>JBBBDQ010000714.1:1595000-1652500 GCA_037127315.1 Ascarosepion bandense
ATGAAAAAATGCCTCAGGAATAGAAAAGCTCTTTTAGCTTTAAGGGAGCAAGTAAATTAGTTTGGAAAAAGGCACACAACCTTAAATTTTGAGATGATTATTCAGAATTTGAAAGATGGTCCAAACTTTTGGCTTCTAGTGTATATAATCTATTTTTAAAAGCATTTGAAAGAAGAGAAAGTCCCTCTCACCTGAAGCTAGTAAATTAGTTTGTAAAAAGGCATGCAGCCTTGAATTTTTAAGTGATTTTTGAAATGCAGAGAGTAAACTCAAATTCTATGTATGTGTGTGAATGGGATGCCAGACAGAAAACTAATCTGTGTTCCTTGTTTTTCTATCAGGAAGGCCATTTTTGACCTAAGTGTGCCTTGCTAGTAGCCTAATGGAATAAGAGAATACAGGTTCCATTTTTCTTGAAAAGTACATTTTCTTTACTTGGATTTCTCAATTTCTTGACCAGTTGAGGTTAAATTCACTGTTTAAAGAAACATAGTTTAAAATATCTACTAAAAATAAATTTTAATAGTTATCAAAAATATATGGTTCTAATAAATGGCATCTCCTGAAAATGTTAGGGTAAGCGAATAATATTGTTATGATCTTAGATAAAAAAATTAATAATTCTTTCTTAATTTAAAATAGAGACAAGTACTAACATAAATTGTTATGTTAGTTTAGAATTTTAAACAATTCTTTTTATGTTTAAAAGCAAAAAGTTATTTGGCTGTAAAAAATCTTGTTTACAATAAATCAGTAACAACTGCTGCTGATTGCTATGCATACTGCCTGACTTTAGTCTTTCTCTAAAGGTGAGTGACTCATTGTGCTTTCTCAGATTATTATTTTAATCTGACATGGTGTGGAAAGAGTATGTTGAATCATTTGCTAAATTTGCAGCTAAGAAATTTGGTTCATTATATCATTCAAGACAATTTTTCTCTACAGAATCTATCTTAAATATTTACAAATCTAACATTCATTTATGCATTGAATATTTTTACCACGTTTGATCTGGTTCTTCTGCTATATATTTAGAAATTTTTGATAAAATCCAAAGAATAATCTGCAATGTTATTGGTCCTGAACTGGCATCTCAGCTTCAGTCACTTTCCCACCACAATAACTTAGCTTCCTCTTTGCTTTTTCTATAAATGCTTTCATGGTAATTGTTCTGATAGGCTTTCCTATTTGGGACCTCAACTTTATGAATTTGAGCAGAGTACTAGATTGCCTTCTAGGTCTCATTATTTTACAATTGAAATGGCTAGATGTAACCTTAAGTAATATATTAACAGTTTATTTTATCTCACTTCTCACTTTATTTTAAGATTGTAGTGTTTGTGTAAACCTCACCCTGGGAGTCAGTTCCACAGAGCAATGGTTCACTGAAAGAAACTTCTCATGTAGACCTTAATTTTCACCATAAAATATCAGTTCTTCTGTAGAAACCAGTTAATGACTTAGATCTTCAAGCGTTTGCAAAAATCAAAAGATTTTGCCATTTATTTAAAAATGCCCTAAATGTACAATGTTTATGGAAGCATTTACCGTTTTCTACTTAGTATCATTTTTTTCGGAATAGTTTTGAATTCATTTGCAGCACAGAAATTACTGGCAATTAGCCATTTTATTGTTTTGATCAGGTCAGTGTGTCCGTCCGTCTGTCTGTCTATCTGGGACTCAAAATAGCCAGAGTATGACTGGTTAAAATGAAATAGGTCATTTTATCTTCAAACTGCTTCCACTAATTTTGAGCCCCCCCCCACATACACATACGCACGAACACACACAATGATTGTATAGCTACTGAAAAGTTGATAGACTAATAATAGTCATCTGACCACTGATTTCCCCCCCTTTTTTCTATCGAAGCAGAACACTTCTTATCTAGGCCAGTTAATAAATATCTAGGCCCTAATAAATATTTATGACTAAGATGTGGGGTAGGGGTAATGTTCAAGGTTGGGGTCAGGAATAAATTGAAATTTATTTCTGAGATTATTCTTAGTTAGACTAATGGCACCCAATATAGTTTCTGTGACAGATGCCTCTCAGTGGACTGACCCATTAAACATTTTTATTTTCAGGTTTTGGTGGATTAATATTAAAAAAAAGGAAATTAAATAAGGAAAAAAAATTTGTTAATGGCAGTTCATTAATATTTGATGACAATAAGAATTTTCCCAAAGTTTTAAAAGTATAGGACTTATGCTGTCAGTTTTGTGAAGAGTCATTACCTGTTTAAGAAAAGATTATTGTGGTCTCTGAAAGATTGATTTCCCAAGATGAAAATCAGTTCTTTTCTCTACGTAAGTTTGTTAACACCATAATCATCATATAGAATGGGATCTAAAATCTTGTCAATTTTCACTTACATCTTTGATGGTTTTATGTTCAGGTTAAAGTCATCTACATACATAAAAATAGTGAATTGACCAAGAAAGGTGACTTTTTGACAAATGCTATATTATCATCATGTTGTAAGTCTCATAACCCATTTGGACCATAGGGGCACTGAAGCTATCGTCGCAGTGGGTGAGTCTAGAACAATGATTCTTAACATAGGCCTAGAGTTGAGTCAGATTTTTTCTGCTACAAATGACATACCCACAAACAAACATAATTCACTGTAGACTGAAAAAGGAGTGACTTACCCCTGAAGCAGAACCAAGGCTTTGAAGTTCATCTTGACAAGTTGATAGATAGTCACCAGGACCGAGTTTTGTTATTAATTAAGGTTTATATTTTCTACTACACGTTGCTTTTGTAAATAAAATGTATTTCCTGTTTCATAAAATTTCTATTTTTGCTTATGTGGGCCTGAAATATTTTAACTCGAAAAAATGAGTCAAAGAAGGAAAGGTTGAGAAATGCTGTTCTAGAGCAAGACAGTTTGATAGAGCCCTTTAATATTCAGCCTGAGTTTGAATCCAGAGCTTTTCCATCTCCAAGATTGGTTGCCATATCAAGCCAAGAGAGACCAGTCAGTGTTGTTATTTAACCCATAACTGATAACTGGGAGGAGAAAATATAGATTCATATAGATCTCCCAAGGCTGTTAGTACAGAAATGACTATCACAAACTCGAATAGAATTTGAACTCTGGTCACCAATTTCTCCTTACAAGTGGTACCTAAAATTATCAGCAATTTATATACAACATCAACTGCCATCTTCTGTCTTCTTGAAACATATTCTTTGACTGTCCTCTTCTCACTTTTCCTCACTAAATTCTTCTCCTCCTCTTTAACTCCCTGTAATCCCCTGCATCCTAGTGGCATTATCATCTTACTTGTGGTGTATTTCAGCTGTTTTATCTTCTGGCCTTCTTCAGGAGCCTGTTGTATTTGTGTAATATTCAGTATTTTTTAATCACTTGGCTCCAAGCACGGTGAAAATGCCACTAGTACACAGGGGGTTACAGGGAGTGAAAGTAAGAGAAAAGACTGAGTATAGAGTGGTTTGAGGAAAGGACATAAGATGAATGGGATTCAAGAAGATTGAAGATGGTGATTTAACATGTTTAAATTCATGTGGTCAGGGCACAAAGGGGAAAAAAAAAACTTGTCAGAAAATTTATGAAAATATTTGTAGAAAAGACAGAGGGAAGCCATATCACATCAGTGAGAAAGTGACTGAAGTCGAGATGCCAGGTCAGGATTGATGACATAAAAGATCCTTCATTAGATTTTGTCAAAAACCTTGCAATGACGAGCAAGAGCAACAGACCAGATATAGGAGCAGTATGCAATACATGGTCAACATTCTTGGAATTTTGAACTGAGCCCTTATTTAATCAATAGAGAGACTGTTCAAATGCAATAGGTACCTGAAGAAGACTAGGATACTATGGCTGAAACACTGGGACTATGATGTCACAGAAAATAGTTTGAATAATTCAGTGTATAATAAGGATTATTCCTCATCTCAAAAATTTAGGCTGAAACTGTGTAGAACATGGCTATATGCATCGGATTGCTACTATTTTTGCATTCAATCATTCTCATTAGGATCTTGTCAAACTGTTGTAACTAATTTGTTACATATTTTCTGATGTCATCATTTCCCAAAGAGGTATTTATGCAGATGACACTACCATTTACTCCTGTTTCAATCGCAAATGTGTCATAGCTAACAAAGTAAACATAGCTGCTTCTTTTGAAAAGGCACCCCAATCAGTGATTATCTGGGGCAGGAAATGGCTTGTAAATTTTAACACTTCCAAAAAATATGCTCTAATTTAACCACCATTGAGAAACCATAGACTCCTGAAGCAAGACACCATTGAGAAACCATAGACTCCTGGAGCAAGACACCATTGAGAAACCATAGACTCCTGGAGCAAGATACCATTGAGAAACCATAGACTCCTGGAGCAAGACACTACCTTCTTGACCTGACATTTCCAACTGACAATGAATGAAAGCCACTAAAATAGAAAGCAGCTAAGACTAAAAGTGGGCTAAGATAGAAAGCAGATATGACTGGAATCCACTAAGATAGAAGGGCTTATATCAATGAAGTATTTAAGAAGAAAAATAAGTGTGCAATAATCTTCGTATCATATATCTGCTTGTTCCTGTTAGTAAGTCAGTATGTGTGTCCTGCTCTGCCATTATTTCAGATAAATAATGGACTATTCTGTTTTGATTGTGAGGAAAAATGAAAAAAAAATATTTATCAGAGGTGCTGTTTGTGTTTAGTGAGACAAAGAAAACATACATAATAAGAAATAAAGAAAAGAATGATAAAGAATGTGATAATGCTCTCATACATTTAATGACTTTTCAATGGAAAACCATGTCAGTTTTAAACCTCTTCATTTGTACCCTCTTACTTCTTTAAATAATAAAATGGTATTTTATGGTATAACTGGACATTTGTTTGAACTAATCCAGTCATTCCTCTCTAACCGCACAATGAAGGTGGTATTAAACGGACATGCCTCCCAGAACTACCATACAAAAGCAGGTGTCCCCCAAGGCTCCATCTTAGGTCCTACACTCTTCCTGATATACATTAATGATCTCCCTGATTCCATAAGAGCTCAAGTAGGTTTGTACGATGATGACACCACAGTTTACTCTCGCCTCCTACAAAAATCTGGTGTAGGCGTCAAAGCTAACCTTGCAGCCAAGATACAAAAAGACCTCCAATCCATAGTGGACTGGGGTAAGAAATGGTTAGTAAATTTTAATGCTTCTAAAATGAAGCTACTCTCAATTAACCATCATCGACAATCTCACCTACCTCCCATTAGCATGGACCAGGCTTGCCTCTCAGAGAGTAAAACACTACGCCTCCTTGGTCTCACACTTTCAGCGGACCTCAAATGGAATGACTATATCGAATCCATTGCTAAATCCGCTGCTATGAAAGTCGGTTCTCTGTGTAGGGCCCGGAAGTTTTTTCCGTCTAAATCTATCCTGCACATATATAAATCTACCATCCACCCGTGCATTGAATACTGCTGCCATATCTGGTCGGGTGCCCCTGCTATTCTCCTCGGGCTTCTCGATAAGATTCAGAGGAGGGTCTGTAATGTGATAGATACCAACTTGGCAGACCGCCTGCAGTCTCTCTCCCACCATGGCTTCCCTGTGTCTCTTCTATAAATACTTTCACAGCTTCTGCTCCGATGAACTTAGATCACTGGTGCCTCCTAAATACGAATTTGCACGAGATACTATATTAGCAACTAGATCCCACCCTTTTACAGTGAAACCGATAAAATGCAACCGCAACTTCTACTCCAACAGTTTCTTTCCTCGCACTTCCCGACTGTGGAATTCCCTTCCACACAATTGCTTCCCCGACAGCTACAATCTCCAGGAGTTTAAATGTAAGGTCAATAGACACCTCCTAACACACTAACCTGCTTCCATTCTATCAAACACTCTTCCCATCTGCCCAACCCTCATCCTCGCTATCCTTACTCATCTGTCACCTTCCTCCTGACATTCCCTATGTCTAACCACTCCTTCTCTTTACCTTCCCCTATGTAGCCCCATGCGCAATAGTGGCAGTGGAATGCCTTGCTTGGGGTGAAATGATTAAAAAAAAAAATTCATGCTTATGATTGTCATTGTGATATTTTGTTAAAGTTGTTAAGATCTAATATTTAATGATCGGAATTTCCACTAGTATTTAAGTCACGGAACTTGCAAGAAGCTAATGATTCATTCTAAAATCAGAGTAGGAAAACCATGAAATTTTAACAGGTACAGCCAGTGAAGTCTAATTTCCTGAAAAAACTTTTAATAATAAGATTTTATAAATTTGAACCAATAACATGATTTGGTTAGTGCATGCCAAATGTCTCCTGTAAATTTGCTATAACTATTTGACAAATAAAAGTTTTAATCAGCAAACACTTATGAGCCCACACTATAGGAGAAAATGTAAATGGACCAACTGACTATTAGATGCTTTAAATGACTTTTGTATCTGTTTTTGAATATTAAATTTTTAATTAGATTTAAAAAGCAAATTTATGAAATCCTAAGATCATGGTTTAAAGCAACTTACAAAATGTCTGACAATTTATACATTTTGCAGATTTTCACATAAAAGTTGAACATATTGTATAAATTTATTTTCATAGATAAAAACCCATATCAGTCACCAGTCAATCTTCGGTATAGCATAAAGTGAATTGTATGTTTAACTCCTAAAGTAGATGACTCCACATTCTACCAGAGCTGAAAAACATTGATAATAATTTGAACATTAACATCTACAACAACAAAATAATAATAATAATAATCTAAATGCTAATATTTCATCACCTATTAGCTTGCCAATCATTCAACAGGGAACTCATGCCTAAAGACAATGTTAGGATCTACAATAAACCAAGAATCGATATTTGCCTATATTTCTGTCTATGGCCTGAGGATAGACTTTCTAAATGGCTTCCCCAACCCTTGAGTTATATTTTTACACTCACCTGTGCGGGTGCTGCTTCTTCTTTTGCAATTTTGTTAAATGGACTGAAGACATTTGCTTTGTGCAAAAACACAAACACTTCATTTTATAGCTGAACTTTGCACTCAGAACATCTGTTTCTCTGCCACCCTCATCTTTCTTTCTTTCTTTGTGATTTCTTTGATTTTCATTCTTATCAATAACTTGGTTCCTCAATTTGGATTCTCAGAGAAAAGGAAAGAAAAATGTGGTCCAGTGATGAATTCCATGAAGTGAGACAAAAGTCTGACCAACAAAGGATTCACTGAAGTATTTTTAAAAAAGGAAAAATAGTAAGAAGAAAATGTTTTTTTTTTTAATCTCACACTGTTCAAAAAGTAAAATATTTCTTTGTCTCGTTGCTGCTGTTAACACAGGGTTTTGCTTGATTCACTAATATCTTCTTCTTTTATGTGCCATGTCCTTTCAGGACGTAGGCAATCATGGCTTTCCACATCCCTCTATCCCTGGTGGCTCTTAGCATGCTTTCCCCTGTTGCAAGATGCAACCCTCATTCTGTCATCCACTTGCTCAGATCCTTCAAATATGTTACCCACTGCTTTTCCCTGTCTCTTTTTCCCCTCTATCTAGCCTGTCAGTATCACGTTCTTCAAGCCTTCCTTCCTCTTGCATGTCCCAGGAACTTTAGCTGTCTCTTCCTGATGCTCAGTATTGATTTCCTTTTTGTTTCCATCATTTCCAAAACCTCGTCATTGCTCACATTCTCGGTCTATGATATCCACAGCATCCTTCTGTAGAACCACATTTCAGTTGCTTCAAGTTTTTCCTTCGTCTTTGAAGGTCTTGTCCAACATTCACTGCCATATTAAAGAACTGACATTGCATATCAATCCAATACTCTCCTCTTTGTTTCTAGTGAAACTGTTCTGTTTCTTAATACTCTAATCAACTTCATTAATCTACTCAATGTATAAATCCATTTCTATAATTATTAAGCAATGCTAACAACAGCAACTATACAAGGAGATAAGTATACTCTTCATCCATTCTTTGAATATTGCTGCCACAAATGGTCTGGTGCCTCTTCTGTTTATCTTGAGCTCCTTGATAAAATTCAAAGAAATAGTGTTGGTTCTAATCTGGCAGTTCAGTTTCAGTTCCTTTTTCACGTAACACCACTGAAGCGCAGGGGGCTATGTAGGAGTGAAAAGATTGGAAAAGAGAAAGCAGGAAACCACATCCTAAACAAGGAACAAGGGATGAGCCTCTTCACCTGTTCAATAGACGTGGGTGGAGTGTGAACCGGGGGATAATTTAGTCTATCTACTCCTATCTACTCTAACGTTAGTCAGTTAAGTGCCATACATGAAACACGCTTGGGTGACCATGCCCTGAAAGAGACATGATTGACTGAGCAGAAGATTTTCCAGAAGTAGGTTGCCATTACTTTCTGCAGTAGACTAGTTGCCAACCAAGGCTATAGAACCCAATCTGTCCTGCTAATTAATCCATAGTTGGAGAGAAAAGCAACAGATTCATACCTTTCACAAAAGTATTTGCATGTAAGTGAATGCAAGGAATTTAAAATTTGAACTTGGCTCCCCGATTTCCGAGTCGATATCCACTGTACAACAGAGCAATAATAGTTACTAGCCCTTAGAAACCTTCTCCTTCTTCTTTTATGTGCTATGTCTCTTCAGAACGTAGGCGATCATGGCTTTCCATGTCTCCCTATCCCTGATGGCTCTTAGCACACATTCTCCTGTTATCCTATCCAAACTCCGCTCTGCCATCTACCTACTCAGGCCCTTCAAATATGTCGTTCACTGCTTTTCCCTGTCTCTTTATCCCTCTATCTAACCTGTGAGTATCAGTTTCTCCAACCTTTCCTTCCTCATTACCTACTTTACAGAAAAATTGTTTTAAGAGAAATATTTTGTAAATTTCAACCAAAAGCAGCACTGACTGTACAGACAATAAATGCCAAATGTTTCCTTATAAACAGCTTTTAGTTTTAGAATTTAATTGATTAGTTATTTAAATAAATGCATTTTTTATTTGACAACTACCAAAGCATTTAGATCACAGTGTAGTAGTAGTAGAAAAGAAAGGTAAACAACAGTAATTATTTTTTTTTAAATAACATATTTTTAAATGAAAAAAAAAATTTACTTTCTGAAATATTATTTTTATGTTTTGTTTATAAAAGTAATACAATTTACTTGCTTTGCTTAATTATGAATTTATTTAAATTGAGTTTATTTTATTGTCAAAAACAAATCTTAGACTATTTGAGTATTATTCTACTGAACTTACCATGCTGAATATAAAACAAATGACAAACTGTTTAAACTTATCAAATGTCTTTATTAAAACAAATTTATTAATAACATTTTAAGGCACAGACAAATCTATTTCTCCTAATCTCTATTCTGTCAAATATTTACACAAGTACATTCTGCAACTTGTTTTATGTCTCGTGTCCCTTCCAAGCATGTCTTGCCACAATCTCCTGTCTTTTGTAGCTTTCAGTAAAGTTATTTTGCTATCTCTTCTAACCCCTGTTTTGCTAACCATTTATATAAACTTGTTAGACTAGCAGTATAGCCCAGTGTTGCTCGGGTGTAATAAATGCTTTAAAACTAATCCATGGTCCAGGAGCTCAGACTCTTTGGATGTTGGCACAAAAGACTAAAAAGCAATAGTTGTTTCGAGTTAAAGCGAAACCATAGACTGAAAGAAAAATAAATGAATCTAAGTCAAATTTTGATTTCCTGGTATCGATAACAAACAAGTTTTTTTCGTCGTAAACTGAATTTTGAAGGCTAAATAAGTCTTCTGAGTAAATGGTATCATGGCTGAGACTAAGAACTACAATTATATCTACTTAGAGCCAAACCCGAAGCAAAAACTAAAATAAAATGGCTGAAAAAAATACAGATATACAGGCAGATAAGCAGACACACACACAAACATCTTGCCTTTTATATATATATATATATTATCAATTTTCTGCACTATTGTAAGAACTGCAACCTTGAAACTTCTGAATATCATTTCTTATGTCTTTGTCTATGAGTGTATCAAATTTGATTAAAATTGGACCACTTCTTCTATAACCCGAATTTTTCAATTATTGATTTTCGATATTTATCAGGGGTACCTTGACACAAAACCTAGCTAAGAACACTCGTAGATGCTTATTGTACAACTGCATAAAATTTCAAGAAAATCGGTTCAGCCATTTCGGAGTCTATAGGTAACGAACACATACACACACACACACACAGTTCCATTTATAAATAAGTTTGGATAAGTTGTGTTGCTTTCATTTATTCCTCTTCTCTTCAACATGTCCGGTGTGTATCAAATTTTATAAGCCTTCTTTCCACATTATGTGTCCAAAAATTTTCAACTCCCTGTTCCTGATGTTATATATTTTGTTTCCCATTTTCTTTAAAAACTTTGTCATTCATTGCATGTTCAGTCTATTGTATTTGGATTATCTTTCTGTTGCTTCAAGACTTTTTTTTCATCTGTGAAAATATTGTCCAGCATTCACTGCCAACTCAGAGGGCTGAGATTACATAACAGGTAAGTACTTTTGTGCTTCTAATAAGATTTTCCTGTTTCTTAATACTTTGCTTGCCTTTCAGAAGGCAACTTTCAGTATTCTAATATGCCTTCAAAATTTGGTGTCATACTTTGCATTTTCTGTTAAAATATTTCTGAAATATTTAAATCTCTGTACTTGCTTGAGTTTGGTATTTTCAGTTTGTAATTTGCATGTTGGACACTCTTCTTTTTGCTGACGACCATACATTCTCTCTTCTTACAATTGAGGTTTAGTCCTTTCTTCTTGCTTTCCTTTATTTTCCTTTTGTAGGAGTTCCTGCAGCTCTCTTTCTAAATTTGCTATTAACGGTGTCATCTACCTATCTAATAGTTACACTGTGGCTGCCAATATTAAATCCTAGTAGGATTTCTTTCAGAATTGCGTCACTGTTGAATAAGTTTGGTGGGAAGACACATCCTTGTCTTACATCCCTTTCTATTTCTGTATATTTGTTAAATTCATTTTCTGTCCATATGCAAACTAGTTCTCTTTGAATTAACCCTCCTGCAATTTCCCATATGCCTGCATTTTTTTCAATTTTCAAAATGGTCTGCAAATTCTTCTTTTTGGACCACTATCAGTTGCCTTATTTATTTTTCATCTTGACTACTGTTTGAAGAGCATATGGTTCAGGTGGAAGATAACTTGAATAAAACTTGTCTAAAATAGGGTAAGCAGAATTGACTGAAACAGTGGTGTAATCTCATCAAAATATTTTGACAAATACACCCCTCCATCTTATTGAACAATTAGATCACCATAAATAAACTATTGTTACCCCTTTGTCTCTCATTGATTATAAGGTTGAATTCAGTTGTTTAGTGAAGGTGGATTTAACACAACGATTGGTAAAATTATTTTATTTAAATTATTTGTTGTTATTAAGTTTTCTTTGAATACATTCTTCATCACTGTAATTCTCACCACTGTACTTGTTTGTATTAATTTCATTTAGTCAGTTGTTTTATTCATTTTACCCCAATCATGAAAATAGAGCCACTAAGACACAAGGGATTACTGAGTGCAAAAGTCTAGGAAAAAGAAACATTAAGAAGCAAGAGCAATAATGAAGTGAAATCAAGAAGACTTTAGATAATGATTATGTTGTCTACCTTCCTGTATACAAAAATGGAATGTTCCTATCCTCTTAAATATGTTGACACTGTTGGAGTGGTAGAAGAGTGATTATACTAACTAGCAGTGTATCTACCTTATGCAGTGTGCAAGTCTTGTATTTGTTGACATACTATTATTCCCAATCTCCGTATTGGTGATTACTCACACAGTAATGTTTTAGGTTTACAACAGATTGACATTCCATTTAAATTTTTTAAGATCAAAGAGGGCTGGAAAGTAACTGTTTTTTTATTCAAGTCATCATCTTCTTCCAGGATTATGTGCCTGGTAAATAATAGTTAAACTGAGTTCTCCATAATATTTATCTAGTATCAGTTGAAAAAAAAAGCAACAAATCACAGCTAGTCAGATTTAAACCCTAGGTGAGTTCAGGGATTTGGTAGTTGTAATGTTTTGCTAAATAGTCCTGAATAAGATGTCATGATGAAGGCAACTTTCACACAAGGTACATACTCATTGTTGACTGAGTAACTCTATAGAGAATTTATCTACTCATGTTTAGTAAGATACTCCCTGACTAGTTACTAATTTTCATCAAGGCCACACACCTAATTCTTGCGATACTCAAAATGGTTATCATACTACATGGACAGACTTCATTTTGCAACAAATCCTTTTCTTGCTGTATTTTTTTGTTTATTCAATTGACTATTTATCTCCAGTTAATATAACAAAACTTTTTTTTCAAAATGACTGTTATTATACAAGAAGCCTCTAGCAAATCCAGATGGCTCCACCTGGTGATCAATTGTATGGGTTAGAGAAGCCAGAAAAGAGTTTAAAATAAAGAAAACAACAAAGAAAGGCCAAGGGCAATAGAACGATGATAAACAAAAGCAAGAAAGGAATGAGTCCTGACAGAAGGAGTGTGAAGAGATCAAGCACCAAAGATGTCTGGGTGACATGAAGACACACCTATGTGATTTTTTCTTTTTTTTTTTCATATATATTCAAGAAATCAGCCAAGTTCAAATTCCACTTAAATTTGTTGCATTCACTTTCCTTGGGAAAGGTATTAATCTGTCTCTTCCCTCCAGCTATGGGTTAAAGAACAGGACAGATTGAGTTCTGTCTATATTTCTAAGATAAGGTAGTATTTACAGTGTTTACATTATTCGGACTATTGCCCTTATCTTTGTTGCCATTTGTACGATGTTTAATAATAGATCATTCTATTTGTCTTTATTTCTGAGATGAGGTAGTATTTACAGTGTTTACATTATTCGGACTATTGTCCTCATCTTTGTTGCCATTTGTACGATAATCCGACCATTGTACACTCAGGCCTTCTTCAGGTGATAGGGATTTTAAACCGAACCCTTTATTATAATCACTTGGGTATATGAACTCCATTCCTTGCCTGTTTATGCCTTGACTGGAAATCATGAGTTATCTCCCTCTAACCTTGCAAATTACTTGTTCACCACTGCTGTAGCCTGGTATTGAACTCACAACTCTTTGGATCAAGTCACAAGAACTAACCAGCATCTATATCCACTTAAGGATGCATAGCCAGTGAATATACATGTTAGTTAGTTCCTGTGACTTGATCCAAAGAGTTGTGAGTTCAATACCAGTGGCAAACAAGTAACTTGCGGGGTTAGAGGGAGATAACTCATGACTTCCAGTTGATGCATTACTACACAAGGAATAGAGTTCATATACTCCAGTGTTTGTAATAAAGGGTTTGGTTTGAAATTCCTATCATCCGAAGAAGGCTTGAGCGTACATCGACCAAAACGTCGCACAGATGGCAACAAAGATGAGGACAATAGTCCGAATAATGTAAATACTGTAGATTGAGTTCTATAACCTTGGTTGGCAACCAGTTTACCACAGAAAGCATTGTCAACCTACTGCAGGAAAATCTTCTCCCTAATTAGCCATGTCTGTTTCCAGACATGATCACCCAAGTGTGTATCATGTATGGCACTTAACTAATATATATTGTCATAGTCTGATCAGCTATGAATACAAAATGGATTATGTGCTCTAATGCATCTGGAAATATTTGGATATACTCTCTCTTTTACAAATAATTGTTTTCTCTATTTTCAAGTATGTCTTTGAATAGCTGGTGATGTGTGTTTGTGGATATATTTACTTACTTTGAACTTAATTCTTGGACTGGACATTAATAATCTGGCTCTGGTGGTAGCACCACATGAGAGAGTTATACTTGCCTATACTCTACAGACTTGAATCTAGAAAGCATCTTAATACTTATGTCTGATATGAAGTTTTTATGACAATGATTCCTCAGATGATCCTGTCACACACTGTTGGTGTGACTGTTGGCTTTACTCCACTCTAAGCTAAATTCTGCACACACACACACACACACATATATATATATATATATATATATATATATATATATATATATATATACTTAGGGAAGACCAGCCAGTTACACTGTCATGGTTTCAACCTTTCTAGTTTCATCAAGCTATTTGTTTTGTTTTTTTTGAAACCATGGTCGCGTAACCAGTTTATAATCTACCTAAACATCTAAATGCTTTACAAGTTGAATCTTCATCTTCTTTCAAACATACATGGTGCACTTTCTAATACAACTGTTTACTAGTCTAATTTAAATATGACCTATAACTTTTCAGCATATATATATATATATATATATATAGTTTCTATGAAGGTCAAGTCACTACTGACCTAGTTTGGCAGATGCCAGTAATATTTGGATTTGTTTGTGTGTGTACTTTGGCCTGTACTGTAAGCTTATTTGTTGTAGCCTACTTCTCTCTTTTTGTGGAAAAATTAGAAAAATACAAACGGAAGAGAGAGGAAACTAAATAAGGTCAATCAATAAGTAAATCTGTTTGTTGTGCATCATACTGAATGTGTGTGCATGTGTGTGTGTGTGTGTGTGTGTGTTAGATGAGAGGCTTTGTTCATCTAGGTCATCCACTTCACTCTTGTAGATATCAGAACCAATAAGAATGGATTCTTTACTGTTTCTATAGTGCATTTATTGAGTGTTCATCTTGTTTTGGAACTCAAAGAAACCTGAATGGGTAATGAACTTTTGGCAGCATGTTCAAATTGGTTAAATATTACATCTTCATGTAAACATGTCAAATCATTTATTTATTTCAGAATTAAATACCTTTCATATATTCGTTTGTGAATACAGAGAATTGAACCATACTCTGAGGTATTTGAAGTGTTTAGTATTTACATCTTGAATTTTTGTTATGTGACACAGATCAGCCTGGGATTCTGTAGTGTCAGTTGAGTGTTTGAAGAATTATTGTCTTTGCCAAGATCCCCCAGGCTTCAATTGTTTAAAGCCATTTTTAAATATAAAGCAGTTGCATAGAGCTGACAGTTTAGATATTTGTGATTATGTAGCATCAGTCCACAATATTCAAAAAAGGATGGTTTTTGCCAAGACCCACAGGCTTCAATAGCTTAAAGCCATTTTTAAACATTGATCATAGAGAGTTGTTGTATACTGCTGACAGTTTAGATATTTCTGAATGGGTTTGATGCCATGAATAAAATCTACATTAAAGTCTCAACCTGTCAAAGCTGTTTAAGAACATGGCTTGCATTTTCATGGTAATGTTTTGGCTTTTCGGCTATTTTCAGATTTAGGAAAAACTACCTCTTGTGCTGGCAATTTTACAATCAATTTTCTCATCTACTATACTAAGTTTGTAGTAACTGATCTATACACTGACGTATTTTGAGTGTTTAAAATTTACTAATTCAACATGCCGATTTTTTTATGTTGGATTCAGGGTAGGTTATGGGCAAATCTACCCCTAATGTAGTCTTTTCTATGCTTGATTTTTCATTTTAAATGATTCATACGTTGAAGCATCTGAAGTGGTTAGTATTTACTAATCCCACATCCTGGATTTTTTTGATAGATTAAGCCTATGTCTCATTCATTGCTTTTATTCCAATTCCAGATCAGGGTTTCTGTTTTGAAAAAGTTTATCTTGAGTTTACTTTCCAAAACAGAAAAAATGTTCTAGAATTGAAATGAAAGCAAGGAAGGGGAATTCGTAATAACTAAAACTTCAGACACCTCAGTATATGGATCAGTGATAACAAATTAATCATCAGAGAAAAGGAAATAGAACATTGAATATACTCTACCAAAGGTAGTTTCGCCTAATACCACATATTGCTACAAAACCAAAACATCAACCTGAAAATTTAAGTCTTGTTTTTAAAAGCTTTATCAGATTGTGACTTTCATTTTAGATATCATGCATAGCAGGAAACCCAATCAGAAAACATTTTTTCTAAAAAAATTTTGTGTTGTTCAGTGACTTTGTCACTGAACAACACAAAATTCAGTCAAATTATTACTTTTGCCATATTTGCTCACTTCTTTTTAAAACAGAATCTATGATCTGGATGAAAGCGATGATGATATTCATCTACCACAAAAATTTAGGATGGGGTGTTAGTAAATACTAAACACTTCAAATACATTCGTGTATTGATCAGTTATAACAAAGTTAATATAAGAGAAAATAAAATTGATTATTGAATAGGCTAAGCTAAGTGTTGGGACGCCCGCGCCTATTCAGCTATAATGGACTATTCCATTACTATGTAAAGTAATGGTGGCATCTACGTAGGAGAGTGTGCCGAGCAGCCGATCGACAAGTCAGTCGTAGACTTCCGGTGACGACCCGGAAGTACCCATTGCTCATATTATGTCTTATGACGGTTGAGACGATTAACCTCTATTCTTTTATTGGATACTAATAACCTTTGTAAATACTATTTTCACGGAATACAACAATTAACCTATTCCTGTTGTTGAGTTATTTATTCTTACTCACGACATAACACTAAGGGTAGTTTTACCCAACACTGTAAACTACGACTACTTGATCATGGCCCTCCACTTCTTCCTGTTTATTGTTGCTCTTAATATATTTTGTCCTGTTATTTCTCTCAAACCTGCTCTGCTATCCATTTGTTTAAGCCCATCAAATATGTCACACACTGTTTTCCATTGTATCCTTCCTGTGAGTATCAGATTCTCCAAGCCCTCCCATCTCATTGCATAGCCCAGAAACTTCAGCCGTCTCTTCCTGATGCTAAGTGTAAGTTTCCTTTTGTTTCCATTTTCTCCAAAACTTTTTCGTTGCTCGCATGTTCAGTTCATGGTATCCTTAGCGTCATTCTTTAGAAACACATTTCTGTTGCTTCAAGTCTTTCCTTCATCTTTGAGGAAATTGTTCAGCATTTGCTGCCATATAGGAGGACAGACATCACATGACAGTCCAGTGCTCTTTTCTTTGTTTCTAACAAAATTTTCCTGTCTCTTTTGCTTAGCTTTTGTAATACGTCCTTTGACATCCCAATACGTCTTTGGAATTCAGTGTCACACTTTCTGTCCTCTGTAAGAACACTTTCCAGTTATTTTAATTTCTCTACCTGCTTGATTTTAGTCTCTCTAAACTGTAATTGGCATTTTGGACTCCTCTTTTTGCTGATGACAATGCATTCAGTTTTCATCAAAATCAAAATACCCAGTAAACTCTTGTTCTTCAGTCAGTTAAGTGATACACACTTGGGCGATCATGTCTCAAAATAGACATGACTGACTTGGCAGATGATTATCTCACAGTAGGTTGCCATTACTTTGTGGTAAACTGGTTGACAGTCAAGGCTATAGAACACAATCTTACCTGTTATTTAACCCATAACTGGAGGGAAGAGATAGATTAATACCTTTCAGAATTCGAACTCAGCTCCTTAATTTCTCTTTCCATGCTGCTATCCACTGCACCAAAATAGCCTTTTTATCCCACCTCTAAAAATCTTGTATTTAAGTATACATTGGATATAAAGAGTCATATTTATTGAAGATCTCTTGAATGCCTTAATATAAACAAATATTTTAAAAATTGATTTGTGCGAAAGTCAGGAAAAGAGTTAACACACGTGCCACCAAACTGGCTTTTTAGATGAACTTACTAATTTATTTTCTATTTCATGACTATCCCTTAAGGTCAAGATGATTGTCTTGTTTTATTTGTCTTGTTTTTATTTGTAAGTTGGGTTTTCAAATAGTTTATGAAACTGATTTTTGCTTAAAAGGTTCTTTGACATTGAGGACAAGTTGTTCTGGATGATAGATTAGGCCTTCGTGTTTTTTTTTGTTTTTTTTTGTTGTTGTTTTTTTTTTTGACATCTTTTTTTCCACTAATTTAGCTGATTGTTTGGATTAAAAAAATTGTTCAACCTCTGACAATGATTTGCCACCACACTGGATTCTGAGCTGTTGATGCTATATTTCTTCATCTTTTGTTTATTTTTTTTGTTCATACCCCGACCAGTATATAGTCTATAATAAACACTGAGAATGAGGACATTTTCTAACTATGAGACCAGGTTCAAATCTTACCTCAGTCGATTTGTCAGTGTGTTGACTTCTTGATAATACCTGCTCGGGGAGACAATCCCAAAAGGCATCCCTGTTAGGAAGTTCCTGGAAATTAAGCCATGGATTGACCCAAGCTTTTTTTATTAAAATCAGGGAAACAGAACTGTTTGAAAGCCATCAATACTTGTACTCACATAAAGTCACAAGAAATCACAACTAAGAGTTAAGTGTACTGACCATTTTTCTTTATAATTTTACCTCAAGGGGTTACTGGGAGCAGAAGAGAATAAGAAGACTTTATTAAGGAGAAAGGACAATATGAGAACAGCATTTACTAAAACAGAAGGTGGCAATTGATGTTGCATTTAAATTTTTGAAGATTGTGGATGCTACAGATGCAAGAAATCAGAAGAGAGTTCCACAGGTGAGAAGTGTGAAAAAAGAATTATAAATTTTGTCTGTAGCATAGGGAGATGGTTAATGTTTCTTTGATTTGGCCTTGTGTCAGACATAACCAAATTCCCTACAGCTTACAAATATCTTCATCAGAATTATCAGAAGGTTTTTATCATTATCAGAAGTTGTTGGCAGATTGGAATATGTTGTTGGCAGATTGGAATATGTGGAATTGTGTGGAATTGTGTAAGAATAAAATACATTTTGTATGTTAAAATAGAAATTTATTAAAAGGAGGAATAACAAGAATTTTAAGGGTATCAAGAGTTTGTACAAAATGTCCGTCAACATAATTGTTGAAGGAGATGAGGCGAAAGAGAAAGAGGACAATGTTTGAGTTGCTTGAAGTTGAAGTTACATTTTAGATGTTTCATCTTGTGGCTCCCATCTGACTTTCTGACGTTGATGAACTCCTTTTATTGTAATCTAGATTTTTTGCACTCACTCCTGAAGTTCTTTTTGGTCTTGCAAGTCATTCCCATTGGTCAAAAATCATTTCAACACCTATTTGCAAAATTTGGTTTCCACTTTTTTTTAAGCACATGGTCAATCCTTTTTCTATTTGGGAAAACCAGGATTTCACACGTCATTGTGAATTTTTGTAAAAGTGAAGAAGACAGTTGATTTTTATTAATTTATTATCCGCTACAGGTCCACTCAGTATAGTTAGAATATAAAACACTGATTGGCTTTGTGGTTGTTGAATAAACATATATATGCCTAAGAAAGCATCTGCTGCAGTTATTCGTTAGCTGCCTTCAGAAACAGGCACCTAAATCTGAGTGACCAGCCATAATATTCAGATCTTGGGGCATCTCGACGTGGTCTAATGGTTAGCAAGGTTGTTTCACTAGAATTATTACAGTTGAGTATTGAGTTTAATCCTCCAAACGTTTGGCCTTGTGCCACATCTAAACTGCATTTAGAAAATCACCATAATATATTGATCTTTGTTTTAATGGTAATTCTAATAGACTAATTGTTTAAGTCAGTCCAATAATTGAAACCAACCAACAATGTTTGGTTATAACTTTAACTTTCTTCAGAACATTAATGATCATGGTTCTCAACTACTTCCTGTCTTTTATTGCTCTAAGTAAGTCTGGCACCTTTACTACACCTTTCAGTCCTTGTTATTCTTTACTTTTAAACATACTGAGTTACTTATTCATAGGTTCTTGCCAATGTTTCTTTTACCTTCAATATGACCTGCAAGTGTTAAATTGAACGTCCGCTCAGCATAAGTGATAAAATGCAAGTTTTGTTTGCTAAATTATCAACTTAAAAGAAAACTTCATTTCCAAAAAGAAAGGGAAATTTATCACTAAAAAATGTGTTGACGTTTCTGAAAATTATGTCTATATTCATTAATCGGCTAATTTTAGCTTTTGGTTTTTCTGTTGATCTAAGACTGCTTTCAAATGTGCCAGGCTTTCGTCTTTATTGATTCATCTGTCATTACACTTGGCTTTTATGGGATTCTCAGCCTACAACGTTCCTAAAAGTACACATTATCCAGCACTTAGACACACACACACATAAGCATTTTTTAAAAGATTTTCTAAGTTTGTATATTTTCAAAATGATTGATGCAAATGATATTGGTTGATCAAAAGTATTTTTGTTTTTACAGACTTTTTCTCTCTGAAGTTTTCTTTCCTTTAAAGCATATATGTGTTGTGGTGTAATAGATATCAGCTCGGAATAAGAAATGGGTGAGCAGAGTTCAAATTCCAGTTGAATTTGTTACATTCATTTATATACAAATACCTTTAGAAAAGGTATTAATCCGTCTGTTCTCTCTGCAGCTATAGGTTAAATAGCAGGACGGATTGGGTTCTATAGCCTTGGTTGGCAACTGGTCTACCACAGAAAGAAATGGCAAACTACTGTGGGAAAATCTTCTGCCTTTTCAGTCATGGATCGAAAGAGACATGATTGCCCAACTGATGGCACGTAACTGATTGAGTAGTAATAGTAGTAGTTGATTTGTTTGTTTAAAGGCATATCAACTCCTAATGGGTTAATTTATCTCGAAATTTAATTCTCTTGGGAGATTTGAAGTAATAAAAATAAGTTATTCTTCTTTCACAGTTGAATACATGGTAGATGATAATTAGCTTTTGTACATATACAAGTCTGTGTGGACATGATTATGAGAGGCAGTGATGTGTGTTTTATGTTGCAGATTTGTTGAAGTTAAATTTTAATTATATGGATTAATGTCATGAAAGACCTCTTTTATGTTGATTGATGTCTTCTTGATAATGTTACTATAAATAGGTATTATTGGTAATTTTTTTATATAAAAGTGTTTTGCTTGTATTTTTACTATAAATATGTATAGTCGGCCTTGCTTCATAAGCACGACTATTAGTACATATCAGGCTATCAGAAAATTTGATACACTCATAGACAAAGACATAAGAAATGATATTCAGAAGTTTCAAGGTTGCAGTTCTTACAATAGTGCAGAAAATTTGATATCAATAACAGGAAATCAAAATTTGACTTACATCCATTCATTTTTCTTTCAGCCTATGGTTTCGCTTTAACTGAAAACAACTATTGCTTTTTAGTCTTCCATGCCAAAGTCCAAAGAGTTTGAACTCCAGGACCATGGATTAGTTTTAAAGCTTTTATTACACTTGAGCAATGCCGGGATATACTGCTAGTATCACATAATTATATATTATGCATGCATCCTTGTGCAAATTAATTGAAACAAAATGAATAATGGATTTTTCACACTTTCCCTATCACATATACGTTATCACTTGGTATTGTTTTTCCCTTCCAACTGCATTTTTCTTTTCTGAACTGATGAATCAAGTTTGTTGCTTTACCTTGATGACACAGCTGACAGTCAAAAGGCTGACACCAACAATATCCCCAATCTTTTTGTAAGGCTTGTCACTATTTTTGTGCAGCTTTAGAATTTCTGTATGCTTCCTTGGAGTAATGTCCATCGTAGACAATGGCTGTAGGACAACTAATTGGCAGTCAAGACAGTAGTGTCTGGGCATGATAAAAATCTGATGCATGTACGGATGATGCAATATTTTTCAGATATTTTTTCATCCTATACCCCAAAAATAGATTCATGTTTCTACTCATCACTGCTAATGATCTAATCTGAGAAAAAAATAAAAATTGATTGCACCATGTCAGTCCAGTGGGTCTAAAACTGACCATATGGTGAAAGGAAGGAAACTAAAGCAGTTGATTCAATTAATTTGTACAAGGGTTTATATATATATATATATATATATATATATATATATAATTTGGCACGTCAAAGACATCTCGACCATGAATGACCATCAGTTATATATGACTGTGTTATATAGACTTAATTAATATATTTATATATATTCATGTTACTGCACACCACTGCAAATGACCTAATCTAAGGAAAACATAAAAATTGATTACACTCTGTCACCCAGTAGGTCTAAAACTGACTATGGTGAAAGAAAGGAAATTAAAGCAGTTGTCTCAATTAATTTGCACAACGGTGTATATAATATAAAAACAAAAAACTCATACAAATATTGCTGCTTTTCCATGACTACAAGTTTTATGTGAATTCCCAATTTGTTATATAGCAGTCTCACAATCTTCAGGTAGTTCAAGAGACAAGATACTCAAATTTATATTATTTTATATTTTTTCTAGAAACTATAAAATTTCGTATCTTGCTCCTTGAAGTGCATGAAAATTATGAGACATTGAAATTTTATAAAAAATTAAATAAACATATATAAACAAATCAGAAAATACAACTCAACAATAACAGCAACTTTCAATCATTTTCATTTCTAAAGAATTAAATTACACCAGTTAGCACCCTTCATAGTTTACCTTGACTTACACAGTTAGACTTAATATTTTAGTGTTTTTAAGTTTGACATTTTTGAAAACTTAATATTTATTTCTGTTTATAAATACATGCTGCAAAATAAAATCCTTGTGTTTACTTCAATAAAGTCCCACAGTTGACGAAACTTTTAGGTGAAGAAAAGTTTTTTTTTCTTTTTACAAATATATTTTATTTATAGCTGAATTTTATCATATTTACTTTAGCCAATGCATTTTGTCTTCTAAGGGACTTTATCAAGGCAAATGTCACTTGATAAAGTTTCTCAGAGGATGAAACATGTTGACTAAGTTTTTCTTTTGTTTTTATTTCTACTGTCCTTTTACAGATCTACTTGATGTGAAATTTTTACATCTGTTTATAAATACATGCTACACAATAAAATCCTTACATTTACTTTGACAAAGTCCCCCAGTGGAAGAAACATGTAAAAAAAAAAAATTCTTTTTGTCTTCATTCATTTTTACAAGTATATTTTATTCATATCTGAAGATTTATATTTATAAGAATTTGATGTTTTTTTTTGTATTTTTAATCTCCAAATGCTTCTTATTGCAATAAACTTTATATTTGGTGGATACACTTGTTTGAGTAGATGTCATCATATTTTTTAATTGTTTTGAAAAAGTATAATTAGTGTCTACCATCAAAGAGATTAGGAAGTTTCACCAAAGAAAATATGTTTTGTGACAGGAATTTAACCTGTACTCACTTTTTTGATCAGGGTAACCACTTTTAAGTTAACCGAATTTCTTTCATTTTGGGAAGCACATTTTTTGTAATTGGACATCTCGATCTCTAAACCAGTAGACATTAATATCATTGTTTAAAGAAAAGAACAAGGATATCTATGCAATCATGACTCCACAAAATATTATAAAATAAACATATATATATAAATATGTGTATATATATCCTTGTTCTTATATATATATACACACACACACAAACACAGAGGGTGCGATGGATAAATTGTCTTATACATAATGCAAAAAGGAAAATAATGACATCTCATTTTAACAAATATATTTACCAAAATTACACAAAAATATCATGAAATATTAAGGTGTAAATTTATTGAATAAAATCACCATTGGCTTCAACGACTTTGGAATTTCCTACAAATCTCCTGGATGGTTTCCTTGTTTATGTTGGTGAATGCTGCCATAATCCTTGCCTTCAGTTCATTTTTGGTGTGACAAGCAGTTTTGTTGGTATCTTGCTCAATTGTGACCCACACATAATAGTCAAGGAGATTGCAGTAAGGAGAGTTAGGTAACCAGATGTAAGGTGTCTTTGCCAGACATAGGGTTTTCCAGCAGCCACCCTCTTGACCCAGGGTACCACTACCTTCTTAAGGTACTTAATGTAGACCTTCATGTTAAGCTTGAGACCTTGTGAGTAGATGAATGAAAGCATAACATTGTCATCACTAGTGATCTCTCCAAACACAATGAGATTGACTGAATATTTGGTTTTCATCACTCTTGGTATATCTTTTAAAGGCACGGCAAGCCAACGGTTGCTCTATGTATTTCCCATCTTAGTCTGATAGAAATTTTTCTCATCTGAGAAAAACCAAAGCATGCTCAGTTGGAAGGGATGCTTGAGTTTGTACAAAATCTTTGTGGCACAGTTTTTTTTTTCTTGTTCTTCCTGGCTTTGGATAAAAATTGGTGCTTTTCCATCTTAAATGAAAAATATTGAATGTTCTTATGCACTCTCTCTTCTATGTACCCTGTCCCTTCAGGGCATATGTGATCATGGCTTTCCATGTTTTCCTATCCCTGGTGGCTCTGAGCACACCTTCTACTGTTACACCATGCAATCCTCGTTCCGTCATCCACCTGATTAGATCCTTCAAATATGTTATCCGTTGCTTTCCTCTGTCTCTTTTTCCTTCTATCTGGCCTGTTAGTATCAGATTCTCCAAGCCCTCCTTCCTCATTGTGTGTCCCAGGAACTTCAGCTGTCTCTTCCTGATGCTCAGTATTAATTTCCTTTTTGTTTCCATCATTTCTAAGACCTTATCATTGCTCACATGCTCGATTCATGATATTCGCAGCATCCTTCTGTAGAACTACATTTCAGTTTCTTCAAGTTTTTTCTTCATCTTTGATGATATTGTCCAGCATTCACTGCCATATTGAAGGACGGACAGCACATAGCAATCCAGTACTGTCTTCCTTGTTTCTAGCAAAATTGTCCTGTTTCTTAATACCTTACTCAACTTCTGGAATGCTTCCTTCGCCATGCCAATTCGCCTTCGGTTCTCTGTGTTGCACTTTCCGTCTTCTGTTAAAACGCTTTCTAGGTATTTAAATTTTTGTACCTGCTTGATTCTAGTATCCCCGACCTGTATTTGGCATATTGGGCTGCCCTTTTTACTGATGACCATGCATTCGGTTTTGGTGCAGTTTATTTCTAGTCCTTTCTTGTTACTTTCTTCAGCTACCTTACCTGCCTGAAAAGAAACTCCTGTGTCCCTGGCTATGAACCTCATTGCTTTGGAGAGATCATTATCAATCATTGCCTAGATCTCACCAACAAATTTTTGAGTTCTTTTTTTGATCAGAATCAGTTTTTTTAACCTGTCATACTATTGTAATCACATAGGGTCTTCCAACAGCCACCCTCTTGACCCAGGGCAGCACTACTATATCAAGACACTTGATGTAGGACTTTGTTTTGAGTCTGAGGTCTTGTAGAAAGATGAATGGAGGTATAACTTCACCACCACTAGTGATCACTTCAGACACCTTAATAATCACCATTAGCCTCATTCAACTCTTTTTGAGCCTTTTGCACTACCCTCAGATTGACACCCAAGCATTCTGAAATGTTCACATTGGAGCTTCTGGCACAAATGCCAAGCAGTACAGCATGGAGTTTCCAAATTTCTGGAAGATGGAATTGTATCATGATGCTTTTTTCTCATAGACAGTACCCAACTGACCCTACTATATTGTGCAGCTGACAAAAATGAAAAACCAACAATGTACATATGTGAAATTAAAAATATGAAATGGTGACAATTTACCAATCGCACCCTGTGTGTAAATTTGTGTGTGCATATATATATATATATGTGTGTGTTAGCTTTATCACTGATTTCAAATAAGTACCTTGCATATATAATATATAAATAATATATATAACAAATTGCATATATATATATATATATATATATATACACACACACACACACACACTTCACATATACATATATTTATATACATACACATTTCACACACACACACACACATCTATATATATATATATATATATAAATCTTTCATTTCTCTTTGTTTTTTTCATTAGTAATCAGTACTCTTTCAAAATCAACAGCTGATGTCCATGTCTGTAGTTTGGCAGACAAATCTTTCACTAGGCTGATATGTGCTGCACAATCTTACTCAGTCATCAACATATTTGTGTACTTGTAAAATCTGAGCTATAGCCAGAGGTACAAATATTACTTTATATCTTTATCTATCTGTTCTTATATGTCTATTTTATGTGTTTGTTTTTAGTTTAATCTGTTTTGTTGCTCTTCAAAGATGCCATATTGTATGAAACGAAAAGAAATGATTTCAAATGCTTTCCATTAAGGATGATGATAACATTTTTGAATTTGTTTGAAATTGTCTGTCTGTTAATTTCAACTCAATGTAGCAGACTTTCATCTATTCTCCTCAAATTTCTCCTCCCAACCATCTTCCCAAGTAGACTCGCCTGAAGCCAGGGGGCCAATTAAAAGAGAAATGGTAATAATTCTTTTAAAATGATTTGCTAAGAATACTCACCTGATGTTTGTTTGCTTTTATGTACCAAGTTTATATGTGACGTATCAATTTTTGTCCCAGGTATCCAGAAGGCAGATTTTGCAGAAATATTAATTGGCAGTTATCAAAGTGAATGGAACAGGTGGGAGGCTGGATAGAAAAGCCAAGAATGAGTTACATCAATCTATTTATATAAAAGATTAGGATGTTTGTAGAAAATAGTATGTGTGTATAAGTGTATGGAAAATTGTGTGTGTGTGTGCATAAGTATGTGAAAAATTGTGTCTGTGTTAAAATTTTTGTATACAGGTATTGAAAGTTTTCTTTGTGTCCATGAATGCATGTCTTGAAAGTTGCGTGTAAATGTAAGTCTTGACGGGTGTGCTTATGTTAATATTTGTCTAGGGAGATGTCTGAATGTGTGGGTTTGTATATGTCTAAGGAGATATGTACATGCATCCACATGTATGTGTCTAATAAGGTGAGAATGTCCATCTGTACATGTCTAGGAAGCTGTGAGAAATTTGCATGTATCTATATATTTCTTGAAAGGTGTTTGCATGACTTTGTACATCTCTTGGTAGATATGCATATGTGTGTCTATAGATGTCTTGGTAGATGCGTATACGTGTGTCTATAGATGTCTTGTAGATGCGTACACGTGTGTCTATAGATGTCTTGGTAGATGCGTACGTGTGTCTATAGATGTCTTGCAGATGCGTATACGTGTGTCTAGATGTTTGGTGAGTGCGTAT
Organism: Ascarosepion bandense; assembly: GCA_037127315.1. Classification (NCBI taxonomy): domain Eukaryota; kingdom Metazoa; phylum Mollusca; class Cephalopoda; order Sepiida; family Sepiidae; genus Ascarosepion; species Ascarosepion bandense. The sequence goes on from JBBBDQ010000714.1 coordinate 1,621,936, forward strand.
ACGTGTGTCTATAGATGTCTTGGTAGATGCGTATACGTGTGTCTATAGATGTCTTGGTAGATGCGTATACGTGTGTCTATAGATGTTCTGGTAGATGCGTATGTCAGTTCATAGATGTTCGAGATGCGTATACGTGTCTATAGATGTCTTGGTAGATGCGTATACGTGTGTCTATAGATGTCTTGGTAGATGCGTATACGTGTGTCTATAGATGTCTGTAGATGCGTACGTGTGTCTATAGATGTCTTGGTAGATGCGTATACGTGTGTCTATAGATGTCTTGGTAGATGCGTATACGTGTGTCTATAGATGTTCTGGTAGATGCGTATACGTGTGTCTATAGATGTCTTGGTAGATGCGTATACGTGTGTCTATAGATGTCTTGGTAGATGCGTATACGTGTGTCTATAGATGTCTGGTAGATGCGTATACGTGTGTCTATAGATGTCTTGGTAGATGCGTATACGTGTGTCTATAGATGTCTTGGTAGATGCGTATACGTGTGTCTATAGATGTCTTGGTAGATGCGTATACGTGTGTCTATAGATGTCTTGGTAGATGCGTATACGTGTGTCTATAGATGTCTTGGTAGATGCGTATACGTGTGTCTATAGATGTTTGGTAGATGCGTATACGTGTGTCTATAGATGTCTTGGTAGATGCGTATACGTGTGTCTATAGATGTCTTGGTAGATGCGTATACGTGTGTCTATAGATGTCTTGGTAGATGCGTATACGTGTGTCTATAGATGTCTTGGTAGATGCATATATGTATCAGTAAATGTCTGGACAGTTGTATAAATGTGTTTCAGTATGTGTCTTGATATATCTGGTTAGGTGTGTATATGTGCATTTCTGTGAATGTCTTGAAAAATATGTGTGTCTCTTCAAGCATTCAAATAAAGAAACCAGTTAGAGAAAAAAACTAGAAAAAATCCACAGATTTTTGTCTGGATAAAAAAAAGGTCACTCAGAGGATTGTAAATATAAATAAAGAAAGCAATATATATATATATATATATATATATATAAGATTCATGAATTTTAATGATATCATGTATGGAGAGTATTGACCTACACTCGCCATCAGAATTTTATACACATATAGAAGACAAGTTAATACATGCTCAGATGTACATCATGTAAATAGATTTACAGGATGATGTTAAAAGACAAATGGTTCTTAGTAATCATAATTGGTTTCTGAAGGGGGGGATTATGGTTTTCAAATACTCTTTTAATATTGTAAAGAAAATTAAAGTTAATTTAGATTATTATAAAGAAATATCAGAAACTGGGGTGAATGTATTTTTAAATAGAAGATTTCTCACTATGACAAAATGAACACTTCTTATCTAGCAAAGACACACAAATAAGATAATCCTTGTTCATTAACTGACCTTTAAAAATGGATATGAATTCATTACTTGATTTGTTTTCAGCTGATATTTAGTCATGTAAATCAGGTTTTCACAAACTACTGAACCCTTGGTTCAGATAAAGCGTTTTTTTTTTTTTCGCATTTTAGATAAGTTGTGAAAAATCTTATAAAATCATTTCCAAGTTTGAGCACTTATCTCTTAGCAGTTTTGTCTTGGTTAATTAAAAACTTTGATGAATCACTAAATAAGAGAAAGGTTTGTAGTGACCTCACTCACAGAGCCATAAGGTCCAGCAGAGCCTACTTTGGAAGCTTTTTTTTTTTTTTAATCATCTCACCCTGAGCAAGGCGGAAACGCCACTGATGTGCAGGGGGCTACATAAATGTAAAAATATTAATTAGGAAAGAGTGAGGAGTACAAATTAGTTAGAAAGGAACAATAGAAAGCTGAGAAAGCAGATGCGATGACAGATACATAGGCTTTTATGTAAAAGAAAAACACAATGCTTGACTGTTGAATATGTAACATAAATTTTAAGATGTTCTCATCAAAAACTAGATCCTCCCTATTATAAAGGCTGTTGTGTATATATTTATTTATTTGTGTGTGTGTGTGTGTGTATATATATATATATATATATATATATAAATTTCTCTCCTGCCATGCTCATGGAGAGAGAGACAATAGCAAGGCAGTGTTGGTTCAGTTTATTCTCTTTACTACCAGTTATTAAAATTGACTTCCAGTTACCAAAGCTTTTACTGTGTCCTTGGTCTTTATTATTTTATCTTTTTGCAGTAATTATATCATTGAGTAGTGAAGAATATATAATGTCCTTTCTAGTATCATAAATACTTAAGTGTATTTGTGTGTATATATATATATATATATATATATATATATATCATAATTTTCTTAAATATTTAGCTGTCATTTTTTGTGGCAGGGGTACACTCATATAAAAAACTAAATGAATCATTCTTAAAAAATTAAAAAAATTGTTTGGATTTAATTTTTTATGGCTTATCCACCATTTACAGGTTATTTAAAGCCAGAAAATATGTTTCCTATTGCTGGAAGGCATTCTTGTTTGCTAATACCTTTGCACAGTGAAGCATATTAATCATACTTCTTTAATTACTCGAATTTCAAGAGTAAGTGTTATAAATATCTACTTTTATAGTATTTTTCAGTTTTGTTACTTGTTATCACAAATACCAAATGATAGCTAAAATGAAAAGAAGTAAGAACCGTTTTTGAGAAAGTTCCTTCTTTGAACAAGACATGCCATATCATTCGATCCTGCCATTTGTTTAGCTGATATTAATCTTAGATGTATAATCTTTCAGACAGTGCATGATTGAGTGGTTAGAATATTTGCTTTCCAAACATGAGACATGGGTTTGAATCATGGTCAATTTGTGACTTTTGATGTTATCAGATTTGGAAGATGGCCTCAGTATGTGTCACATTTGGAAAGTGCCTGAAAACTGATTCGAAATCGTGTAGATGGAACTGTTCAGAAGCCATTAATGGCTGTGATATCATGAAGTCACAAGTCCTTGTGACTGAGGGTCTGAGCATATTAGCCTTGTTTAAACTGTTGATCCTGCTAGATTATACACTCTTTCCCAAAACTGTAATTAACATTTTCTTCTATGTGTTGTGTTTCTTCAGGATGTTGACAATCATGGCTCTTCACAATTTCCTGTTTTTTGTAGCTCTTAATAAATTTTGTCATTTTGTTTTCTCTCCTAAATCCTGCTCTGCCATGTGTTTATGCAAGCTTATTACATGGGATATACATCGTGGTGCAGTGGATATCGGCTCAGAATGACAAATCGGAGAGCCAAGTTAAATTTCAAATTGAATTCGCTGCATTCACTTACATGCAAATACTCTTGGGAAAGGTATTAATCCATCTCTTCTCCCCCCGATATGGGTTAAATAGCATGACAGATTGGGTTCTATACCCTTGGTTGGCAAGCAGTCTACTGCAGGAAAAGCTTCTGCCCAATCAGTCATGTCTCTATCAAGACATGATCACCTAAGTGTGTATTGCATATGGCACTTAACTGACTGTTGCATAGGTTAGAAGTTGTTTTCTCATTTCCCTCAATATTTCATGTGAGTATCAAATTTCAAAGCTCTCTTTCCTCATTTTGTGCTACAGAAATTTCAGTTATCTCTTCCTGATCTTAAATATAAGTGTAATTTTTGTTTCCATTTTCTATAAAACTTTGTCATTGCTCATATATTTGGTCCATAGTATTCTGGGCATTTTTCTGTAGAGCCATATTTCTGTTGCTTCAAGGCTCTTCTTTAGCTGTAATGATAATTGTTCACTGTTATATAGAAGAACTGATATCATGTAACTGTTCAGTATTCTTTTCTTTGTTTTTAATGAAATTTTTCTATTTCTTAATACTTTGCTTAGCTTTTGGAAGACAATCTTTGCTATTTTGACGCAGTTTAAATTTCTGTGTTGCCCTTTCATTCCTCTGTTGAAACACTTCAATTTGCATGTTGGGCTGTTCCTTTTAATAATTACCATGCATTCTATTTGCTTGCAATGAATGTTTAGTCTTTTCTAAAGCTTTACTTCACTATCTTCTATAGGAGTTTCTGTAATTTCCTGTCTGTGTCTCCTATCCACATAGTCATTTGCATATATTATGTTGTTAAGATTGTGGCCACCAGTAATGAATCCTGCTAGGACTTCTAAATCTCTCCAAATCACCTGTTTAGATCAAACAAGTCTGATGAGAAAACACATTCCTGTTTTATACCCCTTTCTATTTTTCTATATTAACTGATGTGTGTCGTGGTGCAGTGGATATCAACTTGGAATGACAAAGCAAGGTGCCGAGTTCGAATTCAATTTGAACTCCTAGCATTAACTTACACACAAATACTCTTGGGAAAAGTATTAATCCGTCTTTTCCCTCCAGTTATGGGTTAAAGAATAGGACAGACTGGGTTCTATAGCCTTGGCTGGCAACCAGTCTACCGCAGAAAGCAATGGCAACCTACTGCAGGATAATCTTCTGACCATGATCGCCCAAAGCGTGTATCATGTATGGCACTTAACTGACTGACTGAATATAATAGTTGGAATCATTAAGGCTTTTACTGATCATAAAGTGGGGGATCGGTTTTATATTGTTATGAAGTAATAAACTGATCCCCCACTAATTACGACATAATAATTTAATACATCTCTTCCTCCTGTAGCTATGGGTTAAATAATAGAACAAATTGGGTTCTATAGCCTTGGCTAGCAACCAGTCTACTGCAGAAAGCAATGGCAACCTACTGCAGGATAATCTTCTGCCCTGTCAGTCATGTCTTTTTCGAGACCTGACCACCCAAAGCGTGTATCATGTATGGCAATTAACTGACTGATATTAACTGAATTCATTTACTCTATGTATTCAGGATGTTTGCAATCAGTATAGACTCTGGAGTAATCTAATATTCTTCCCAAATATGTCAAGGTTACCAAACAATTCCAAATAGCATAAAGCAGTATAAACCTCAAGTGAGCTCTGGGTATTGACAAACATAAAAGTGCCTGAGAAAATCTCTGCAATAGGGATTGGCTAGCCACTTAAGCAGATTGGTGTACTCAGAAATTATTAGCCAGCCATTTTATATTTCGTATCATGTTGCACAACTAATTTTGAAAGAAAGAGTTACCTCTCTTATACATCATCCAGAAAGATTCAAGAGAATTGATTTGGCAATATCCATAAATTTGAATTTTTAAAACTACCCTAAGAAAAATTTTCTTAACTATCTTTCCGAGAATTAGGCTGTCCAAATATTTTACTTTCTTCGCTACGGCTACCTTGTCTTTCTTTCAAACAAGAAATGTCCAAGAGGCACATTGGACTGCATTTTCATCTCGTTTTTATCAGAATAAAGAAGAATTCTATCTCAAAAATATTCTCATATATCAGTCACATTTGGTTTATTTTCTTTCATTCTGTTTTTCTTTTTTTTTTTGTTTTTCACAGCACTGATTCTTTATCTGCGTTCCTTGAAGCCAGCCTTCATACATAAACATTTAGGTTTTTATTTTATCAAGTAGCTTCATTTTCAATGCCACAGGTGTCTATAGACCGATTTAATAATGAATATTACTGATATGGAGCCTAAAATGCTGAGATACTAATATCCATAGTTATATATAATTTTTCCAAAACCTAACCTAGCCGTAAGCAGTATTAATTCCTTAGAGGTCATCTCTTGTACATAGAATGATTGTCGGCCATTTTGTTCATGATATCAATAAATAACAAAAAGGAAAAAAAAATGAAGTCCCACTAGAAATTGGAAAGTGAAGCTTGTCATTCAATTAAGAGAAGACTTACTTTCTAACTTCTCTTTTTTTTTTTTTTTTTTTTTTTTAGAGATTTCTTCTGTATGATGCTTTTCGTAATTTTGCCAGTCCAAAATTACTCTAAATCAGTACAGTAATGAAAGAGTATGTTACTTATAAAATTATCTATTTGTGTTTCTATCTGTTCATTTCCTCTTATAAAAAAAAAGCAAGATTACATAAAATCTGTTTAATATTGTCATCAGCCATTTTGAATCAATTGATTGACAAAGGCTTTTCCCATCACTTTCCATGGCTATGATAACTGTTCTAATCTCTGCTATATCTCATCTCTCCATCTTCAGGTTTTTTTAGTGTATTTACTATCCACTGGGCACAATTCAACCAACCTTTTGCTTCATCTGTTATCCTTTCTTTTTGCTGTATGTTTAATGCATGTCAATTCAAATGACTTTGCATCCATTTTATCATTTTCTCCATCTTTCTTAGATATCCTCTTTGTATTGCTCTTTATATTCATTTTTATGAAATTAGTTTCAAGATTTTAATAAGCTTACACAAATGATAAATGAAATATTTACAGTGGTGAAATACTGAAAAACTTCCATAGATCTATCTTCATAATTCTGCCAAAACAACTAGGCACAAATAAGTTTAAAATTCATCAGATAATCAGTGATAAGCTGAATTTATAAGATGTAGAAGCATTACACTAGAAATAGGTAAACCACAGTATTGCTTTGTTCAGGACACAAAAACAAAAAATAATAATGTTATGATCAGAATGCTGTCAGAACGAGACATAGAAACTTGGAGTGTCTGCGTATGACAATTACATTTGACAGCAAGGCTTATGATTGGAAGATTGGAGGTTTTGAGGCTTTGAAACCACTACTTAACTGCTGTTGTTACCAGATTCACCCTGACCTAGCACCAGTTAGCACCTGTTAAGGTGGAATCTTAAAAATGCAATATTAAAGGTATGGAAAAGATTTGTGCCAATGTATGTAGCATAGTGATTCTTAGCTGTGAAGGTCAGAACTGGTGAAACTAATGAATATAGCTTACTAATTCAGTCAGTCAGTTAAGTGCCATATGTGATACACACTTTGGGTGATCATGTCTCAAAAGAGACATGACTAACTGGGAAGAAGATTATTCTGCAGTAGATTGCCATTGCTTTCTGTGGTAGACTGGTTGCCAGCCAGGGCTATAGAACCCAATCAGTCCTATTATATGACTTATAGCTAGAGGGAAAAAAGATGTATTATATTATTAAGTAGTAATTAGTGGGGGATCAGTTTATTACTTCATAACAAGATAAAATTGACCCCCACTTTATGCCCAGTAAAATCCTTAATCATGTTTTTAAGTATTATATTCAGTCAGTCAGTTAAATGCCATACGTGATACACGCTTGGGCAATCATGTCTCGAAAGAAACATGACTGACGGAGCAGAAAATTATTCCGCAATAGGTTGCTATTGCTTTCTGTGGTAGACTGGTTGCCAGCCAAGGCTATAGAACCCAATCTGTGCTATTATTTATCCCATAACTGGAGAGAAGAGATGGATCAATACCTTTCCCAAGGGTTTTTGTGCATAAGTGAATGCAAGGAATTCAACGGGAATTTGAACTCAGCTCCCAAATTTGTCATTCTGAGTCAATATCCACTGCACCACCCACGCACATCAGTCACTAAACGTATGAAAAGGTATTTAGGTTTAATCATTTTTTTATTCTAGAGTCCCAAGCATTTTTAAGATCCTTGTTCATCATGGTATTATATAGTTTCTTCTTTTTTATGTACCACATCCCCTCAGGACGTTGGGGATCATGGGTCTCTACAATTCCCTGTCCCTTAAAGTTCTCAATAAAGTTTGTCTTTCTTTTATTTCTCCCAGACCCTATTGTACTATCCTTTTACTCAAGTTCTCTAAATTAATATTTTTTGCTTTTCTTTATACCTCTCACCCTCTATCTACTCTGTGAGTATCTGATTTTCCAAGCCTACTTTCCTAATTATATTCCCCAGAAACTTCAACTGTTTTTTTTGTTAAGCATTAGTTTCCTTTTTGTTTCAATTTTATCCAAAACTTCATTGTTGCTCATAATGATATCTACGGTATCCTCAGCATCTTTCTGTAGGACCACATTTCTTTTGCATCAAGTTTCTTCTTTATCTGGAAGTAGATTGTTTAGCATTCATTGCTATACAGGAGGATAAATATCACATAGCAGTTTAGTAATATTTTCTTTGTTTCTTGTGAAATTTTCTTATTTCTTATTACTCTGCTTAGCTTTTGGAATGCTTTCTTGGCTAAACACTTCCCAGATATTTAAATTTTCACACTTGTTTGATTTTGGTACCTTTAATTTGCAATTCACACTTTGGGATCATCCTTTTGCCTACAATCATGCATTCTGTCTTCTTGCCATTAATGTTTGATTAAATTAATAAGAAAATGGTTACTTACTACTAGCTTGTCTTCATGATATGATGTCTGATAAGTAAAGTCATTTGATCATGATAATATCTTTAAATCTGTCGTTAAATGGAACAAGAAATGACCTGTTAATTTTTAATGCCTTTAAAACTGCTTTCTTAATTGTCTGAGAGAACTATTTCTGCTGTCCATCAGCATGGCTGATGCTAATCCCCAGGTGAGTAACTGGAATTGGAAAGACTCAGTCAATACCTAAATCTGCTGCTAAGAAAGTTACTTCACTGTGTCATGCTAGACAAATTTTCTTATCCAAAGCTACCTTACATATTTATAAGTCTACTATTCATTCAACCAATTGTTGTTACATCTGATCTGGTGATTCTGCTATGTGTCCAGAGATTCTTGATGAAATCCAAAGGAGAATCTGCAATATTATCGGTACTCACTTGGTATCTCGGCTTCAATCACATTCCCACTACCATAACATCACCTCCCTGTGCCTTTTCTGTAGATATTTTCATGGCATTGGTTCTGATGACCTTTCATCTTTAGTACCATGACTTCATGAATGTAAAAGTAGTACTAAATTAAGTGAATGTGCTTTGTAGTGCAGTGGATATCGGCTTGGAACAAGAAACTGGGGAGCCAAAGTTGAATTCTAGTTGAATTTGTTTCATTCACTTACATGCAAATAACCCTGGGAACTTCTCTCTTCAGCTATGGGTTAAATAGCAGGACAGATTGGGTTCTTTAGTTTTGGTTGGCAACCATTCTGCTGCAGAAAATAATGGCAACCTCCTGTGGGAATATCTTTGGTCTAATCAGTCATGTTTTTTTCATAACATGATCCCCCAAGCCTGTATCATGCATGGCAATTGACTGACTGACTGATTAGATTAGTGGTTATGTTTCTAGCAGAAATTGCAAGAAACCATTAGCATAGAACCGTAAGTTCTATGCTAGTGGTTTCTTCTCTTGCACATCTTGTTTATGGAAGTCTCTCTCAGCTTCTTACTTTTCTATCAACAAACTTTTTTTTAAAAATTTAAATGTGATGTCAATTGTCATCACCTATTTTCCTTGATAATGATTTTAGTTTCTTCACTATTAGAAACCTCATGCATCTCAGTGGATTTATTTCCTTATTTGAAGTGAAATGTTAAAAAAAAATCTCCACTGATATTGTTTGTATATTTTCTTATCTGCCTTATGATTATTGTAGACTTTTTTTTTTTTTACTGACAGTAAAGGAAGGGATGAATTACTTGATGTCTTGACTTGAAATCAAGTTTTTCTTTCTCCTGTGAACTAAATTCGATACTTTATGGCAAAAAGTCCATTGATCTATTCCAGTGTCCCCAAAAACATTATTTATTTATTTATTTATTTATGATAGTTGTTGAACAAAATGAACTTTGGTGCTTGGCCACATTTCTTAAGTGCTTAGTGAGGATTGAGCTCTGTCATAATGGCTTTTGAGACCATCAGACTTAGTCTGCACGACTTCTCGGAGATCCTGCAATGTTTATGGTCGGAATCAAAAGATGGCACTACAGTGATAAAATAAACTATTCTAGCAATAAGAACAAATAAAAAATGGATTGACAAAATTTCAAGGAAAGAAAGCAATCTTGACATTTACGAGCAAAACAGTAACAGATTGCTGATGGAAAAGTTGGAAATTTCATTCAAAATTCTAGTATTATTAGTTTTTCTCTCTCTCTCTCTCTCTCTCTCACACACACACACACACACACACACACACACACACACACACACACATCTAAATGCAACAATTACAAAATACTAAAAATACAAGAACTACCTTCTCACCAGTCAGGATAAATGATTGCAGTTTCAAAGAGGCTCTTGTTTTGAATATCTTCTGGGATTCAAGTTCACCACAGACCTCAAGTGGAATTCATAAGATCCAACACTAAAAATGCTTGAAAAATGGTCTGTTTTTTTACTATTTTAGAAAGTACCTGACTCTACTTGCCATTCTCTGTCTTTACAAAAGTCAAATTAAACCAAAAATGGAGTCTTGAGGCCATTTCTGGGCTGGAGCTGCACAATCTTTTTTTTTCCAAATTTGACAGAGTGAAAAAGCATTTATGGTGTCTTATAATGAAAGACTTTTGTTACATTCACTTATGTGCAAATACCTTGGGAAAGGTATGAATGTATCTCTTGTCCCTCACCACTGCAAGGAGTAAATAACAAAACAGACTGGGTTCTATAGCCTTGAGTGGCAACTGGTCTAGATGAACAATTTTAAATTTAAAACCAGATGCTGGTTTGGTGTGGAAGGTAAACAGAAAAGTGAAGAAAAAATTTAGCAGATTCAATGTCACATTGAATGTGCGTTGTGGTGCAGTGGATATCAATTCGGAATGGCAAATCGGGAAGTTGAATTTTTCACTCACTTACGCACAAATACCCTTGGGAAAGGTATTAATCAGTCTCTTCCCTCCAGTTATGGGTTAAATAATAGGACAGATTGGGTTCTATAGCCTTGGCTAGCAACCAGTCTACCGTAGAAAGCAATGGCAACCTACTGCAGAATAATCTTCTCCCCAGTTAGTCATGTCTCTTTCGAGACATGATCGCCCAAATCGTGTATCACATATGGCACTTAACTGACTGACTATAATAATTGAAAACATGATTAAGGCTTCTACAGGGTATAAAGTAGGGGATCAGTTTTATATTGTTATGAAGTAATAAACTGATTCCCCCCTAATTACTACTTAATAATATAATACATCTTATCCCCCTCTACTTATGAGTCAAATAATAGGACAAATTTTAGTTCTATAGCCTTGGCTGGCAACCAGTCTACCACAGAAAGCAATGGAAACCTACTGCAGAATAATTTTCTGCCCAGTGAGTCATGTCTGTTTCAAGACATGATCACCTAAAGCATGTATCACGTATGGCACTTAACTGACTGACCAAATGTCACATTATTTATCACAACTATATTGTTAGAAAATGATCTCAGACCATTTATACCATGTACACAGGTATGAACCATGCCCGTCATATTCCATTAGTAAGGAAGTAAATGCCTTCAGATACCTTCTTCCTAAGAGCTGCTACTTTCTGGAACAAACTCCCAAGATGATGCTTCCCTGACTGCTACAATCTTAAACTCTCCAAGTCTTGAGTTAATTGTTATCTATCCTTTATAACCACATTATCTACGATTCACACATCCAAAAAACAATCTATTAAATAACCATGTATCTGAAGTGACTCTTGAGCCTTGTATCTCGCAAAGAGTAGCGTTTTTCCTGGTTGATCTTATTTTTATAAATTTATAGAAGTAATTAGGTTTTACACACTCCTTCTTGTCTTTAAAATTTTTTTTCACTTATATGGGTTGAATTATAATTTTCTTAAATAAAAACATAAAAAATTAAATGACTATTAATTTTTAGTAGTATATTTGTTTACTATTTAGAGCAACATTATCATCTTGGTTGTTATATTCACGTTTCAACCATTGTACACTCAAGACTTTGTCATTATTATTATTTTATTATAATATTATGATTATTGAAGAAGGCTGGAGGATACAACATCTGAAATATTACAAGTATAGCAACCAAGATGATCGGTTTGTTCCAATAACAGTCAGTCAGTTAAGTGCCATACGTGATACATGCTTGGGCAATCATGTCTCGAAAGAGACATGACTGACTGGTCAGAAGATTATCCAACAGTAGGTTGCCATTGCTTTCTGCGGTAGACTGGTTGCCAACCAAGGCTACAGAACCCAATCTGTCCTGCTATTTAACCCATAACTGGAAGGAAGAGATGGATTAATACCTTTCCCAAGGGTATTTGCACGAAAGTGAATACAATAATAAACAATTTAGGAATCAAATTACTTTAATAATTCGTACAGAAATAGTTTTCAAAATATTTTCTAAGTGTGCGGGATTTAAAAAAAATATCAAATGCCATTTAAATATTTTTGTATAAATACGAAAAGAAATGTGTCCAATAAGAAATCTATCCAATCCCTGTCTCCAAACATCAAAAATGTCTTTATGGTGGTAAACTTTTTTAATCTTTATTTTTTTATAATTATTTCACCCCAGGCAAGGTAGGACTGTCATTGGTGCACAAGGGATTACAATGACAGTAAGACAATCTATAGGGGATATCAAAAAAGAAAAAGAGATGGATTATTATCAAGGAGATAGAAGATGGTAATTGATGTTGCATTTAAATATTTGAAGATTATAGCTATCAGAAAAGGCAGTTACATTTAACTATTTCAATGGTAAAAGGGTGGGACCTAGATGCCAATCTAGTAGCACGTATAAATTCATGTGGAAGAGAAACCAGGGAAAGAAGCTCATCAGAGCAGTAGTCAAGAAAATACTTAAATATTTAGATCTCCTCATCCCCTGAATTTAAACAGAAATGGTATGCTAATTTAGATAACAGAGTTGAGACAATAAATTATCTCCTGCCACATGCAAAGAACAGCCGCTTTCATAAACTAGTCTGTGCTTGAACACTGGCTTGATTATAAACAACAATAATAAACTTTACAACAGGATTCAATTTTTATCTCTTTAAATCATCAATTTCCAATCAATTATTCTTTCATGTTTTTATTTTAAGCAAACCTTTATGAGAAAACTTAGTTCATTTATTTACATCTATAGACTATGTTTATATGTTAGTTATATTAGCTTACCCATAGTGGTAGTTGTGATAAAATAATTTTTTGATTATACTGGTTATATTCTTTGCAGGTTTTTTTTTTTAACAATATTTATTTATACAGTTATTGGCAATGTTTAACCTTTGTGCCAAAAAAAAAAAAAATGAAAAAAATAGTGTGTCAAATGAATGGTTTTCTTGTTGACAATGCTATTATTGCTTTTTAAAACAATATTGCCAAGGAGTGAAGGTAGTTAAAATTGTAGTGGTGTCAAAGGAAAAACCATTCTTTTGACAAAACATTATTTTTTCACCACAAAGTTTGGTTCACTCTATTGTCCTAGACAATTTTTCTCACCAGAGTCTACCATTGATCCATTCTTTGAATATCACTTCAACATATGGTTCAATGCTCCTGCTATATATCTAGAGGTTCTTGATAAAATCCAAAGAATAATCTGCAATGTTATTGGTCTTGAATTGGCATCTCAGTCTCAGTCACTTTCTTTATGACAAGTCTGTTGTTTCTGTTATATATCTAGAGATTCTTGATAAAATCCAAAGAATAATCTGCAAGATTATTGGTTCTGACCTGACATCTTAGTTTCAGTTACTTTCCCACCCATGTAATGTATCTTTCCTGTGCCTTGTCTATAAATACTTTCATGGTAACCGTTCTTATGAATTTTCCACTATGGTAACTAGACTCTATGAATTAAAACACAGCACTAGATTAGCGGCACAGTTTCATCATTTTATAATTGAAATGTTTACATGTAGCCTTAAGTTCTTGCTAATAGTTTCTTCTTTCACATTTCTCACTTGCAGAACTCCCTTTCAGCTTCTTGATGTTCAAAAATTTAAATGCAATATCAATTTTGTCCTGTCCTCTTAAATTGTTTTTTTTTATTTCCTTTCTTGCTCAGCTAATAAAAAAAACTAATAAAAAATGAAATAAACAAGTGATAATTTAGCAGCCTGATTCCCCTACTTACTAAAGCGATATTCCATTATCCCAGTAAGATGATACATATTTATTAATTGGTGTCAAGTTAATGGAATAGTTAATTGCTAAGAAATAAAAACCAAGACAGGCATCTAAAAAAAAGAAAAAAAAACTAGGTAAGACTACCTTTTGTTTTATATTATAGTAAGGATTGTTGTTATATATTTGGATGTATCAAAAGTATTTTCATTTTTTTGCAAAACTTTTACTACAAAGCTTATTTCATGTCTGAAAGTGATCGCAATAAGCGGCTTCTCCTGCACATGAATTTTATGACAGAGATGGGTATTTGAAAGATTTGCTTAAGTCGTTAGGACGAAATGAATTCCATGTTTATATGTGTAGAGCAAAAGAACCAACTAACCTTTTTTCCTCAAAGTGTCACTACACCTCCCACCAGGACCCCCAGTAAGTAAATAAGTAGCTTATTATAGTCTCTTAATTCTTATCTGTCTCCTTTTGATTTCTGAACAAAGTTCTCACTCTCCCCAACATTCAGGATTAAACTTTTTCTGTTTCGCATTTTAAACCAGAGTATTGCAAGCATGTCAGCCTTCCTTTGCCAGGGTTTAAAAAAAAAGAGAAAAAAATAAAAACAATAAGAGAGAGAAAGAGAGAGAATCAAAACCTTTATTGATTGGGCAAATCTCTTCTACAAATTGGAAATGCTGCCTCAGCAACTACTAAATCTCAGTAGGTCCATCCCTCCAATCTCCCTGCATCCGCCAAAGAAAATGAGAAAATATAAAGAATAACTCATGAATAACTAAATGCTTGATCACAGATAAATCTTGTCTCGTAGATTTTGACATCTTTTATCAGGAATCTCTCTTCTAGTGAAATGGTTTATTTTTACTATTGATCTAATCTAATGTGAAATACAAGATCAAAACTGCCTTGAATCAATTTTGGCATTGGAAGTCGGTAGATGACATCTTGAAAAAAATTTTAAAAAATACAATGTCTCAAGATGGAATGCAGCTGATGCTAGCATTACAAAGATTTCCTTCTGGACAATTTATGCCTAAATATTTTACAGATAATTAAAGTATTTATATATTTATTAAAACATTTCTGAAATGAGATTTGATTAATATGGTTTTGTCTCTTTTTATTTGGTAAACCTGTAATTTATAATCAAACTCAAAAATTTAATATGCAGTGAGTCTACTTATTTTCTGACAACCTCTTTTGTTCAGTATAAAAGCATAAGCACATTTCACATCTGTGGGCCAAGTAGAACAGTGTAAAATTCTTCTTTGTCTAGACAACTATTCAGCCTGTCCTGGAGCTGAATTGTTTTGCAAGATTAATGTGTACACTGTATACTTATAACCAAATTGCACATCTATTAGACAAACCAAAAAGCAAAGAATACTGCTTTTTATAAAAGCTAAGCATTATTCACTTTTCGTGAAACATGTTAAATATTGCAAAGTTCTGGTGAGTCTGTTTAGCCATTTATGAAAGAATTTAATATGAGAAATACTTAAATTTCTTATAGTCCGAATGATTTAAAGATATTAAACTGACATAATAGATGGGTCATCACGATCTTATTTAATTATTATTCAATGATCCCTGTTCTGTACAGTAGTTAATCTGGAACAAAGGGTGTCAGAAAATTGGTGTCTCTATAATAATTGTGAGAGTTCTTAATTTACTCTAATTCACATGAATTTAATCTGTACAGCATTTTTGAAGGTTTCTTCAATTGCATCCAGTAAAGGTTCACAGGATATTGTATTTAGTAAAAATTAATTGTTGAAATACATTCACAGTTAAAATTTTCACAAAACAGGTGCAATAGAAACGTTTAATTTGTTGAAAGTTACTAATAGTTTTAAAGATATTAGACTGGCATTGGATATCAGAATAGAGTTGAAGGGATATCAAAAAGTCAAACATTTTTAAGATCTACAAAGTATAGGAAATTGTGAAGAGCTATGATTGCTTGTACTAGCATGTAGAAGAAAAAAAGGCCATAATTAATGAATATTATTTTACGGGGTTAACACAAACCACAAAGCTCATGATCTACTGAATTGCTGTAATCTTGACTCTTCTGTATACCTATAAGACCTGGGTACTCTATTGAAGAGACATCCACAAACTTGAAACACTCCATCAAATGCAACTTTGGAATCCTATGGAATACATGACAAGGATGGATCACAAACAATGAAGGAGAGCCATCATGACTTGCCAATTATTGGATGAACAGTCAGTTAGTTAAGTGCCAGACGTGAAACATGCTTGGGCGATCATGTCTCAAAAGAGACATGACTGACTGAGCAGAAGATTATCCCACAGTAGGTTGCCATTGCTTTCGAACCCAATCTGTCCTGTTATTTAACCCATAACTGGAGGGAAGAGGTGGATTAATACCTTTCCCAAGGGTATTTGCGTATAAATGAATGCAATGAATTCAACTGGAATTTGAACTCGGCTCCCCGATTTCTCGTTCCGAGCTGATACCCCTGCACCACAACGCACATCCGTTTGGAAGAACACCTTACCCAAATGCCAGACATCACCTCCTTAAACAAATCTTCTTCTCAGAACTCACATCTGTTAAGACAGCATGTGGAACTCCCATGTCATCAATTCAAGGGTCAGCTCAAAAACACCTTGCTGCGGACAAAAATTGATCCAGTCAAGTGGGAGACAAAAGATGTAGAAAGACCCAAATGAAGAAAAGCAGTTCACAAAAAACAACCAATGAAAACATCAGCAGAAAAATAGAAGAGATGAAGAGCTCAAAGAAAAGTCATCTCTTGAACTCACTTATTTTACTGTACAGGGGTTGCAGACACCTTTTCAGATCCCAACACAGGGTTTGTTTCACACTGAAGGATATGTTGATGAGCATCCCTGTATTCAGCAATGAGTTCCACTGATAATGACGATTTAACTTCTATATTCCTGTTTGTCATATACAATGAGAAATTCAGCACCCCTCTAGAACAAAAAGAAAGAAATAGAATTTATAAATAATTTACTGTTGATCAGTTTTGTACAGGATTTATTAAGGTTTCCTTAATTACATCTATTAAGGATTCACAGGATATTTAGTAAAAATAATCTTTGAAGGTTACTGACAATTGAAATTTGCACAAAACAAGTAGAATAAAAATCAATAAAAAGAAACTTGAATTTTAGAAGCTGACTAATATTTCAGTAGTTAGTGATCTTTGATTTTCAATAACTTGGTTGTGCTTTTTAACATCAGAGAAAGTATATGAAAAGAAAATTATACTTAGTCTATAAATGGATAGCTCCCAGACACAGACCAATGAACACGGAATAGAAAACTAAATCTGTGCTGACCAAAAATGGAAAATAATGCTTTAATAAATGAATAAGGGAGAAAAAATTTGTATCTTTGCAAACATCAAACAATTGTTTTAATGTTAATTATGGACCTTAATTTTGATTAAAAAGATTTCCTGGTCAAGATGGAAAATTTCTCACATTATATAGGAAGATATAAATCATTTCCTTCATCAAAAAACAGGGAACAGCTTCCTTGCTTACATTCCGATTCAGAAAGAAATTATAAAAAGAAAACTTAATTTTTTTAAAAATTTATCAAATTTAGCGTTTTAGAGCTTTTCTTGGATAAAAGAATTTGGCAAAATTAAAACTTTTACTGCCGAAATAAAATAAGCACGTTCCATCTCCCCTCTCACTTGTAACCTTCTATCACAGTCAAATAAATGTTTTTCAGTCCTAAAGTAGAATGAATCCAATAAAGCTACAAAAGTTGTTACTAAATTCAATCAGTTATGTGCCATATGTGTTACAAGCTTGGGCGATAATATCTTGAAAGAGACATGACTGACTAGGCAGAAGATTTTCCTGCAGTAGGTTGCCATTGCATTCTGCGGTAGACTGGTTGCCAACCAAGGCTATAGAACCCAGTCTGTCCTGTTATTTAACCCATAACTGGAGGGAAGAGATAGATTAATACCTTTCCCAAGGGTATTTGCGCATAAGTGAATACAATGGATTCAACTGGAATTCGAACTCGGCTCCCCAGTTTCTCGTTCTGAGCCAATATCCACTGTACCACAATGCACATAGTAGGTTGCCATTACTTTCTGCAATAGACTAGTTGCCTGCCAAGGCTACAGAACCCAATCTGCCCTGTTATTTGACTCATAGCTAGAGGTAAAGAGATGTATTATATTATTAAGTAGTAATTAGTGGGGGATCAGTTTATTACTTCATAACATAAAACTGATCCCCCACTTTATGCACAGTAGAAGCCTAAATCTTGATTCCAACTACTATATTCAGTCAGTCAGTTAAGTGCCATATGCTTAGGCGATTATGTCTTGAAAGATACATGACTGACTGGGCAGAAGATTTTCCTACAGTAGGTTTCTATTACTTTCTGTGATAGACTGGTTAACAACCAAGGCTATAGAATCCAATCTGTTCTGCTATTAAAACTATAGCTACAGGAAAGAAACAGATTAATGTCTTTCCCAAGTGAATGCAACGAATTCAACTGGATTCGAACTCGGCTCTCTGATTTCTCATTCTGAGCTGATAATTGGAGTAGATAGACTAAACTATCGCCCGGTTCACACTCCACCCACATCTATTGAACAGGTGAAGAGGCTCATCCCTTGTTTCCTGTTTAGGATGTGGTTTCCGGCTTTCTCTTTTCCATTCTTTTTACCCTTACGTAGCCCCCTGCGCATCAGTGGCGTTACCGCCTTGCTCGGGGTGATATGATTAAAAAAAAAAAAAAAAAATATCCACTGCAACACAACATACATCCTAACATATTAAAATCCGTATCTTTTCAGTGTCAGTCACTTAAGTGCCATGTATCATACATGCTTGGGTGATCGTGTTTCTTTTGAGACATGACTGACTGGGCAGAAGATTTTCCTGCAGTAGGTTGCCATTACTTTCTGTGATAGACTGGTTGCAAACCAAGGATATAGAACCCAATCTGTTCTGTTATTTGGTCCATAGCTGGAGGGAAGAGATGAATTAATACCTTTCTCAAAGGTATTTGCACGTAAGTGAATGCAACAAATTCAACTGGAATTTGAACTCGGCTCTCTGATTTCTCATTCTGAGCTGATAT
The DNA here is from genome assembly GCA_037127315.1 of Ascarosepion bandense. Lineage (NCBI taxonomy): Eukaryota > Metazoa > Mollusca > Cephalopoda > Sepiida > Sepiidae > Ascarosepion > Ascarosepion bandense. The sequence goes on from JBBBDQ010000714.1 coordinate 1,640,906, forward strand.
CCACTGCACCACAACACGTTACATTTATAAAAAATTGTTCAAACCATTGAACCCATTCTTGGTTGCTTTTGTTGTAAGAACAGTATTTCAGCTATGTTATTCTACTGACATCTTCAAATTTACAATCTGAAAAGCAAAAATGAGATATTTTATTTAAGAAAATGGTAAACACATTGAACGCAAGTTTTTCATATTTTGTTGACATGCTATCTAATTTTTTTTACCTATAAACCCAAGAAATCCATACTGGCCTGACCTGCCAACCTGTCATTCAAATTAAATTATGCTACTTCCTTCAATTTCCTCATTCTTCTGCAGTATTCTCTATTTGGTATCATGAATTTATTTCTCCAGATATTATTCCCTTTATTTGAATGGTAAATGTTAAGACATCGTTTTACTGAACTGAAGAAAGGAACTAAGAGTAAAAAAATAATCATAAAAATCATCACCTTGTTGTGGAAAAAGTTTTACTTTTGGATAATTGAGTTTGCCATTGATTTGTCTTTTGCCATGTTGAGATTAGTATTAGGATGTCTGAAAATATTTTCAATTTGTTAATCAATGGGGAAATCTCTCCGGTGCTTCTGTTTTTTTTTTTCATCTGAAATTAAGCTTCACAATTGATGTTTTTTTTATTTCTCCAATCAGGTTTTACACTATCATGAATCTTAAGCCATCATACACGATGATCTTCCAATTCCGAGATTTATTACAAAGAATAAGTCTCCACCAGAAAAAAGAATTTTTTGGAACAATAGTTAGATTCTGTCTTATTTCCTTTCATTTCTAAAATCCTATGAGTTGCACAAATTTAAGCATTCTACTAGATTGGCAATTAGGTCTCACCAATTTTACTGTTGAGCTAGCTAGATGTAACTGCCACTTATACTCTAACAGTTTCTTTTCTTGCACTTCCAACCAGTAGAAATCACATAAAATTTTTTGATTCCCTGATAACATCAATCTTCAAAAATTTAAATGCAACATGAGTTGTCATCCTCTGTCCTTTTGAACCCGGTTTCTTTTTTGACCTTTTCCCAATCCTGTCCATTCCCCCTCTTCTCATTATCTTTCACTTTCATTTTCACTGCTTGTAGCCCCCTTCAGTCTAGTGTCATTGTCATACTGCTTGGGTTGAAACAATTAAAAAAAGCTTCAGCAGTTCTGAAGTTCAATTTAAAATAATTTCTGATAAGTCTTGTATATGTCATTATAACTACTGAAGAAAAAAATCCAGCTGAATTATATTGACAATAACATAATAATAAAAATTTTATTTTGTAGGCATAGATATGAATATGAAAAAAAAACTGTTATGGTTACTACATTTTATGGCCAGACTAAGGTAAATATTTCTGTTGAAAAATGCTTAACAAATTTCATTAACCTCTGCTATTAATGTGAGTTCAAACTTGATTAATTGTTTCATCTCCAGTTGACTTCCTGTTTCATTTAAGATGGGTAAATACCATAGCAACTTGTCCTGGAAGAATGGTTCATAAGCTTATCTCATATAGATCTTTACTAACACTGTGATATCACAAGACCAGAAAAAGGTCCCAACTGTAAATCATACATATACCATAAACACACACACACATACACACACATATACATGCTCTAATACACTTACACACACAGTAAAATTAATGACAGCAGCAGCATACAGACAGGAATGGCCATTCCTTGAAAGGCATGAACTCACTCAGACAGACACATGCTCCTCTGCCATTCTGAAGATGAGATTTTGATCTTGAAATATTAATGTATAATAAACAGGTAATACCCAAAGACTTCTTTACCTTCCTTTATTTTACTAAGTGCATTGTGACAGCCTTCAAGACCTAACCATATACCTAATACTGTGAATTTGAGTTTCACTGCATGAACCAGGTACATAGCTTTGTCTCAGACTTAGATAAATATCAGGCCTCTTACTGAGGAGCAATAGTTAGCATGCTATCGAATTATATATATGTTGATTTGAATCCAGATCTGTATCAGTTAGGCTAAAACAATTCCTGTGCTGTAAGGCTGTCATTTATGCAGTGTACCCTGTACCACTCCAGTAGATTCTGTACTCTTACTGCTATCCTCTACCTATACAAGAGATCAGGCCAAAAACATTGAGTATTGCTGCCATATATGGGCAGGAAGTGCCTAGTCTTTGCTGTCCAGTCTTGATGAAATCCAAAAGTGTTTCCTCATTCATGTGGATGATGAATTATTTTTCATTTCAGACTACTACCTGCCTTCCACAAATGAAACATTGCAAATCTCTTGCTGCTCTTTTACTAATTCTGTGGAAAATATTCAGAGGAACTACATTCCTTAATTCTGCCACCAGTTCTCACTTACATGGCTAAGACCTGCCATGGAATGCACATTGTAGTGAACCCCCTTCATTCCATTGGTGTGATGTAATTTCCACTCAAGTAGCTTTTTCTCACAAACCATTGATTTCTGAAACTGACTCCTAAGAGAATGCTTCCCCAATCACTACAATTTTAATTTGTTCAAGTTTTTTTTATCATTTTAACCTAAGCACAGCAATAAAGACACAAGGGCTTCCTAAATATGAATGAATAAGAAAAAGAGAAACTTTATTAAGAAGCAAAAGCAATAAATGAAAGAGAATCAAGAAGACAGTAGATAACAACTGATATTGTTATATTTTTGAAAATCAAAGTTGGCTAGAAAGCAATAAAATGGAAAAGAGTTCAACAGGTAAAAACTGCGAGAAAAGAAACTGTTAGCCAAGAACTTGCGGTTACATCAAGCCAGTTCAACTGTAGAATGATGAGAGCTTGCAACTGTGCTTAAATTCATAAAGTCTAGCTTCCATATCTGGTAAAGGACACTGAAAGTGTTTTTGAAAAAGGCACAGGGAAGCAATTTTGCAACAGTGGAAAAGTGACTGAAGCCAAGATGCCAGGTCAAGATTGCAGATTCTTCGGATTTTATCAAGAATCTCTAAATATACAACAAAAGCACTAGACCATACTTAGCAGTAATATTCAAAACATGGATGAACGATAAAGGTATAAATATGTACGATAAGTTCTCGAGAGAAAGATTGTCTAGCATGAACAGTGAACTAACATTTTATCGGCAGACACAACGATTCAGTCTAATCTTCCCTACATATCTCTATAAACTGTGCCATTTACTCTATACTCTTCTACCTTTAGTGGCACTTTGGCCTTTACAGAGTGAACATCAGTGTAAAAATAAGTGTAAGGAAAATCTTAGAAGTGTCTTTAAAGTTTTTTCTGTTTTTTATCTTCTTTTTCTGCGTGCCATGTCCCTTCAGGATGCAGGCAATCATGACCTTCCAAGTCTCTCTATCCCTGATGGCTCTTAGCACGCTTTCTTCTAACCTACCCAAACCTTGCTCTGCCATCCACCTGCTTGGGCTTGTCAAATATGTCATCTGCTGCTTTCCCCTGTCTCTCTTTTCCTCTATCTGACTTGTGCATATCATATTCTCTAAGCCTTCCTTCCTCACATGTCCCAGGAACTTCAACTGTCTCTTCCTGATGCCCAGTATTATTTTCTTTTCATTTCCATCGTTTCCAAAACCTCATCATTGCTCACATGCTCAATCCATGATATCCACAACATCCTTCTGTAGAACCACATTTCAGTTGCTTTACGTTTTTCCTTCATCTTTGATGATATTGTCCAGCATTCGATGCCATATTGAAGAACAGACATCACATAACAATCCAGTACTCTCTTCTTTGTTTCTAGTGAAATTTTCTTGTCTCTTAATACTCTGCTTAGCTTCTGGAATTCATCCTTGTGCTTTTGGATTTCAGGAATATAAATGTATAAAAACTGCTGTGACCACAAAGGGAGGGATCAGTTTATATATTGATTGTAATATGGAATTGATCCCCCACTTTATATCTAGTATGCTTTTGTATAACCACATTTCAAATGCTTCAATTCTTTCCTTCACCTTTGAGGAGATTGTCCAGCATTCACTGCCAAATTGAAGGACATAACAATCTAGTACTCTCTTCTTTGTTTCTAGTGAAATTTTCCTGTCTTTTAATACTCTGCTCAGCTTCTGGAATGCATCCTTGGCCATGCTGATTCACTTTTGGATCTCAGTATTGCATTTTCCATCCTCTGTTAGAACATTTCCCATGTACTTAAATTCTTGTACTTGCTTGATTTTAGTATCCTCAACCTGTAATTGCCATTTTGAGCTCCTCTGTTTGCTGATGATCATACATTTGGCTTTTTTGTAGTTTATTTGTAGTCCTTTCTTTCGACTTTGTTCATCTAGCTTTTTTAGGAGGCCTTGTAGTTTTCTTTCCCTGTTGGCTATCAGCACTGTATCATCTGCATATCTTACATTATTGCGACCACTGATAATGAATCCTGGTATAACTTCTAGGGTCCTCAGAATAGTCTCACTGTACAAGATGAATAGATCCGGTGAAAAGATGCATCCTTGTCTTATGTCTCTTTGTATCTTTGCTGAATTTGTTTCCTGTCCTTATGCAGGCGGTTTGCCGCCAGGAGAGGTTCTTGATTACTATAATGTCTTTCCCAAATATGTCAAGGTTGCTGAGCCTTTCTATCAATTCTTTGTGGTGTACTTTGTCGCATTCCTTGGCATAGTTTATATTACATATGTAAACGTCCTTTTTTATTTGTATCACCCTTCCTTAGCATAAATATTGCATTCCGTGTTTCAGTATCCTTGATAAAACTCCACTGTTCTTGTCCTATCTTTGGCCTGATTCTGTTTCGCGCTCTGTTCATCAGGATTCTGAAAATGAGTTTTGTTATGAAGCTCATCAAACTGATTGTTCGGTGCATTCGTTTGTGCTTGGCTTCTTAGGCAGAGCTATGAAAATTGATTTGCTTAGGTCATCTGGTATGACACCACTGTTGTAGATTTAATTTATTATTTCTGTAATGTTCTTTATGCTGAAATCTTTTAAGGCTGTCAGCATCTCTATTACAATGCTATCTGCTCCAGCTGTTTTGTTTCTATTCAGTTTGGCCATTGCAGCTTTCACTTCGGATTTTAGAATTTCTGGTCCGTCAGCATCTGTGTTTACTACTGATTGCTATCTCTTGCTGTGGAAGATATATTCTTCCCATTGCTTGAGTATTTCCTCTTTCTCTAATATGATTGTTCCATCCTTGGATTTTACATGTCCTGTTCTTCCCTCTCCTTGCCTACATTGGCATTCAAGTCTCCCATGATGATTCTAATTTCTTGGGTTTTACATTGAGCCTTGACATTGTCAAGAGTGAAGCAGAAAAATTCTATTTCTTTCTGAGTGCTTTGCATTGTTGGTGCATAGACTAATATAATTGCTATGTTGAAGGGTCTCCCTTTCAGTTTGACCAGGAGGACACTTTTGGATAACTGGTAATATCCCAGAATGCATTTCTTCATCCAGTATTAAACCGACTCCCTTTTCGTTATTTTTACCACCTGCATATATTGTGGATGTTGCTACTGATGTATTATTTTTTAAAAATTGTAGAAAAATAAGAATTTTGATTCTTGATGAAAATTATGATTGAATATAAAATGAAGCTTTGGCAACATTTACTCCTCATGATTAATCTCATGAAAAAATCAACCAAAAAATCAGTGGTAGATTACCAAAGCTGAAGATTATGATGATTGCATAGTATATTTGTTTTTGGGAATGGTTTGAAAAGTTTAAAAAGCGGGGATTTTTAGCTGAGGCTCAGTGTTCTTGACATAAGAATTCTAAATAATTTATTCATTTTTTTTAATAATTACCCCAAATTTTACGAAAATTAACAGCAAAATTTCCAAAGACAGGAGAGTATGTTTCCTATGAAATTCTCACGGTGAAAATTGTTCAGATTTTAAAAAACTTGTCAATTGATTTCTTGTTCAACATGAGGAACAATTTACTTTAGACAAGAAAGACACTAATGATGAAAAATGGATTGATTTAAAAAATTGTAATTAAAACCAGTACTGCCTTCAACAACTCAATTTTAGGTGAATTGATTAAACAGAAACAGTATCACTTTGCATTTGGTGGAATTCAGCAGGAATTCTACATCACAAATGGCTGGGAATTGAATGAACAAGTGTATAAAGTTGCAAAGAGTAATGGCTTCATTTGAATGGAATATTGAAGTAGAAAATAACTATTACACAGAAAGAAAACTACAGGAACTCTTAGACAAAGTTGTAAAGGAAAGAGAAAATAAAAAAAAGTAATGATCAACTATAAAGAAACAGAATGAATGATCCTTAGCAAGAAGGACATCCCAAGATACAAGTTACAAATTGAAGATGTCAGAATCTAGATAGTGTTACAGCAGACAGCAGAAAATATGACAGAAATTTGAAGATGTATTGGAATAGAGAAAAACTAAGCATAATATTAAGATAGGAAATCTCATATATTTAAATACACAATTTAGCTAAAAGATTGGATAAATTCATTGAAATCTAAAAAAAAGTAAACCTTGTGAATGAAATTGGGTAGATGGCTTCCTTTGAAGAGCCACGTGGTTGTGCTAGCTCAAAGTCACAAGTCATTGTGACGGAGGATTTGAGCATCCTGGACTTCTTCAGAGTGTTTTTTACACTAGATAATGTACTCTCTTCTAGAAACTGTAACTAAATGTCCTTGAATATGAGTGGCCAGCCATTATATATATATATATATATATATATATATATATATATATATATTTTTAAGATATCCAATATTTATAGATTAAAGTATTCATTATCAGAGATAGTGTATGTAAATATAAAAGTAGACATTGAAGTCAACACCCAAAGGTGTTGTTTCATGCTAAATGCAATTTTCAAGTCTGACAATTTTATTTAGCATGAAACAGACTTTCTCATTTGATTGTTGACTACAATGTCCGCTTAAATTAAACTGCTTAAAATGCAACCTGTTTGTGAAAGAAGAATGGTTAGTATTGGAGAAAGAGCATTTGTAAATAGTATTAACATAGAAACTAATACAATATGATGATATATCATTTTAGGTCTGAAACTGCCACTCATTTAACTATGTTGATATCAGTTTCCATTTTCTCTACCTCTCCCTCTCAAAACATACATTAAGACACACTCACACACACAAAAGGGTTATGCTGAAAAGTTCTTAGTCTGACAACGAAGCCCTTCAAAAAAAAAAGTTTGGTGTTGAGTCATTCAGTCAGATTTTGAAAAGTTGGTCAGATTTAGAATTCCCCCACCCCACCCAATGCAATTACAAGTTTCTTGCACAACTCTTATGCAATAAGTTGTTTTAAGGTTGATCACTTCAGTCAAAACTTGATAGAGATCTTCCTATGTTTTGAATTCTGAATTTTCTTCCTCCTAGACTGGTTACCAACGATTGCTAGAGATCCCAGTCTGTTCTGCTATTTAACCCATAGCTGGGTGCTGAAGAGATGGATTCATAACTTTTTGGAGGGAATTTGCTCATAAATGAATCTAACAAACTTGACTGGAATTTGAACTTAGCTTTCTGATTTCTCATTTCAAGCCACTATTCATTACACCACCCACACATCCTTAGCAACCCCTGATATCTTAGGGAGGATTTGTTAAATAAATTCATCAAAATTTTAATTCAATCATATGATAACCTATATAATGGCAGAAAATATTATAATCATTTGTGGGAAAAAAAAAAATGTCAATAAACTTTATAGGACAAGTTTTTTTAATTTTTTTTCTAATTAGTTTCACTCCAAGCAAGACATTAAAGCCACTAAGACACAATGGGTTACTGAGTGTGGAAGAATTCGAAACAAAAAGTTATTATGGAGTGAGAAGAGAAAGGAGTAATAATGAGGTGTGTAGATAGCGATTGACATTGCATTTAAATTTTTGTAGATTAAAGTTGGCTAGAAAGCATGCAACATAGTCGACTCAACTCTAAATTGAGGAGATCTTGATGCCAGTCTAGTATTGCCAAACAAGGCTATAGAACCGAATCTATCCTGTTATTTGACCCATAGCTGGAGGAAATAATACCTTTCCCAAGGGTATTTGAGTGTAAACGAATGCAACGAATTTGACTGGAATTTGAACTTGCATTTCTGATTCCTCGTTCTGAGATGAATTAATACCTTTTCCAAGAGTATTTGCGTGTAATTGAATGCAAAAAATTTGACTGGAATTTGAACTTGGATCTCCGATTCCTCCTTCTGAGCTGATATCCACTGCACCACAAGTCTAGTACTGCACTTAAATTCAAGAAATCTAGGTACCATAATGAAGAGCTTATCTAAACAATTGCCATGAAAGTATTTATCGAAAAGGCACAGGGAGGCATCTTTATGGCAGTGGAAAAGTGACTGAAGCAGAGATGCCAGATCAGGGCCAATAATATTACTGGTTTTTTTTTTTTTTTTGATTTTATCAAAATTCTTCAAATATCTAGTAGGAACACTGAACCATATGTGGCTGCAATATCCTAAGCATAGATAAATGATAGCCTTGTAGATATGTATGATAGATTCTGCAGAGAAAATTGTTTTACACAATGAGTAAGTGTAGCATTAATAATTTTTTTTAAATTGGTTATTTTCTATGTATCTCTGTTCAAACAGAAAAATTATGCATCGTATTAACTTAAAATGAATGCTTAAAAGTTAGGTAGCGTACAATTGGGTCTCCTCACAGAAGATTTTGTCATAACCCACTTTCAGATGTCATGGGGAAAAAGGATGAATTTTCACAAGATGAAAGATTAATGAAAAATTGCCAGACTGATATTGGTGTTTAAAAGATAAATTTAATAATTTAAGCACCTTATTATGTAAATTTTGATTTGGAATTTCTTGGAATAAGTTCTGGCACTCAGTCTGTATGTCGCATATTGAAAATCAGAAAGTAATGCCGGCACTCCCGATGGGACAGAATAACGTTATGATATATGTATGGCCTAAGATTAAACTAAGTTTAGTTCTGATTTTATTTTGATTTCGAGTTTTTTTAATGACTTTTTTTATTAAATTTACATTCTTTTTATATCAAGTATATTTGCTTATATCTAATAACCTAATTTATAGAATTTATTTGGCAATGTATATATTAGGACATTCTAAAAAACATATTTATACTATTGATTGATTTTTATTTATTTTTCTTGCATTTTTACTTTGTAAAGATTTGAGAAACCAAAAAATGAGACAAAAAAGTGAGGCATTTGAAATATTCCATAAGAAAAAAAATGGAAAATGATTTAGTTTGTGATTAAAAAGTTTTTATTGACTTAATCGTCATCACCATTTTACATACATTGACCTTGTCAAATACCGTCAGGTGTGGGACTTAAGTGTTATTGATTTTGTTTGAAATTTTAGCCTTTAATCTTAACATTAGCTTTTTTTCTGGAAAGATCTTCAGCCCAAATATAACTTGAAGAAAAAAAGAGGTCTAATTGGATGACGACTTAATTTGATTCTATAGCCAACTGAAATAAAAAAAATAATAATAATAAAAACCGACTATAGTGAAACAATGTTTGCTAAAATTTTTTTCAAATTTTAATTCAGATAAATTATTTCTCTATTCCAGTTCCAGGTATTCATTCATGAACGTGTTTCATAACATTGTTTTTTAATGATGGAATAAAATTCATAGTTAACAAAAGTTAAATATAGTTCTTAAGAACATTATTATCAGCAGTGAGAAAAATGAGCTAAAATCACATTCTGTATAGACAGTTTAAAGGCTCTTTTGACTAAGATCTAAACTTATTTATAAATGGAACTTTGTATGTGTGTATCTGTGTGTGTGTATCCATTACCTATAGAATCCGAAATGGCTGAACCGATTTTCTTGAAAATTTACACAGTTGTACTATAAGCATCTGCAAGTGTTCTTAGCTAGGTTTTGTGTTGAAGTACCCCCGATAAATATTGAAAATTGATAATTGAAAAAATCGGGTTATAGAAGGAGTGGTCCGATTTTAATCAAATTTGATACACTCATAGACAAAGACATAAGAAACGATATTCAGAAGTTTCAAGGTTGCAGTTCTTACAATAGTGCAGAAAATCAATAATTTATATATATATATATATATAAAAGGCAAGATGTTTGTGTGTGTGTCTGTTTATCTGTCTGTATGTCCTTTATGCAAATCCACAATTTTTATCCAATTCTCACCAAACTTCACACAAATATTCTTTAGGCTGAGTCTGAGCTCCAGAAACATGGATTAGTTTTAAAGCTTTCATTACACCCGAGCAACGCAGGGCTATACTGCTAGTGTTTTATAGTTTCTAGATAACTTTTAGTTTCCATCTAAGAGGAAAAAACTCTTAGGTTATTTGGAAAGTAATGTTGCGTTTTGATAAAAGAAAATGAAAAACTTCTATATAAATATAACAAAATCTAAATTTATTTGTCAGCAATATACTCATTATTATTATGTATGTGGCATGACCCCTCAGTTTGTAGTTGATCATGACTCTCCACAATTTCCTGTCTTTTGTAGCTCTTAATAAATTTTTTCTTTTCATTATTCCTTTTAAACCTTGTTTTGTCATCCATTTTCTTAAGCTCACCAAGTATCTTATGTGCTGTTTTTTTTCTCTACCTCTTGCATTCAATCCTTCCTTTGAATATCAGATTTTCTGAGCCTTCCTTCCTCATTATCTGTCTCAGAGATTTCAACTACCTCTTCCTGATGTTAAGTATAAATTTTGTTTTTTGTTGCCATTTTCTATAAAACTGTGTTATTGCTCACATGTTTGGTTCAGAATATTCTAAGCATCCTTCTGTAGAACCATATTTCTCTTGCTTCAAATCTCTTCCTCATCTTTGAGAAGATTGTTCCTACCATATAGGAATACTGATATCATGTAACAGTTGAGTACTCTCTTCTTTGTTTTGGACAGTTTTTCTGTCTCTTAATAGCCTATTTAGTTTTTGGAATGCATATTTGAATTAAATGTAATACTTTTTGTCGTCTGTTAGTGATGTGACTACTAAATGATAACTCGAAACACAGTGGTATGGTTAACAACATATATAAAGTCAAAAATAGATACAAGAGAACAGTAAATATAAGCTTGGCTTACCAGTGACTGACAGACTGTGCCGAGCTGAATTGAAGCCACGAAAGTGATTAACTCTCAGCTAATATACTGGTAGGAAGAGTCCATAGTTAAGTGGGTAATGTCCCACAACAGTTAGAATACTTCCATAAAAGTTAAATCATCTTGTTTGATATCGGTATCTCCAATTTGTAATTTGCATTTTAAGCTCATCCTTTTATGCATTATTATCAACAATGACAAAAATGGTTTAAAATCACACTGCATATTTATAGTTTAGACAAGTCTTGTTTTCTATATGATGCACTGTCTCTTACTTGAATATATTATACTAGCATCATAACCCAGTGTTGCCCGGGCAACTCAGAACATTTTAGTAGTAGGGCTCGGTTATATAAAAAAATAATTATATAAAAAATTGTTGTTTAAAAATTGTTTAAAAATTCCATTAAAAAAATTTATTTTCTTTTGTTTTGCATAAATGTGATTTGATGTTTTGTGTGACACTGTAAACAACATTGCGTTTGTTTTTGT
>JBBBDQ010000714.1:1655000-1790000 GCA_037127315.1 Ascarosepion bandense
ATCATTATCAAATTTTTTTAATGTCAAGAATTTATTTTCACTTGTTATCATTCATGCTGACCATAAAAGCATATATATGGTTTAATTTTTTTCTCTGGCTTTTATACCTATTGCAAGTTGTTGTTCTAAAAAGGTTTTTCTTGTCAGAATCCATTTAGATACTGACCAGGATTGATGTTGCTTAACTTCAGTGTTTGAATATTATATGTTTATAAGCTCACATTTATAAAAATACACCGGAAAGGTAAAGATTTAATTATGAATTTCCTCGAGCCACAAGATTAGCAACTAGGTCCCACCATTTTACTGTGAAACCAATAAATTGTAAATGCAAATTCTACTCCAGCAGCTTCTTTTCTCACACTTCCTGCCTGTCAAATTTCCTTCTGCATACTTGCTTTCCCGACAGCTATAATCTCCAAAGATTTAAATGTAAAGTCAATAGTCATCTCCTGTCTCACTAACTTACATCCTCTCTCTCATGCTTTTTTCTTAGTCCACCCCACTCACATCAGTATTCTCTTCCTTGTCTTACTCTCTTCCTGACACCTCCTGCAACCTCTCACTCCTTCTCATAACTTTCCTCCTATGTAACCCCCTGCACAACAATGCCTTGCTTGGGGTGACACGATTATAAAAAAAAAATTATTGAAAGTTTATATTCATTTGCAATATTATTTTGGAAAACTAAATATCTACAGGTGTGAATTGTTGGTTGATTAAACTTGCTTAGCAGCCTATCACCTCTATGGATTATTTGAATATTTTGAATGCAATTGCATGGCTTTAACTACAGATAAAATGTATTGTTAGTGATTTTGCAATAACATGCATTGCTGGTTATTTGACTATAAATATGGTTTGTTGGTCATTTGTTTTTTATAAAAAATGTATTTCTGTTATTTTTAGTATAAAAATGTATTTTTATATTTAGTATTTAGTTTTTTGATTGTGGGTTTACTATTTGCTCACAGGCGGTACTCTAACAGGTGCTGCCACTCCAGGTCAGGGTGAACTTGGGAACAACAGCAATTAAGAGATGGAACCTTCTTCTTCTACGTGCCCTGTCCCTTCAGAACGTAGGCGATCATGGTTCTCCACATCTCCCTATCACTGGTGGTTCTTAGTATGTTTGCTCCTGTTACACCTTGCAACCCCCGTTCTGTAATCCACCTGATCAGGCCCTTCAAATATGTTATCCGCTGCCTTCCTATATCTCTCTTTCCTTCTATCTGGCCAGTCAGTATCAGGTTCTCCAAGCTCTCCTTCCTCATTGCATGTCCCAGGAACTTCAGTTGTCTTTTCCTGATGCTCACTATTAATTTCCTTTTCTTTGCCATTCTTTCCAACACCTCATCGTTGCTTGCATGCTCAGTCCACAATATCCACAGCATTCTTCTGTAGAACCACATTTCTGCTGCTTCAAGTTTTTCCTTCATCTTCAAGGATATTGTCCAGCATGCTCCTCAAAACCAGGAATCTTGCTGCCAGATAGAGTTTATCATCATACCCAGGACTCATGTGTGTGAATAGTAATAGATTTGTAAGAAAGCAAATTCAAAATGGTCCCTGTCATTATTACAATTAGAAATGTTTCTTTTTGTTCAGAGAGCCATGAGGTTAAATTTGGATTTGAAAAGATAAAATTAACATTTTTTTCTCGATATCAACATCTATCTTCATTGTATACACGTGTATCCTCTTGAATATCGTGTATGAAAGCATTTGTCTTGATTAACAAATCAATTATAATTTTCAGAGATCATTTTGAATTTATTTTTTCATCTTTCTCTTTCCTCATTGTCTCTTGTCTTTTCTCTCCAACCCCTTTGTTGTACACTTGACTTTCTTTTCCAAATTATCTTTGTTTCCTTCATTGTCTCTCTTGTTTTTCTCTCTCCAATATTGACTCTTGCCTTTCTCTCTCCTTACATTTACTCTCTTGTCTTTCTCTCTCCCCACATTGTCTCTTATGTCTTTTTCTCTCTCTCACATTTACTCTCGTTTTTCTCTCTATCCACATTGTCTCTCTTTCTTTTCTCTTCAACCCCTCTTTTATTGTACACTTGTCTGTTTCGCTTTCCACATTGTCTTGCTTGTCTTTCTCTTTTCCAACATTATCTCTTTTATCATTCTCTTTCACATCGATACGCTTGTCTTTCTCTCTCTTCACATTAACTCTCGTCTTTTTCTCTCCCCATATTGTCTCTCTTGTCTTTTCTCTTCAACCCCTCCTTTCTCTCCCACATTTACTCTCGTTTTTTCTCTACCTCCTCTTTTGTACACTTGTCTTTCTCTTCCCAATTGTCTTTGTTGCTTTCATTGTCCCTCTTTTCCTTCTCTCTCCCTACATTGTCTCTCTTGTTTCTCTCTCTCTCGCTGTTGTATCTCTAGTCTTGCTCTTTCCACATTTTCTCTCTTGTTTTCCTCCCGAACCATTGTCACTCTTGTTTACCTATCTCCACATTTTCTTTTTTCTTTCTCCTGTCTGGAAGGACACACTGTCTCTTTTCTTTCTCTCCCCATCCACTCTCACACTTGTCTTTCTCTCTCCCTCACACTAACACTGTCATCCCTTCTCTCTTACTACTATCGCTGTTGTCTTTCATTCTTATAATTTTCTTTGTCATCTTTTTCCCCCCACCCTGCTGACTCTTATCTCCCACCTCCCACATTCCCACTCTCTCTTGTTTTTCTCATTTTCAATTTCATGACAGGTAAAGAATTATTATTTTTTACTTGTTATAATTTTTTCTTTTTTTAAAATTTGCTTTGAAGTAATTTTTCTATTTTTTTAATCTTCTTATTTATTTTGTTTTGTATTTATTTTCATTTTATTGTTGCTTCAAGGTAGACATTTTTGGATGTCTCTCTTCCAACAAAAATCGACAGCTTTATCAGAAACGTATTGAAATTAAACAAAAACCAAAACCCGTGAAGTTAAAACTTAGCTGTTTTCTGTTTTATCAATATCTCACACAAAAAGAAAAGAAATGTAAATAAAATGATACGTATGTCGTACATACACCCAATAATGACATCACAAAGTAACACTTTGCTCTTTATCCTTAGTTAATTGCTATAATTTTCATATAATTCTATTAATGCATAATTTTATCTCAAAAGTAATTTCAGAACAAATGTGTCCTTTTGGGGCAACACACAAATCAAAAGCTTGAAAAGGTGAAAAATTGTTTATTTTTTCCTGAATTCCATGTATGGATTTTATTTGGAAATTGTTGAGAATAATTTAGTTTATTGACTTAATATAATATTTATCATTTATATTCCACAGACATTTTGATTGCTACATTCAAAGATTATCTTCTAGAAATTTGAAATAAAGCGCCAATGTTTTTGCCAACTTAATGTGTTAGAATCGACTGTTAAAAAATTAATTTGATGAAAGTTTATATCTTTGGATTGGGCTTGTTTCCAGCAAAATACAATCATTCATCAGAAATATTCAGGACCAGTAATTTTAGAAAATTTGACATTTTTCAGATTCAAATAAAACAGTAAATCTAAGTCCAACTAGTTAATCCAATGGTTTTCAACCTTTGTTTTACCAATGAACCCCTTTTACTCTTAATTTCTTTTGGTAGGCCCTATAACTATTTGATAAAAAAAAAAATTTCATTTTTTCCCCCCAATTTGCTATTTTCTTGTGTGGACATTTAGTAATGTTATGTGGACCCTGGTTGAGAACCAAACCAATGGGTTAGCCAATTCATTTAAGGAATGTAAATGTTTCTGAAATAAACTGTCTAATCATATTTTGTTGGGTAAAATGAAGCAATAAATGACATAATCATTTAATTTGTACAGTAGCAATTTTCTTACTCTCTTGATTAAAAAAGAAAGACAATAATTAAAGCAAAAATTTTTTGAAAAATTCTGGAAAACTCTAATAAATTTACATCCTGGCTCATAAATTCTTCCTTCCTCATAAAATTAGTTCTAATATAGTGCCCTATAATTTTAAAGAATGATGAGGGAAATAAAAAAAATAAAAAGCTGACTGAGATCGGCAAAATAAACATCTAAATATATTGATCAATTTATAGGTTAAAAAATCTTTGTATCTTTAGCATTTCAAAGTAATCTGTAATCAGCATTTGTCATATTTCTCCCAACACCTTTTTCTTACACTAGTTTTATATAGAAGACTGATTCCAGGAATAAAAATTTATTATTAGTCTGAAGAAGATCCTCCTTGGAATGAAACGTGTCACTAACAAGTTTTCTCATCCTGTCATTCATTTACCACTGTTATTTTTTTTTTTTTCATAATTGTGTCACCCCAAGCAAGGCATTTTACTGCCTCTGTTGAGCAGGAGGTTACATAGGAGGAAGGTTATGAGAAAGAGTGACAGGTTTCAGGGGATGTCAGGAAGAGGGTAAGAGAAGGATAAGAATACTGATGAGAGTGGAGTGGACGAAGAAAGGAGCATGAGAGAGAGGATGCAAGTTAGTGAGATAGGTGATCACTATTAACTTTACATTTGAATTCTTGAGATTGTAGCTGTTGGGAAAGCAAGTAAATAGAAGGGAATTAAACAGGCAGGAAGTGCGAGAGAAAAAGCTGCTGGAGTAGAATTTGCATTTACAATTTATTGGTTTCACAGTAAAAGAGTAGGACCAAGTTGCTAATCTTGTGGCTCGAGTAAATTCAGATATAGGGGGTACCAGTGAGCTCAGTTCATCGGGGCAAAAGCCGTGAAAATATTTGTAGAAGAGACACAGAGAAGCTATGTTGCACTGGTGAGAAAGTGACTGTATCTGAGCTGCCAGATCATGATCGATCACATTACAGATTCTCTGTTGGATTTTGTCAAGGACTTCTAGGTGAATAGCAGGAGCATCTGACCAGATATGGCAGCAGTATTCAATGCACAGGCAGATGGTAGATTTGTATATATGCAGGATTGCTTCAGACAGGAAAAACTTCATGGACCTGCACAGAGAATTGACCTTCTTAGCAGTGGATTTAGCTATGGATTCTTTATAGTCATTCCACTTGAGGTTTGTAGTCAGAGGAGGTGCAGTGTTTTACTTTCAGGGAGACTAGCCTGATCCATGGTCATGGGGAGTAGGAGTGATTATCTGTGGTGGTTAATAGATAGCAGCTTTGTTTTGGAAGCATTAAAATTCACAACCATTTCTTACCCCAGTCGACCATGGATTGGAGGTCCTTTTCAAGCTTGGCAGCGAGGATCACTTTGTCAGCCTCAGCAGATATATATACATATATATATTTAGTATTCCGAGGCAGCAAATAATTTTCTAAACATATACTGTTAAATATAAGAGACAATGAATGTCTATTATGTTCAGTCATGAGCCGTTCTAAACGTCATATTGTGGCTTTAATTTCAGTTGAAAATAATGACAAAAAATCTCCAAAATTTGGATAATTTTTTATTAATTTGGTTCTAAGCTTTCGGCTCACATTAGCCATCTTCAAAGAGATTATAAGGATGGTAACACAAAAACATCCACCATCAAAGATGATTTTTAACACAAGATAAAATCATCTTTGACGGTGGATGTTTTTGTGTTACTAACCTTATAACCTCTCTAAAGATGGCTCATGTGAGCCAAAAGCTTAGAACCAACTTAATAAAAAATTCTCCAAATTTTGGAGATTTTTTGTCATTATTTTCAACTGAAATTAAAGCCAAAATATGACGTTTAGAACGGCTCATGATTAAACATAATAGACATTCATTGTCTCTTACATTTAACAGGATATGTTTAGAAAAAAATTAAAATATATAATACAAAGAGTTTGTCACTTTAACTGAGAACATTTATGCCAACTTCAAAGTCTCATGATAATACCATCATGATGTTCTCACTCATCAGGACAAACAAGCCCTGATGATGAGAACATCATAACAGTGTCAGCATGAACCTTCTCAGTTAAAATGATAAACTTTTGTGCTTATCAATGCTCTGTCTCCATCCCAATATGAAGCCCTTTATGATAAGACTCTGCTTACCAAAATACATTTTTATCAGAAAAATCACTGAAAAAGCAAGAACCTTGGTACTAAACAATATCACAACTCAACATTATACATACACTACCAGCCATAATTATTAGACCATCCCAGTTTTTAAGAAAAAATTATGTATTTCATGCTATTGTTAGTATTTATTGCCAAGTGGATAACTCTAAGTGCAAATAAAATGGTTCTTTTGTTATTATTACTTTGCAAAATTTGACAAGGCAAGGAAGCAAAGATGAACTCATCTGAATCACCCTAAATTTTCTTCATTCTTTCATTGATGAAACTGCAATATAGGTAATAATTAAATATTTATAAATTCATTTGATGCACGTTATTGTGAAATATTAACAAAAGAACATTCTATTTTCATTTAGAATTATCCACTTGGCAATAAATACGAAAAAATAGTATGAAATACATCATTTTTTTAAAACACTGAGGTGGCCTAATAATTATGGCCAGTCGTGTGTATATATATATATATATATATATATATATATTCCCTCTCTGTTTTTCTGGAGAGGTTTATCCCTTGTACACTGTTTAGGGTTGGGTTTCTGGTTCTTTCTAAAGTCTACTTCAGCTTTATGCTTTTTCTGACTCAAGTTTGAAATTTTATTTACTAATTAAATCTTAACCTCCTCACGTTGTGAGTTAGCTGTTATCTTTGCTGTATAGACACAATAACTTCACTTTTTGGCCTTTTTTATGCTTATACAACAAAACACAGTGACTCTCTATCCTGACTGTCTCTCATGACTTGAGTGAATATTAGTAAATACACACACACACACACACTTAGATAGATATAATAAGTTGAAGAGACATTGTCCATGGGATTAATAAAATTTGTTTTTTATATATATATATATATATATATATATATATATATTACTGGTGTTAATGAAACAGTGATTGATGTAATATAACAGAGCTATTAAGTATAGGTCAATAAATATTCATATACTCTCTTGCTAATAGTATAACTCAAAGTTTCATGTGCAACATAATGTTTTATATATAAGATTGTGTTAAAATTGAAAATATATATATGTATATAGTCAGTTAAGTGCCATATATGATACTCACTTTGGGCGATCATGTCTCGAAAGAGACATTACTGACTGAGCAGAAGATTATCTCACAGTAGGTTGCCACTGCTTTCTGTGGTAGACTGGTTGTAACCAAGGCTATAGTCCCAAATCTGTCTTGTTGTTTAATCCATAACTGGAGGGACGAGACAGATTAATACCTTTCCCAATGGGTATTTGTGCTTAAGTGAATGCGAAGAATTCAACTGGAATTCAAACTCAAATATAAATAGTACTGGCATTAATAAAACAGTGATTGAAGTACTACAACAGAGCTATTAAGTATAGGTCAATAAATATACATATAATCTCTTGCTATTAGTACACCTCAAAGTTTCATGTCCAACATAATCTTATACACACACACGCACACACACACACACACACACACATCATTTTCCATGGGTAAATGTAATAAGATAAAGACAGACCATAAAATTACTTGCAAACTTTTTGTTCATGAAAAAGTTTTCTAAAGACAGAATATTTTTGCATGACTCTCAAAGCTTTGCTGGCAGAGATTGTGTACTTGTGTTTGTCACATTTTCTGTCAATTTTTATTTTGTTGCAAATTTCTATTCTTTTTTTATCCTAATGTACACAATATGCAGTTCATATCTTGGTCTGTCTCTTTTGGTGACAATCATGTATCCTATCATCTTACAGTTAATAGTCTTTCATTTCATTTTCTTCGACTACCTTGTGTAAGAGTTCTTTTTTTTAATTTGCTGTTAACACAGTGTCATCCACATATATTACATTAAGATTATGTCTGCTAATATTAACTCCTGGTGGAACTTAGAGTTCTCTCAAGATCATCATACTGTATAGGTTAAATAAATTAAATACCTTGGTGAATGGATCATTTATAACAAATTTGGTATAGGAAAATTTAGTCAGGAAATTGAACATAGTGCTAGTTTCACTTAACACTGCAGATTGCTACAAAACTAAAACATCAACCTAAAATCTTGAGTTGTTTTCATATGAATATCATGCATGGCACTAAACTCATTCAGAAATTGTTATTTATATACAAATGGTTTCTAAGATTAATGTTTAAAAAGGGCTTTGTGTAAATAAAACCTGTGAAGACTGTTTTTCTTTGAACATTGTTTGCTAAGAGGTTTAAGAATTATATACAAGAAAATATACCAGATAACAGAAACTATATCAGTTTTTAAATTTTTTAAAATCATTTCACAAAAAGAAAGATGTTAATGATGTGCAGGGGGGGTTACATAAGAGATTTGAAGCATTAGAGAGGATAAGAGTGAAGACAAAAACAAACCATCTAAGAGAAAGAGCAATAGAAGGATGTGAACACAGGAGTGGAGACAGTTGTGAAGGTAGAAAGAAAGGAAAAGAACAAAATACAAGTGATGTAGAAAGATGAGTTAAGTGGATAAGAGATGGGAATTGACTTTGCATTTAAATTCCTGGAGGTTATAATTGTCAGGAAAGCAAGTATACAAAAGGAAGTTCCACAGGAGGTTGAGGACTTTCAACAGTTGAAGCAACTAAAATGAATAGTACATGTAACTCAATGTGAGAACCAAGATGTTGAAATTCTACATTACCTAAAACAAAAAGATAGGAAAAACCCAATCGGTACTGGAAAGAGCAATAACAACGACTTGAGAAATCAATTTTCCTGAAAAATGATAAAGATTTTATATATTTCAGCTGAAAGTAGTACTTGGTCAATGAATGCAAATGTTTCCTTATCATTTCAGTCACCATATTAAATGCAGGATTATCTAAGGCTAATAGCATCTCATTTACATTTTCATATGTTGGGATAATTCGTAAGCTAAGCCTTTGCTTATACTAGTCTTCAATTTCTTGGAGTGTTTACCTTGTAGGTCAGCAAACAAAATCATAGCTTTTTAGCCTGAGGTCAAACTCTGACCTTTTGTGCTGGTGGAAAATAGATAAACAGTTTGACCACAAAAAAAGACCACAACTGGGTCTAAGCTCTATTTCTGATATCAAAAATATATTCTTTGATGACCAAAGTTAATCTCATGTGACTGCCAGTTACTGTTAGCTTCTATTTATAAGGTAGTCTTTTTATTTTTGTTTTTCTAAAATTGTTTTGTCGTGACAGAGTGAAAGCTTCACAAGATCAAATCATCTCCCAATATTTCTAAACTCTGCATTGGCAAATTGTCTAAGAATAAACCTTTATGTTGTCTCCTGAGACCAACTTGATAAGAGAAGAGCCAGAAACAGCTGTTTGGTTGTCTGAATCATTTTATAGATTTATTCTGCTTCATCTCACTTTGATGAAAAATCATTAACAGGTATCGAATTAAATGTCTATCTTGCTCAGTACAAGTCAAGGGAGTTAACTCTTTAAACACTAAACTTATGCTCATACATCAACACTTGACATAGCAAAATATTAAATTTCCCAGCTATTGCTTGTTCCTTTGAGATCATTGGTCCTTCAACTTTCCTTTTCTAATACCCTATTGCAGATACATGGGTTGGCTGGCACCCAGTATGTTAAATTACACAGGTACATGGTGCAAAGCTAGCCTAATAAAGTTAAAATCATGTGTTTATATTTTGCCTCAATATGATAGCACCACCCAAAAGAAATAAGCTGTGGCAAGAACAGTCAACCAAGTAGTTGTCACTAGGTCAGATCGTTGACCAGATCAGTACTGGAAATGATAGCACCACCCAACAGAAATAAGCTGTGGCAAGAACAGTCAATCAAGTAGTTGTCATTAGGTCAGATCATTGATCAGATCAGTACTGGAAATGATAGCACCACCCAACAGAAATAAGCTGTGGCAAGAACAGTCAATCAAGTAGTTGTCATTAGGTCAGATCATTGATCAGATCAGTACTGGAAATGATAGCACCATCTAACAGAAATAAGCTGTGGCAAGAACAGTCAACCAAGTAGTTGTCATTAGGTCAGATCATTGATCAGATCAGTACTGGAAATGATAGCACCACCCAACAGAAATAAGCTGTGGCAAGAACAGTCAACCAAGTAGTTGTCACTAGGTCAGATCATTGATCAGATCAGTACTGGAAATGATAGCACCACCCAACAGAAATAAGCTGTGGCAAGAACAGTCAACCAAGTAGTTGTCACTAGGTCAGATCATCGATCAGATCAGTACTGGAAATGATAGCACCACCTAACAGAAATAAGCTGTGGCAAGAACAGTCAACCAAGTAGTTGTCATTAGGTCAGATCATTGATCAGATCACTACTGGAAATGATAGCACCATCTAACAGAAATAAGCTGTGGCAAGAACAGTCAACCAAGTAGTTGTCACTAGGTCAGATCATTGATCAGATCAGTACTGGAAATGATAGCACCACCCAACAGAAATAAGCTGTGGCAAGAACAGTCAACCAAGTAGTTGTCACTAGGTCAGATCATCGATCAGATCAGTACTGGAAATGATAGCACCACCCAACAGAAATAAGCTGTGGCAAGAACAGTCAACCAAGTAGTGTTCAAAGAGTTAACTCCCTTGACTTGTACTGAGCAAGATAGACAATCAACCAAGTAGTTGTTACTAGGTCAAATCATTGATCAGATCAGTACTGGAAACAGCAATAACAACTACTGGACTTTGCAAGATTTAGTTTTATACATATAGGTTTATAGGTTCACACACCTTTCCATTCTTTTAAAAAAAGAGTAGAGGTTGTTTCCTGCTTTGGATTGTGTTTCTGGTTCATTCTAAAGATTTCTTATTCCCAGTAGCCCCTTGCATCTTAGTGGCATTATCACCTTGCTTGGGGTGAATTGATTAAAAATAGATTTATGTCAATGGTAGATGTGCAGAGGGTGTAATGAATAGTTGTAGTTTGTAAGAGCAGCAACAAAATTCCTTCCTTGATAGTCTTCACTTTCCAATAGTACTGTCCGAGGTCAGGCCTTTTCTATGTCTCTCCCTCGTCTCAGGTGATGTTGTGTTATATTACTGTGGCTCATTTTTTATTGGTTGGTTAAGCCAATCAGCATGAGCAACAAATCATAAAGTTGGGACATTCTTTCGCTAACCTCATGTTTGGTCTCATGAGAGGCAAGCCATATTTTTTCTCTGTCATCTTGGCAACACCTCACTTAAAATATGGACCTGCATGTGAGACGAGTCCTTGCATGCTTTACTCTATGAGGTAAGTCTCTTCCTTCACTATTATGGTGCTTTGGAATGAGAAATCAGTGAGCAGAGTTCAAATTTCACTTGAGTTACATTTGCTTACATGTAAATAACTTTGGTAAACATACTAATCCATCTTTCCTCTCTACCTTTTTTTTTTTTTTTTAATCATATCACCCGGAGCAAGGCAGTAACACCACTGATGTGCAGGGGGATACATAGGAGTGAAAAGATTGGAAAAGAGAAAACCGGAAACCGCATCCTAAACAGGAAACAAGGGATGAGCCTCTTTACCTGTTCAATAGACGTGGGTGGAGTGTGAACCAGGCAATAGTTTATGGGTTAAATATAAGAACTTGCATCCAGAAAAATTTTTTATCTCCTGAAAATTATTAATGCATTATTTGTTTGTAAAAAAATGATTATTTCTTAAATAATTTCTTATTTTGGCTCTAAATTAACCTCCAAGGGGTTAAAAACCCTTAAAAATCAAATCAGACTCATATAGCATGTGCAGGCAACTTTTAAAATCATCTAAAATTTAAATAAATAGGTAGAAAGATGAACAATTCCATATGTAAAATGCTGGATTTACAGGGCAAAATCATGCGACTTATGTGTTAAGATTACAGCACTCTGGGACACTTGCAGCCCCATTGAGAGTTCATAGCACCCACAAGAAGGTGCTACTGTTTATGTTGGGAATTGGTTACCCAATTTAGAAACCCTGAAGAGAACATAACTTAGAACTTCCTGACATTTACCATATATATAAAGGTACATCAGATTGTTCATGTTTTTTTTTTATTGTATCTCAAAAAATGTTTGCTGAGCCTTATGTGAAGTTGAAATATCTAGTAGACTTAATATTCACCCAGACATGCTTATACATAGCTCAACTGGTTCAGATATGTTGAATCACCAAAGTTAAGCAATGTTGAGCCTGATCAGTATATACATAGATGACCGCTTGAAAATACCAAATGCTGTGAGCTTGGATGTGCAATGGATAATGACTTTGAATTGTTAATCGGAGAGCCAACGTCCAATTCCTGTTGGCTTTGATATATTTACATACACACAAATACTCTTCACCTCCAACTATGTGTTAATCAGTAAGAATTGTATTATTAAATTTTATCTTTCAAAAAAATATTCTTACAATGTAAAAATAGATATATTTTCTGGTTTTAAACAAACTGCAAAGGATTGATAAGCCGTAGAAAATGAATCAATGAAATACTGATTAGCTACACATGCATGTCTTTGAGATTTCTTTATATTCTGTGGAAATTAAAGCTATAGAATGGCTCAAAAAATTGAGGGATCAGTTTAGATATTGATTGTAATATAGAACTGATCCCCTACTTTATATCCACATTATAATTTCTTGTTTGTTTCTCAAGCTGGCTATGAATCAACCTCTTCACCCCTATTTATGGTTTAATTAATAAGAAATGTATTATTCAATCATGACTATTTTTTAAAAAATTTTACTCTCCAAAAATATTTTCTTATTTTAAATAACCTGCCAAGGGTTGGTAAGCTATAGAAAACAAATAAACCAATTAACCAGGTCCTCTCTGCCTTTCTGATGTACTATGAGTGTTGAATTTTCCAATTGAGGGTTGTTTATACAAGCTGTAGGTTTAAATTAGCAAAAAACTAACATCTTGTTTCATTTTCATATCAAATGACAAAAAATAACCTTTGTATTTACATTATATTTGGACTAGTCTCTTCATCTTTGTTGTTATCATATTTGGCTGCTTGTGATAAGAACAAAGATGAGGACAATAAACCAGATGCAGATAATAATGACTCCTCATCCTAGAAATTCAAACAGAACCTTTTCTTTTTTTCATCAATGAAAAAAAAAAAGATAAAGAACAACGCACAATAACCCCCCCCCCCCACTCTCTCTTTTTTTTTTTTTTTTTTTTTTTGCAATATAAAACCTGCAACTATTATCTAATCCAGTGATTCTCAGTCTTTGTTTACCCATGCACTACTTTTACTCTTAATTTTTTTTGGTGGACCTCGATAGCCATTCAGTTGAAAAAAAAAAGTTATTTTATTTTGTAGTAATAAATAAGTTTAGGAATTATATTATAGTTGTGGTACAGTGGATATTGGCTCAAAATGAGAAATAAAGCTGAGTTTGAATTCCAGTTGAATATGTTGCCTTCAGTGCAGATTCAAATACCCTTGAGAAATGTATTAAACTCTTTCCCCCTTGCTATGGGCTAAATAGCAGGACAGATTAAATACTATAGTGTTGGTTGGCAACCAATCTACCACAGAAAGTAATGGCAACCTACTGTAGGAAAAATTTTTTGCCTAGTTAGTCATGTCTCTTTTGAGACATGATTGTCCAAGCGTGTATCATGTATAGCACTTAACTGACTGACTGAAATGTATAGGCTTTATTTTTAAGTAAAATTAGTTTATTAAAAATAAACCTGTATTTAACAACTAAATTCTGTGGAACATTTATGTACACTCGTAAAATAACTCATGATAAACCATTTTAAAATATGTGTGTCATTGATAAATAAAAAATGCTGATTTATTTAATGAGATCCCTGTAGTTAATGCTGATCTTTGAAATTTTTTTTATATTTGGCTTTATCAATGTCAGTGCTAGTCAAAGACCAGTCCTTTTCACAATGCTGATTCTATTGCTATATTAATTAATTTATATTAATATATTTTATTTTATTAATATTAAAAATTAATATATTGAATAATTTATATAATTATAATATTTATATAATTTTTATTTATATATTCTTCTTAGTTTTTATTCAAATTTTACAATCAAAATATCCAGGAGAATAAAAGGGATGCTAACTTAAAACACTTGATCTCATTTTCTGATATTTGTAGAGGTTTTTTCTACTTTTAGTATTTTAATATGGTGTAGATTAATGTAGAAACTCCAATTCTCACTTGTACCAACTTTTTTTTTTTAAGTAAAATTGCTTTATAGACTATTAAAACATTACTATCCTAATTACAACCCCCAATTTGCTATGATTTTGTATGGATTCCCAATAAGTTATATAAACAAGGTGTACGGATTCCCAATAAGTTATATAAACAAGGTGTACGGATTCCCAATAAGTTATATAAACAAGGTGTACGGATTCCCAATAAGTTATATAAACAAGGTGTACGGATTCCCAATAAGTTACATAAACAAGGTGTACGGATTCCCAATAAGTTACATAAACAAGGTGTACGGATTCCCAATAAGTTACATAAACAAGGTGTACGGATTCCCAATAAGTTACATAAACAAGGTGTACGGATTCCCAATAAGTTACATAAACAAGGTGTACGTATAAACCTCAGTTGAAAAACACTGATTTAATATGCAAAAACTCCAGAAGTGTAACAAGGAAAATAAAAATGTTAGCTCAAATAGATCAAAAGCTATTTATTGTGAGAACATGCATGACATAAGAATTTAAACTTAGGCACTCAAGGTAGAGGATTACTGATTAAGGTTAGGGTTAGAGCAGGAAATAAGAGCTAATTATAAGGAAAAAATATACAAAATATTTAAAATTTAACCCGAGCTTTTAACAGCCCAATATTGTAGTGATTGTGAAAGCATGCACTTGTGATTTTGTTCCACTATGTAATGTCTCTCACAAAAAAGCAGTCAGAATAGAATTTTTTTTTTAGACTAATGCAATACAAAGTGAATGGGGAATGGCTTTCCCCAGTCTAAATGGCATGACAGGTTTTAGTTGTGACAGGTAGAATTGGTGGAAAAAGGTATATACAAAAGACTTGGCAAATACTAACATTATTGAAAAGTATATACAAAACATTTGGCAAAAATTAACATTATTGAAAGGTATATATAAAAGACTTGACAAATAGTAACATTATTGAAAGGTGTATACAAAAGTCTTGGCAAAAGTAGCATTATTGAAAGATATATACAAAAGTCTTGGCAAATAGTAACATTATCGAATGGTATATACAAAAGTCTTGGCAAATAGTAACATTATTGAAAGGTATATACAAAAGTCTTGGCAAAAGTAGCATTATTGAAAGGTATATACAAAAGACTTGGCAAAAAGTCACATTATTAAAAGGTATATACGAAAGACTTGGCAAATATTAACATTATCAAAAACTATATGCAAAAGACTTAGCAAAAAAAACAGCAATATATCCTAAGAAACTTTTCACTTTATTTATGCTTTTATTAATCATTTCACCTAAACAAGGAAGTAAAGCCACTAAGATACAGGGTGTTACCGAGTATAAAAGAATAAGAAAAACGAGAAACGTTATTAAGTAGTGTGAACAATAGAAGAATAATAACCAAGAAGACAATAGAGAATGATTAACATTCCACTTAAATTTTTGAAAAATAAAATTGACAGGAAAACATGGAGCTGGAAGAGAGTTCCATAAGCAAGAAGTGGAAGAAAAGAAACTGTTGCCACAGAACTTATGCTTAAAGAATTAACCATTTCTGAATCTACTGATTTGGCATAAGAAATTTATTTATTCTTCTTGTTTCTGTGCAATGCACAATAAAATTGAACAGCAGACCCCAGGGGCACCAACACACACACACACACACTCATCATCATCAAATGAAGAAAAGTAATAATGTTTAAAATATGTTGAGAATTGCCGGCATGTGGCAGCATTAATTTTGTATAGGGCTCAAGGATAAATGCTGTCCCTCTAGCACTTTGTCATTTAACTAATAGAACTAAAACTTTGCCCCAAGGATAACAGTTGCAACAAGTGGTACTCAGGATGTGTGCTATCTTTTATTATGCTTTCTACACTGCTGTGACAATGAGAATTAGAAATGTCTGTCCTCCCCGGAGTGCAGTGAGTTGCTGATTATTTTCTAGGCAACATCTGTAATCCTTTTGAGAGCTCTCTTGTTGGCTGCTGAACAGCTGGCATACCAAACAGTAATGGACTAGACCAGCACACTCTCAATAGGTCAGCAATAGAAGGTTATTAGCCACTCTCTATAAATTATTTTTCTTAGAATTTCCAGTAAATAGAGTCACTGTAGCAGTATCTTGACTATTGTGATGCTGATGTCAGTCTAAGAGAGACTCTGGCTCAGAAACTGGCCACACAAACTAAGTTTCCATGTGAGTAGAGCAATGATTCCCAACCCCGAGGTAAATCACCCTAGTGGGGTAATGAGCCCATATTTTGGAGGTAATGGATGTTTGGTTTGGGAAGAGGCGATCAGCTTATAATTTCACACTGTGCCAAATTATTAACAAGACAGCATTTCAAGGAAGAATTCCCCCTACCCCCATCTCTCTTAAAGTATCTTTTTTTCAAGAGTTGTGGAAAAAAAATCAAAATTTCTCCACTTTTTGACACCAGATCATAGAACTGTGATCATAGTCAATTTGGTAATTGTTGTCACTAATATAGTTTCCTATATTACAAGTATTTGTTCATTGGGGTAATGGATAATAGTGAAATTGTATTTTGGAGTAATCACAGCAAAAAGTTTGGGAACTTATGGAGTAGAGAATGAATGCCAAACGATAATTGAAAAAGATCAACTGCCTGGCCACTGATAAAGCTGAATATTTCTAATAAAAAATGTACAGATATACATTTTTTTAAAATAATTTCAACCCAAGCAAGGCAATAAAGCCACTAAGTTACTGAAAATGGAAAAAACAGAGAGGACATAAGAACAGGATTCATGGAAACAGATGTCAACAAATGACATTACATTTAAATTTTTAAGATCATAGTTGACAGGAGAGCAAGAAAATAGAAAATAATTTCACAGGCAATAAGCTTAGAATTTAAGGCTATACTTATGAATTTCAACTATAAAATGATAAGATATTGTTACCAATCTAGTGCCATGCTTAAATTCATGAAGTTGAAGTACCAAAGTGAAAAGCTCAACAGAACAATATTTATAGGAAAGGTACAGGAAAGTTATATTATGGTGCTGTGAAGGTGACTGACGCTAAGATGCAGGTCAGGATCAATAACATGGCAAATTCTTTGAATTTTATTGAAGATCTGTAGGTATATAGCATAAACAGCAGATCATATGTGTTAGTGATATTTGATGCTTAGACAAATGGCAGAAATTATAAATATCTAAGATTGACTCTGGCAACAAAAATTGTCTAGTACAACATTGTGGACAGACTAGTAGCAGACTTAAGAACTGATTCAGTATAATCATTCCACTTCATGTCAGAGGAAAGCGTAAGATGAAGAAGGTGCAATGAGTTGCTCTCCTGGAGATTGGCATTAGTCATGTTGATAGAAAGCAAATGATGTAATTTAAGATGATTAATAGTGGAGAGTTTCATCAAAATTAAAAACCACAGAACAGATGCATTGCTGCTGCAGCAACTTGGATCAACTGTTATCACTATATTTTCAGGTCCTATCTCTGGTAACATTGGCATGGCGCAGTAATAGATAGTGACACAGATTGAAGAATCAGAGAGCTGAATTTAAATTCAAGTCGAATTCATTTACAATCACCTATGTGCTAATACCCTTGGGAAAATAGTCATAAATAGCAGGACAGACTGGGTCCTATAGCCTTGATTGCAAATCAGTCTACCACAGGAAGAATTGGCAACCTGCTGTGAGAAAACCGGTTATTCATCTTATGTCTGTGAAGAAGTCTCGAGCCTTGGTTACCAAACTTTTTTGAGATGGCCTCTGATATATAAAACACTTGAATTCGGAGCTGGTGATTAATGTTTGTATCAGCTATCAAAAGAGATCCATGATGTTCACTCATATCACCAGGATCTGAGTACAGCAATGCTTGACTATATAATGTCAAATTTGATTGTCAATGAATTCTACTCCAGCAGCTTCTTTTATCACACTTCCCACCTGTGGAATTCCCTTTCATTTACTTGCTTTCCCGATAGCTATAATCTCCAAGAATTTAAATGTAAAGTCAATAGTCATCTCCTATCTCACTAACCTGCATCCTTTCTCTTATGCTCCTTTCTCCGTCCACTCCACTATCATCAGTATTCTCATTCTTCTCTTACCCACTTCCTGACACCCCCTATAACCTGTCACTCTTTTTCATAACTTTTCTATTATGTAACCCCCTGCAAAACAGTGGCAATAAAATGCCTTGCTTGGGGCAATAAAAAATTTTTTTTTCAGTTAATCATCAATGATGAACATACCATTTTTTTTCATAACAGGCAAAGATATCGGATTGTCTTTTGATGACTGAATAGATTCTGACACAAAAATTCTGACCATTGCTTCATGAAAATTCTAAAGTAAATTAAATGTGATAAATGACAGGTATCTGAAAAACAGAGAAAACTTGGCTCAACTGCAACAAAAAATGTCATGGTTTGCAAACTGATATATATATATATATATATATATATATATATATAGTGTGTTGTAGTGCAATGGATATCAACTCGGAACAAGAAATCAAAGGGAAGAGTTTGAATTCTAGTTGAATTTGCTGCTTTCTCTTATGCACAAATATTCTTGAGAAAGGTATTAATCTGTTATTTCTCCCTAGAGCTATGGATTAAATAGCAGGACAGATTGAGTTCTATAAGCTTTGTTAGCAACCAGTCTACTGCAGAAAGTAAAGGCAACCTACAGGGGGAAAATCTTCAGCTCGGTCAGTCATGTCTCTTTCAAGATATGATTGCCCAAGCATGTATCAAGTATGACCCTTAAATGACTGATATAATATGTAGTAAATTCCTTTGTTATACTGAAAAGCAATTGGATTTATCTGAGTGAAAGCTGAAAGCCTGACTAAGAAGTCAATCAGTTAAGTGCCATATGCGATACATGCTTTGGGCGATCATGTCTCAAAAGAGACATGACTGACTGATTATCCCGCAGTAGGTTGCTATTGCTTTCTGTGGTAGACTGGTTGCCAGCCAAAGCTATAGAACCCAATCTGTCCTATTATTTAACCCATAACTGGAGGGAAGAGATGATTTAATGTTTCCCAAGGGTATTTGTGTGTAAGTGAATGCAAGGAATTCAACTGGAATTCAAACTCAGCACTCCGATTTGTCATTCTGAGTCGATATCCACTGCACCACAATGCATGTCCTAATAAAAGATTTCTCTAAAACTGCAATGTTTGCAAAGTTGATTGGGTAAAGAACTTTTCAGCACATATATTAAAAACAACAGCATTTTTAAATTCCAAGCAAAATTGTGTAATTTCCTGAATTATGTATAAATTTTCAATCAATGATTGTTTCTTCTTTTTAATAGTGTAGTGGTTATCAACTCTGCAAGTTGGATTGCTGAGCAGAGTTCAAATTCTAATCAGTTCTGTTTCATTTACTTGATGCTAATGCCCTTGGAAAAGGCATGAACACATTTTTCTCTAGTTAAGGATTAAATAGAAAATCAGTCAAGGATTTATTGTGTTGTGTGCCAGCCAGCTCTTGAATTGATGTCTTTCAAAGTTTTTGTGGAATACTGTGGACCATTTCTCTGTTGTCAGTTCTTCTGTAAAGTGAGTCTTGTTCCAAACAAGTTTTTACCATGAATCATGAGGGAGAGTCGAGCAGTTGACTTTTAAAAATTAACTATTAGGCCTTCTTCCACAAAAATGAATATATTTTCACGAGTTGTCATTTAAGATTTTCAAATAAAATTTTATAAAGATTATTGTTGTGGAGTAGTTTTTGCACTGAAGGTTATAATCCTGCTATGTCAGTTGCTAATCAACTTAACGCACCCAAAATGTTAGGAACTTGGTAATCTTCCACTGAAAGATGACTCCTTAGTATTCGGTTAACTGCTGACTAATATCAACTGCCTCGTAGTTCTACTTAACTCCTATGAACTTCCCAAGAACTTCTCCCGTTAACTTCCTGTTAACTCTTATTAATATAGGAGGGAGAGTCCATTATCTGAGGAATAGGTGTGTTTCCCCATAACAATTATAGATATTGGTGGTCTTTAGAATGAAAACATGCGTGAAACATTTTTTTCTTCTTTCCATATGTTAAGATATGGATAGTCATAACTCTTTTCTTTTTTCTCAATGTTTACCCAATACAAGGCCTAAGAGTCACACAAGGTAGAATGTTACTGAATAAGGTTGTTGTGGAAACATAAGAGGAGGAAGTCAGCACAGATTATGGGGATATATTAGATAACAGTTGACTCTAAATTTGATTGTAATGATCAGGAAAGCATTCAATCAGGGGCCTGTTTCATAAAGTAACAATTCTTGAAAAGAACTGTCTCAGTAGAACTTCCTCTTTACCAATGGAATATGAAGGAAATAAGGATGATTCAACCATGTGTATGTGTCATGGCAGGTCATAAATATAAAGGTCTGAACTGATGAAATTAAGCATTATGGCTCTTTTAAACTTTTGCCATTAATAGTGATAGAGTA
The DNA here is from genome assembly GCA_037127315.1 of Ascarosepion bandense. NCBI lineage: Eukaryota > Metazoa > Mollusca > Cephalopoda > Sepiida > Sepiidae > Ascarosepion > Ascarosepion bandense. Next base: position 1,675,664 of record JBBBDQ010000714.1, read on the forward strand.
GTAGTAGGCTTATGATGTATTATCTGAGGGAAAGGGGTTGTTAGGTAAAGATAATTCATCACCAACAAGGCTACTTTTTGGTAGTTCCATCCCCAATATGGTAACAATACTCCATATTTGTTTGATCAGATATTTTTTATCATTTCACCCAAAGCAAGGCAATCATAGTGTTATAGTGCCCTATCTACATTGGAGTGAACTCTTCCTCCTTCATAAATACTAACCTGTGAAACTTACTAGGGGAGGCAGTCAAGTTACACTGTAACTTGACAGTTCAGACGAACACTTCTATCTGGTGACTAATAACACTCTTATTTTGTATTTATGTTCTGTTATTCCAATACACTGGTTCAACCTACCTTCTTCATTTCGTGTCTTTCTTCCTGGGCCTAACAGGCCACAACAGATATGATGCACAGAGGTAGAGTGCACGCATGTGGTGATGAAAGTGAAAGAGAATAAAAAAATGAGAATGGAGGGGACCGAGAGGAGGACCAAAAGTAACAGGGTTAAAAAAAATGAAGTTGGATGAAGGATGTTGCATTTAAATTTCAGAAGATTGTAGTTATCAGTGAAGCAAGAAATAGAAGTGGCAGTTGGATTTAGCTAGTTCAACAGCAAAATGGTGAGACCTAATTGCCAATCTAGTAGCACACTTAAATTCATGAAATTGGGGCACCAAGAAAAAGCTGATCAGAACAGTTACCAAGAAAACATTTGTAGAAAAGGCCGAGGGAAGCCGCAACACATTGGTAAGAAACTTACAGAAGTCAAGACGTTTAGTCTAAATTGATTACATTACAGACATTTCTTTCGGTTTTGTCAAGAATTTCAAGATGTACAGCAGGAGCACTTGACCAGATGTAGAAACAGTATTCAATGAATAGATGAATGGTAAAATTATAAATGTGTATGATTGATTCTGAGGAAAAAAATTTTCTTGCATGACACTGTGAACCAACTTTCTTTGCAGTAGATATAATAATTTATTCTATATAGTCACTCCACTTTGTTTCAGTGAAAAACGTGAGACCAAGAAATCATAGTGTTGCTCTCTTGTTTAGCATCAGCCATAGAATAGTAAGCAGAAAAAGTTTGCTGTGGTGATTAAATAAAATCAGTTTTGTTTTAGAGACATGAAAATTTATAAGCACATTTCTTGCTGTAGTTAACAACTGATTGAAGATCTTTTTTCAAGATCAGTTGCCAGGACTACTTTGTCAAATATGTCATATTTGCTACAAAGACAGGTGTAAATGGTTGTGTCATTTGTATAAATACCTAATTACAAACTGAGCATGGCAGGAGGAGTCTGTTTCTTTCTGGAGACGTAAAAGTAATTGATCATTTTGCCAGCTTCTTTAGTGATGGATTAGATACCCCCATGATGTTTGTTTGTTTTTTTTCACTCACAGATTTGCTGTAAGATTGTTTACATAATAATGATTGAATGAGTTTTTATGTATTTGTTTAATGAATCCTGCTTGTGATATCATGCGTTCAAAAAATGCCTGATGTAAAAGCCCTGGGGTTTGGTGAATATATCATACTTAAAGAGTTAATCATAGATTTTTTGTTGATGGATTCATTCTGTGAGAGTGTCTGATGCTGAGAACTAATTTTAAAAAATGTTTTTCCAATATGTCAACATTTTTTATATCTAAATTTAAATGTATTTTTGCTTTATATTTCCCATTATTTGTTTTTTTTTTGTCATCTTACTTTGCTATTTTTGCAGTATTATTTTATTTTTCATACTAGTTGTATATTAGTTGTCTCCAGCTAAAAAAATTATAGGTGTAAAAAATAAAGTTTCGATACAACAAAAAGTATGCTAAAATACTAAGATATATATATTAGAATATATATATATATATATATATATATATATATACACACACACACACACACACACCAGAGAGATTGCAAGTATGCAGCTGTTATGTCTATTTGCACAAAATAAGATATTTATATCTAAGTTCATTACCTTTAACATACATATTTTCACACACACACACACACACATATATATATATATATGTGTGTGTGTGTGTGTGTGTGTGTGTATATATATATATATATATATATAAGCTCAAAAATATATGCTTACAATATAAATACATAAGATGTTTAAAAAAAAAATTACATCCATATTCACTAATGTAGAAAATTTGATACAAATCGATCATGGAAAGAGAGGCACACCTTTGCATAACAATAAACTTTTCTAAGCAAATTTGCTTAAGACTTTCACAAAACTCTATTAACGTAGACTTTTTATTTTAAGAACCATTACAAACACAGACTGGAAATCATCAAATATAAAACATACATAAAAACAAGAAAAATTCACATATTTTCTCCAACTTGTTTTTTTTGCACATAAACACACCTGACTTCCCAAGGCATATCCATTAATAATTTTCACCTGGATATATGAAAACGGATCATTAAGTCTGTGGCCTGACATGTAGCTATCAGCAGAATTTTGATCTGAAATTTTCACTCGATAATATTTCTTGTATGTAATTAATATATTTTTTAAATCATTTATCCCCAAGCAAAGCAAGTTGCAAGGATTTACTGTGTGTGGCAGAATATAAGCAAAAAGCAAAGATATTATTAAGGAGATAGGACAATAAAAGAACAGGATTTAAGAAGACAAATGATTTCTTAAAGATCAAATTTAACAGGAGAGCAAAAAGCCAGAAGAGAGTTCCACAAGTGAGAAGTGCATTAGAAGAAACTTTTAGCATCGAATTTCCAGCTACATCTTGCCATTTTAACTGTAAAATGATGAGACCAGCCTCGTACTGCACTTAAATTCATAAAGCCTGGGTACCATAGTGGAAAGTTCATCAGAGCAATTATTATAAAAGTATTTATAGAAAAGGTACAGGGATGCTACATTATGGCAGCGGTCAAGTAACTGAAACTGAGATGCCAATTCAAGACCAATGGCATTGCAGAAAATACTTACCAAGCGCACCAGACCAAATATGGCAGCAATATTCAAAGCACAGATGAATGGTAAATTTATAAATATGTAAAGTTGATTTGGGTGAGAAAAATTGTGTTGCTCACTACAGTGCAGCAGACCTAGCAAATGATTCAATATAATCTTTTCACTTCATCTTAACAGAATATGTTAGCCTGAGAAAGTGCAATGAGTCACTTTCCTGAAGGTTAGCATCAACCATGCTAATGTTAGGCAGAAAGGGTTCATGAAAGAAAACAGTAAAGTTCAAAAAGTGATAATTTTGTCTTCGAGAGGAAAAAATCTCATAGAGAGAAAAAGTAATGTTTATATTTAAACAGGATAATATTTTTAGAAAACAGTTTCATTTAATATATCTTAATCATGCAATAGTGGTGCAGTGGATATTGGCTCAGAATGAGAAATCGGAGAGCAGAGTTTAAATTCCAACTGGTTTTGTTGCATTCACTTTCGCACAAATATCTTTGGGAATGGTATTAATCCATCTCTTCCCTCCAGCTATGGGTTAAATAACAGGACAGATTGCTTCTATAGCCTTGTTTGGCAATCAGTCTACCACAGAAAATAATAACAACCTACTGTGGGACAATTTTTTGCCCAGTCAGTCATGTCTCTTTCGAGACATGATCACCTCAGCATATATCACATATGGCACTTAACTGATTGACTGAATAAGTTAAACACCATCACAAGTCCTGTGGCTCATTAGGGTTGTTTGGTAATCAAATGTTTTTTAACCATAGCAGCAGTGGTTTGTCTAAGGCAAGATAGCCTGATCAAGTCCATTCTGCTTTAGACTGGTTTTGAATTCATATCGAAAACGGGATTCAAGACGAGTTGCCACCTCAAAGCAAGAGAACCCTATTATCTACTATTGGCAAAATGTCCAAAACATTGTGATAACAATGAAAGGACTTGGTATCTCAACATTAGTCTCTGTCTTTTCTACAAATATTTTCATGTCTCCTGATCTGAAATGCTTTTTTAAATGGTGTTCCAACTACATGAATTTAAGTGTGCTACTAGATTGGCATCTAGGTCCCACCTTACCACTGAAATAGTTAAATGCAACCTCCACTTCTACTCGAACAGTTTCTTTTCTCACAATTCCTTCCTGTGGAACTCGTTTCCATTTACTTGCTTTTCAATTGCCATCTTCTGTCTCATTTGTCTTTTATCCTTTCCTTAATACTCCCCGATACTCAGTCTTTTCCCACACTTTCACTCTCTGTAACCACCTGCATACTAGTGGGATTCTCACTTTACTTAAGTTGAAATAATTAAAAAAAGAAAAATGAGGTTAACAGATTAAATATAAAGATTGTATTTAATAGACTAGTTTAATAAAGCATTACTTTAAATAACTTGTCATCAACAGTTAAAATATTTCTTACTTTAAAAAAATTTGATTTAGGATAATTAAATTCTTATTTTAATTAAGCAATATTAAATAAATGAAGATATTTTCTTTTTCTATTTATTAGTTTAATGTGATGTTATGACTTAGTTTCTTAGAAGGTTTTTTTCTCTGCCTAAACAAAACTTACGTTATGACTCTTCTTCCTGGTCACCAAATACAGGGTGTCCATAAAGTTTGTGTGAACTTTAAAATATTTATAACTTTATTTGTATTTGCAATAAAAATAATTTGTAAAAAGGATTAGAAAGAATTAAATCTATATTTTTTAAGGTTTTATTGAAATTTTATTTAAGTTTCCTCATGTCCTCCATCATTAGCAATACAAAAGTAATACGATTTTGCAGTTCACAGAAAACATTTACCAACTGATTTACAGTAATGCCTGAAATCACATTAGTTATTTTAGCTTTCAAATCTTCTAATGAACTATGTTTGGTTGCATGCACAATTGTTTTCACATGTCCCCATAAAAAAAATCTAATTGAGTCAAATCTGACAAAACGTGGAGGCCAATAAAATGGTCCACTCCTTCCAATCTATCCGTTTACCTATCAAAACTTTTGCATATTTTCTGGTAAAGAATAATTCAATAACTATACTTAAAACTAGGTACATTAAACTTTATAACATTTTTTACAGATTATTTCTATCACAAATACAAATAAAGTTAGAATTTTTTTTAAATGCACATGGACTTTATGGGCATCCTGTATATACTTAATACAGTCAGTCGGTTAAGTGTCATACATGATACACGCTTTGAGTGTTCATGTCTCGAAATAGACATGACTGACTGGGCAGAAGATTATCCGACAGTAGGTTGCCATTGCTTTCTGCGGTAGACTGGTTGCCAACCAAAGCTATGAGACCTAATCTGTCCTATTATTTAACTCATAACTGGAGAGAAATGACGGATTAATACCTTTCCCAAGGGTATTTGTACAGAAGTGAATGCCATGAATTCAACTGGAATTTGAAAAGCTGTAAAAACAAAAAACAAATCAATCAGTACATCATAGTCAAGTGAAAATTTTGTCTTTTGATATTCAGTCAGTAGTATCAAGTTACAAATATTTTTTTTATTATTATTCATAATGGATTTAAGTTTCATTAGACTATACATATAAAATAGGGGTTCTTAAACTTAATTCCACTTGGATTTGAACTCAACTCCCCTGATTTGTCATTCTGAGTTGATATCCACTACACCACAGCGCACATCCTACTTAATATAAGTTTTCCTGAAAGCACCAAGGAAATCTTTTTAACAACCCACAAATTTTAATTCCTTTTACTCTTATATTTTTTTCATGAAGCTATTCACTCAGCTTATCTCAATCAATCATAAGGCTACAAGTGTTTGGGGCACTTAGTGTGCATCAAACTCTTTACAATCACATTTGTTCGTGAGAGTATGCTAATCAGTGCCCCGTAGCATCTTATTTTATGTTCAATGTATGTTTACTTTACAAGTGCATATAGACATTGTTTTACACACACCATTGAATAATAAAGAAGAAAAAATTCCCTTGTAAAATATATTGTTGAGGAAGACGCCAGACGAGACACAGCCTCTTCTATTAAAAAAAAAAAACATTTTTTGTTTTTCAGTTTCTTTTATTTATTTTCTCATTCTCAATGTTTACATGTACTTAACTTTATCACCATTTTCCTGTCTCTCTTCACACATTTTAGTCTTCAACAAGATTACTAACTCTGAGAATCATTAAACTTTTATGCACTCAGAGCCAAAGATACAGAACCGAACATTCCTGATGAAATATGTCTGAGTTCTGCAATGGACCTCTCTTGTTTCTTTTCTTTTCTTCATTCTTATTACAAAGCAATGATGATTACCTTTGTTCAACTGTAAAAAAAAAAAGACCCTAACTGTTAATAATTAAGTTGAACAATAGTATCAGTTGGGTGTACTAATATATCTTGATGAAGTGTCTTGCAATCAACATTTTAGATGAGGTTTCTTTGGCTAATTCACTTGCAAGATATTACAACCAATATTTTTATCACATGACACCAACTGACATATATTTTTTTTTCCAGCTAGTTCATATAATTTTAACTTTTAGATATTGACATTTTTTTTTCTCTTGGGAAGCAAGCTTTGTGGCTTGAAAGCTGAAATTATTTTGCAGATGAGTGCATGAGGGTGTCTCAAATCTCAGAAAAATACTGATGACAAATGTGTGTTAAGAAGTGTGATGGAATACAATACGAGGCTTGATCAAAAAGTATCTTGACTGTTGCTATGGTAATGGAAATAAAATATGCACATAACCTGAGATCTATTTTATGCATGTATTCACACTAAGTTACAATGTTCTTGCTCCTTTTATTTTTGTTTATGGCATTGCTTTTTTTTATAATCATTTCACCCCAAGCAAGGCAAGACTGCCACTTGTGTGCAGGGGGTTACAGGGAGAAAAAAACAAGCTATGGGGGGATGTCGAAGAAAGTATGGATAAGAATAAAGGAGATAGAAAATATCAACTGATGTTGCTTTTATACTTTTGGAGATTGTAGCTACTAGGGAAGCAAGCGAAAGAGAGTTCCACAAACTGGAAATGCAAGAAAAGAAACTGTTAGAGTAGAAGAGAGGGTTACATTTAACTATTTTGATGGGAAAAGAGGAAGACCTTGATGCCAGCCTAGTAACACAAGTACATTTATGGAACCAGGAAAAAAAGGTCTTCAAAACAGTTACCATGAAAATACTTGTAAAATACTTGTAAAAAAGATAGACGGAAGGCACATCATTTTGGTGAACAGGCAACTGAAGATGGGCAACCAAATCAGGATCAATTATACTGCAGATCCTTCTTTGGATTTTGTCGAGAACCTCAAAATTAATAGCATGAACACCCAACCAGATATATATTTTTTTAATCATTTCACCCCAAGCAAGGCATTCCACTGCCACTATTACGCAAGGGGTTATATAGGGGAAGGTAAAGAGAAAGAGTGGTTAGATATAGGAAATGTCAGAAGGAGGGTGATAGACTAGTAAAGATACCGAGGCTGAGGGCTGGGTAGATGGGAAGAGTGTTTGAGAGAATGGATGTGAGTTAGTGTGTTAGGAGGTGTCTATTGACCTTACATTTAAACTCCTGGAGATTGTAGCTGTCGGGGAAGCAAGTATGTGGAAGGGAATTCCACAGGCGGGAAGTGCGAGAAAAGAAGAATGTGTGTAGAGGGTGGTTGTCTCACCACACCACATCAGTGACCATTGCTTGTGCAGTAGTTTCTGGTCAAGCATAATATTTCCAGGTCAGATAACCACCATATTCTTCAGATCTTTTCCCTTGTGATATTTTTCTTTTATCAAAATCAAATTCCACTTGAAAGGAACAAGATTTCACAACATTGAGGAAATCCAAGAGAATGTGATGAGGCTGTTGCTCACTACCCTATAATAGAAGTTCCAGAAATGATGCTGGTGGGTTCAAATGGGGACTGCTTTGAAAGCGATTAAAAGTCAAATTGATACGTAGTTTTCTTTTTATCGTATGAGTCACAATATTTCTTGATCATCTATCATATATTTTTTTAATCACAATCCAACACAGTAGTTATTATTTAAAATATTTGATTTATATTTTACAAGTAGAAGATTTATACTAATGGCAGTTGTTCTCAACTACTTTTTTTTTTTTTGCTTTCTCTACACCCTTTTTTACAATATTTCAATGTCATTTCTCTTTTGAAATTAATTCCAAAGATGCATAACAAAATTATGATAGGATGTAAAATTCACCAGTGAAACCATAAAGTTCCCCAATGATAGCATGGTCACCCCCGTATATACTCTTGATTGAGAACTGTTCTAATAAGAAGAATTTAATAACTTTATAGATCGAGCATGTGAGCAATGATGAGATCTTGGAAATGATGGAAACAAAAAGGAAACTAATACTGAGCATCAGGAAGGGACAGCTGAAGTTCCTGGGACATGCAATGAGGAAGGAGGGCTTGGAGAATCTGATACTAACAGGCCAGATAGAGGGAAAAAGAGACAGGGGAAAGCAGTGGATAACATATTTGAAGGACCTAATCAGGTGGATGACGGAACAAGGATTGCATGGTGTAACAGGAGAAGGCATGCTCAGAGCCACCAGGGATAGGGAAATGTGGAAGGCCATGATTGCCTAAGTCCTGAAGAGACAAGGCACATAGAAGAAGAAGAATATGTTACACTCTTTGGACAACATCAGGAGTTTTCAAAATGTTTCCTATCTTTTTCTTTGAGAAGATGTTCCATTTTATAATACTCAAAGTTGAATACAATGAACACAGGGGAGGAATGTTGAAGTCAAAGGTGGAATGCTAAAAAACAAATTATATTCTTTTTTCATTAGAGTAGAGGAGAATGAGCTGAATGTTTGTGAAGTTCTTTTTATAAAAAAGAGTATAGTATGAAGACAACTCTTGCATTAAGTTTAAGAACCCGTATTTTACATGTATAGTCTAATGAAACTTAAATCCATTATGAATAATAATAAAAAAATATTTGTAACTTGTTACTACTGGTTGAATATCAGAAAACAAAATTTTCACTTGACTATGATGGATTGATTGATTTGTTTTTACAGCTTTTCGAATTCCAGTTGAATTCATGGCGTTCACTTCTGCATAAATACCCTTGGGAAAGGTATTAAGCCATCTCTTCCCCCCAGTTATGGGTTAAATATTAGGACAGATTGGGTTCTATAGCCTTGGCTAGCAACCAGTCTACCACAGAAAGCAATGGCAAACTACTGCAAGATAATCTTCTGCCCAGTCAGTCATGTCTCAAAAGAGACATGATCGTCCAAAGCATGTACCACATATGGCACTTAACTGACTGACTGAATATAATAGTTGAAAACATGATTAAGACCATAATGGAAATAACTGGACATAAAGTAGGGGTCAGTTTTATATTGTTATGAAGTAATAAATGGATCCCCCACTAATAACTACTTAATAATATAATACATCTCTTCTCCCTCTAGCTATGAGTCAAATAACAGGACAGATTGGGTTCTATAGCCTTGGCTGGTAACCACTCTACCAAAGAAAGCAATGACAACCTATTGCAGAATAATCTTCTGTCCAGTCAGTCATGTCTCAAAAGAGACATGATTGCCCAAAGCATGTATCACGTATGGCACTTAACTAACTAAATGCTGAAAACATATTTTGGATTGTACAAATAATTATTTGTTCTGGTATGAGTGAATGTAGCATAAACAATTTTTTTTGAGAATAATTATTTTCCATATACAAGTCCAATTTAATCCATATCAGGGGGTGGCTGTCACTACTAAAGGACTTGAGTAGAAAGAACAATTTTCAATACTCTACAACGGTTTCCTGTAATTGTTTTTCCAACTTAAGAAAAGTCTCAAGTATTAATTAATACTTGAGTATATTTTTAAAATCCTTGACCACGTTATTCAGATAACCATTAAATAGAAATGAACTATAATTATGCTCAGATAGAGACTGAGTCAACAACCAACATTTTTTGTCATCAAAATTTACACTTTTTTACCCATCAATAAAATGATTGGTTTATACTAGCCTGTTTTATCTCTTTGCACCAGAATCACAAATATATCCACATGTAGTGCCCCCACTACATCCAATATTTGAGTTCTAATAACAGCATTGACCGAGAAGTACAAGTGCACTCCAATAGGAAGATCTATATATGTACTCAGTCAGACATGAGAACGGCATCAATAAAAATGTGTTTTTGTTTTTTCTCTGACTGTATTATTAGTCCTGTTACCCCCCCACCACCACCACTCCCCAAAGATCTTTTGACCCTCTACCTGTTCTTTATAAACTGACATTCATATGGAAACAGCCAAAAGGTCAAAAGAGGTTTTTTTCTGTTTTTTTCTGAAAATCTTCAGTAGATATTCGGAAGGATTGCAGAAAAGTTATCAGCCTAACCAAGAAATCATTTTTTTTTTGTTTTGTTTTCAGAAAGTGGGTCAGGGTAATAAATTTTTAGCACACTTTATATGGAATAAAATATGACAAAGCAGTGATTTATGAATTATTTATAACTATTCTATAAATGCAATCCATCATATATATATATATATATTTGTAGTTTTGAGTTGTGATAGTGTTTATCACCAAAGTTGTTGTTTTACTGATAAAATGTATTTTGGCAAGTATGTTTTTAATTGTAAAGTGCTCAATATCAAAATGGTGGTAGAGAGTTGATAAGCACAAATACTTTATCATTTTAACTGAGCAGGTTCATGCAAACTTAGAAGTTTCATGAAAACATGGTTATGATGTTTTCACTTATCGGGCTTGCAAACCAGCCCTGATGAGTGAAAACATCATAATGGTGTCCTCACAAAACTTCAAAGTTGGCATGAACCAATATATATTGTTATGTTATAATAATAGCATACAAGTTTTTGTGTTCAATGCACTATCATCAAGCAGTAAAATTTGGTTCACTTATGGGGTCACTTATAGGGTACGTATGGATGGAATAATATTCCGTATCCAAAGAAACATTATTCTTTAAAAAGGGCTCAATACAATGTAGAGCTCATAGTATTTATTCAGAAATTATAATATTAATATGTTATCATATCACTACAAAAGTAGCTATGAGTGGATGTTTGCAGGTTTATTTATGTGTGCATTCTTTCTCTTCCTCACTTAATATATGAATAACTTTCTAAATCTAATAAATTGTTAAACTTAGCAATAATAATAAAGTGAATCTAATAGTCAATTAATAATGCTGATCTCAATTTAATCAAATATTAATACTAATGCCACCCAAAATTATTTTTGAGTCTGCTCACATATTCTCCAAGTTAGAAGTTACTTTATTCTGATTGGTTCACACTGTCTATACAATGACTCCCTGATTAAAGGGGTTTTGCTTTCTTTTAACCTTTTAAAACTCTTCAACTTGAAATAAACCTCATCACTTGATAAGACACAAGTAGTGTCAAAATAAAATAGCTACTTTTGTTGTGATATTATAACATATTCATGTTATAATTTCTGAATATATATATATATATTATTTATTCATAAATTATAACATGGATATGTTACAATATCACTACAAAATGTGATGGTTCTTAAATGCACATCACATCACTTGACAAGACACAAAAGCATCGAAACAAAATGGCTACTTTTGTAGTGATATTGTCGCATATCTATGTTATAATTTATAAATAAATATTATTAGCTTTACTTTTGTATTGAGCACTTTAAAAATAGTGTTTCTTTTGACAAGGAATATTATTCCAACAATACTTGTGTGTGTGTATATATATATATATATATATATATATATATATATATATTGATAATAAAATATAAATTAAAAAAATAAAATAAATGTAAGTATTTATTTGAATAAACACACCATTTATATTGAACATTGTTTATTTCATCTCCAAACCTGCACGCCGGAGAGAACTTATTAAAAAGAATGTGACCTCCAGCAGGATTTGAGTCTGTGTCTTTCTTTGCAGGAAAAAACACACATTCAGATCTTGCCAGAGGACATACTTTCTTTAATTAAATGTGCAGCCCAATAGACATAATAAATACGGTTTAAAATAGTGTTTACTCAAATACAGGTTCTAGTAAAAATAATGTTTGAAGTCATTAAAAATATTTAAAATTTTAAAAAAAACATGAAATCCACTAATTCTTCATGAAAATAAATATATATATTTTGAACATTTTTACATCCAGCAAAAAAAAAACATGTAAGAATAATTGAAAAATTAAATAAAAAATTCATAAAATCTTCTTTGTCAATTGTTTTAAATGAAACATGTTTAAAAGAAAGATTGCTGCTCAAATATACATTTTATATATATATATATATATATATATATAGTGTATTTGGGCAGCAGTCCCACTTTTATACAAGTTTTATTAAAGATCACTGACATAGTACTGCAATTAAACATCTTATTTAATTTTTCTTGTGTTTTTATGATTGATTTCTTTTCTGGATTAAAGATTGTGCAAATATTTATCTAAATATTTTTGCCCATTATTAGGAATTTTCTTTTTTTTTTTAATTTGAAATGAATGTGTAGATTTTTTTTATTATATGTTTCTAGAGTGATGGGGATTATTTTAAAAAAATTTCCAAACATGGTCAATACATTATGGCCTTGTTCATTGTTGGTAATATTCAGTGTTGACTGCATCTTTTTCTTATATATATATATATATATATATATATTACAAGTAGTGTTTATTTATAATCTAACATAATTTCTTATTACTTTAAATGTTATATACAGTGTGTAAATGTATTTGAGTAGACATCTCTGTTTTTTAAGCAGTGTTAATTTGTGTCTACTGGTCTGTGCATTTGAGAGTCTTAATAAAAACAAAAGTAACTTCCAGTACCTTCCACTCTTTCCTTTATAGAGGAAACCACTGTCAGCCACAGTATGAATGAACTTAGTTTTGAATTGAAAGAATTGTAGACCTAATGTCGTTTTCTTCTCCAAGAGGGAGGCAGATTCAAACACTACCAGAAAGCATGTTTTCCTTATCAAGATTCAAACTCTTATAGAATCTATGATATGATATGTTTACAATTCGCATACATATTATTTACATAAATACAAAGATAGCATTAAATTTACTATTTTAGGAAATAAGTCACATATTTTATAGCATACTGCATCAGCTCATTCAGTAGGTTATTTGCTGTTTACCCATCTTCCTCTTGCCCTCTGTGAGTCTCAAATTCTCCATATCTTCTTTCTTCTTAATGTGTTCTAAATATTTTAAGTTTCTGATTCCAAATAGAAGAGTTCTTTTGGTTTTGATTATCCTCAAGTCTTCCATGTTCATTCCAATGTAGTGTCAGTATTCTTTTGTTGAACCATATTTCTATTGTGTCAAATATCTTCATCTATGAGGAGATTGTTCGGCATTCACTGCCACATAAAATAGCTGATATTATGTCACACATCAATACTTTTTCTTTGTTTCTGATTAAATATTTTTGTTTCTTAATACTCTGTTTAGCTACTGGAAGGCATCTTTGGCTATTCCAATACACCTTTAGATTTTGGTGTCCCATTTTCCATCGTCTGTAAAAATTCTTCCTAGATATTAAGATTTTTATGCTTGCTTTTTAAATCTCTAATTCATAGCTCTCACCTTGGGCCTCTCTTCTTGCTGACAACCATATATTCTTTATTCTTACAATTGATGGTCCTGTGTATGACGGTAAACTGAAACCAGCAGCAAGGCCTCTGACTGGGAGGTTGTAAGGAGCATGGAGCCATCTCTTAATTGCTGTTGTTCCCAGGTCCACCCTTACCCAAAGTGTTAGCACCTGTTAGGGTTCCAGCTATGGGCAAATAGTTAACCCCCAAACTGGGGTCAAAACATGAAAGTATAAAAATAAACTTTTATAGAAATACATACATAAAAATAGCCTTTTATAGAAAATATACATTTTTGAAGAAAAATTATTGCCATGATACATTTTTGAAGGAAAGAAAATTATTACCAGCAACACATTTTTGAATACAAAGCTAGAAGACATTTTCAGTTTTCTAAAATAAAAAAAAATAATAATAATATAAAAAATTCATCAAAATCTGACTAAATCAGCCCTCTCACTAGAACTGAACATTTAAAAAAAAATACCTTAAAACTCCACATTTTTTATATTAAATAACCCACAGAGGTTGATATGTCGTTAAACAAAACTCAAACTCTTGCAATTGATGCTTAGTACATTCTTCTTTCCTTTACTAGCTTCTGTACAAGTTCTTGCAGTTTATTTTCTATGTTTGCTATCAACACTGTGTCATCCTCCTAAAAATTAACTGCCATATTTTATGAAATAAGTCAGATATTTTATAGCAGACTGAGTTGTTAAATAAAAAAAATATCCTGATATTTGAAGACAGCAGATATTTCTTTTTTTTTCCTTTTGTTAAGTGGGTTGCTGGAAAAAGAAAAAAATTATAGAATTTTGCTTTACAATGGCTGCAAAGAAACAGGAGAGGGAACGAATACCTTTTGACCAAATGGTGAGTTGTTCTTTTATAAATATTTCTGTTGCTAATTTAGGTAGCTTTTCAATTTTTTTGTCAGAGCATTGATATTTCCAGGGTTTACTTTTAATAGCATTTTGCTTCCAAAAATTTGAACAGAAAAAATTTACAAAAAAAAAAATGAAGAGAAACAAACAACTAAATTATTATGGTTTTCCTGGGTTTGGAATGCCTTGCAAAAGTTTAGTCCTGATAAAAATATTTTTTAGTTTATATAAGGGATCATTTTTATGATGCACTTTTAAACCAATTACAAGTGCTGTTGGAAAATAGTCATGCTAATAGTAAATTTTTCAAATTAGGCTTTTAGAATTTTAATAAAACTGAACTAAATAAGAGGATGTGCGTTGTGGTACAGTGGATATCGGCTCGGAACGAGAAACTGGGGGGCCGAGTTCGAATTCCAGCTGAATCCATTGTATTCACTTACGCGCAAATACCCTTGGGAAAGGTATTAATCTGTCTCTTCCTTCCAGTTATGGGTTAAATAGCAGGACAGATTGGGTTCTATAGCCTTGGTCAGCAACCAGTCTACCGCAGAAAGCAATGGCAACCTACTGTTGGATTATCTTCTGCCCAGTCAGTCATGTCTCTTTCAAGACATGATCACCCAAGCATGTATCACGTATGGCACCTAAACTGACTGACTGAACTAAATAAATCATCTGTTGGTATGTCCTCTTTTCAAAGATTTAAAAATTTAATTTTTTAAATTTTAAAAATTTAAATTTTTAACTCCAATGAACTTAGCTCACTGGTGCCCCCTATATATAAATTAGCAGTATAGCCCAGCATTGCTTGGGTGTAATGAAAGCTTTAAAACTAATCTGTGATCTTGGAGCTCAGACTCTTTGGATGTTGGCATGAAAGACTAAAAAGCAATAGTTGTTTCCAGTTAAAGCAAAATCGTAGACTGAAAGAAAAATGAATGGATGTAAGTCAAATTTTGATTTCCTAGTATCAGTATCAAATAAGTGTTTTTCATCGTAAACTGAATTTTGAAGGCTAGATAACTCCTCTGAGTAAATGGTATCATGGCTGAGACTAAGAACTACAATTATACCTACTTAGAGCCAAACCTGAAGCAAAAACTAAAATAAAAGGTCTGAAAAAATACAGACATACAGGCAGATAAACAGACACACGCACAAACATCTTGTCTTATATATATATAAATTATCAATTTTCTGCACTATTGTAAGAACTGCAACCTTGAAACTTCTAAATATCATTTCTTATATCTTTGTCTATGAGTGTATCAAATTTGATTAAAATCAAACCACTTCTTCTATAACCCGATTTTTTCGATTATAGATTTTCGATATTTATCAGGGGTATGTCGACACAAAACTTAGCTAAGAACACTTGAAGATGCTTATAGTACAACTGTGTAAATTTTCAAGAAAATTGTTCAGCCGTTTCGGAGTCTATAGGTAATGGACACACACACAGACAAAGTTCCATTTATAAATAAGTTTAGATTTAGATTTACTCGAGCCACAAGATTAACAACTAGGTCCCACTATTTTACTGTGAAACCAATAAATTATAAACACAAATTCTACTCCATCAGCTTCTTTTCTCACACTTCCCACCAGTGGAATTCCTTTCCATTTACTTGCTTTCCCAACAGCTATAATCTCCAAGAATTTAAATGTAAAGTCAATAGTCATCTCCTATATCACTAACCTGCATCCTCTCTCTCTCATGCTCCTTTCACTGTCCACTTCACTCTCATCAGTTTTCTCATCCTTCTCTTACCCACTTCCTGATACTCACTATAATCTGCCATGCTTTCTCATAACTTTCCTCCTATGCAACCCCTTGAAAAACAGTGGCAATAAAATGCCTTGCTTGGGGTGATATGATTATAAACAAAAAAGATAGATGTAAAAAGTCAGAAATAGATAGATAGATATGAAGTAACTGCAGTAGATAGATAGATAGATATATAGATATATAGATATGGAAAGACCGAGATAGATATAGAGATGGAAAGGCCGAGATAGATAGAAAGTTAGATACATAGATATGGAAAGGCCGAGATAGATAGATAGATAGATAGATAGATATGGAAAGGCCGAGATAGATAGATAGATAGATAAATAGATATGGAAGGGCCGAGATAGATAGATAGATAGATATGGAAGGCCGAGATAGATAGATAGATAGATATGGAAAGGCCAAGATAGATAGATAGATAGATAGATATGGAAAGGCCGAGATAGATAGATAGATAGATAGATATGGAAAGGCCGAGATAGATAGATAGATATGGAAAGGCCGAGATAGATAGATAGATAGATAGATATGGAAAGGCCGAGATAGATAGATAGATAGATAGATATGGAAAGGCCGAGATAGATAGATAGATAGATAGATATGGAAAGGCCGAGAGATAGATAGATAGATAGATAGATAGATATGGAAAGGCCGAGATAGATAGATAGATAGATAGATATGGAAAGGCCGAGATAGATAGATAGATAGATAGATAGATAGATAGATAGATATGGAAAGGCCGAGATAGATAGATAGATAGATAGATATGGAAAGGCCGAGATAGATAGATAGATAGATAGATATGGAAAGGCCGAGATAGATAGATAGATAGATAGATATGGAAAGGCCGAGATAGATAGATAGATAGATAGATATGGAAAGGTCGAGATAGATAGATAGATAGATATGGAAAGGCCGAGATAGATAGATAGATAGATATGGAAAGGCCGAGATAGATAGATAGATAGATAGATATGGAAAGGCCGAGATAGATAGATAGATATGGAAAGGCCGAGATAGATAGATAGATATGGAAAGGCCGTAGATAGATAGATAGATATGGAAAGGCCGAGATAGATAGATAGATAGATATGGAAAGGCCGAGATAGATAGATAGATATGGAAAGGCCGAGATAGATAGATAGATATGGAAAGGCCGAGATAGATAGATAGATATGGAAAGGCCGAGATAGATAGATAGATAGATATGGAAAGGTTTTAAGATAGATAGATAGATATGGAAAGGCCGAGATAGATAGATAGATATGGAAAGGCCGAGATAGATAGATAGATATGGAAAGGCCGAGATAGATAGATAGATATGGAAAGGCCGAGATAGATAGATAGATATGGAAAGGCCGAGATAGATAGATAGATATGGAAAGGCCGAGATAGATAGATAGATATGGAAAGGCCGAGATAGATAGATAGATATGGAAAGGCCGAGATAGATAGATAGATATGGAAAGGCCGAGATAGATAGATAGATATGGAAAGGCCGAGATAGATAGATAGATATGGAAAGGCCGAGATAGATAGATAGATATGGAAAGGCCGAGATAGATAGATAGATATGGAAAGGCCGAGATAGATAGATAGATAGATAGATAGATATGGAAAGGCCGAGATAGATAGATAGATAGATAGATAGATAGATATGGAAAGGCCGAGATAGATAGATAGATAGATAGATAGATATGGAAAGGCCGAGATAGATAGATAGATAGATAGATAGATATGGAAAGGCCGAGATAGATAGATAGATAGATAGATATGGAAAGGCCGAGATAGATAGATAGATAGATAGATAGATATGGAAAGGCCGAGATAGATAGATAGATAGATAGATAGATATGGAAAGGCCGAGATAGATAGATAGATAGATAGATAGATATGGAAAGGTCGAGATAGATAGATAGATAGATAGATAGATAAGGAAAGGCCGTAGATAGATAGATAGATAGATAGATAGATATGGAAAGGCCGAGATAGATAGATAGATAGATAGATATGGAAAGGCCGAGATAGATAGATAAATAGATAGATATGGAAAGGCCGAGATAGATAGATAGTCAGTATTCTCATCCTTCTCTTACGCACTTCCTGAGACCCCCTATATCCTGTCACTCACTCTTTTTCATAACTTTCTGTTGATGTAATTCCCTGCAAAACAGTGGGAATAAAATGCCTTGCTTGGAGCAATATGATTATAAGAAAAAAAAATTTTGGTTGCACATAACGATGCGCCCTGCAGGTTTTGGTTGCACATATATAAGGACGTGCATTGTCACGTAATGGATAACAACTCAGAATGAGAAATTGGTTAATCCAAGGTCAAATTCTAATCACATTCACTTGGGCACAAATACCCTTAAGAAAGGGATAAGTCCATCTCTTCTCTCTTTAGCTATGGTTTAAATCACATGACATATTGAGTTATATAGCCTCAGTTGGCAACCAGTCTACTGCAAAAAGAAATGGAAAACTACTGCCTAGTCATTTAGGGATTGTAAAAGGCATTATTGCTGAAACATGTATCACATATAGCACTTAAATGACTGACATATGAGGAAACACAAGTTTTTACACTATGTGTTTCTGCAGTTTCCCTCAAATTCGAAAAAAAATTCTCATCCATCATCAAGGATTTGTTGTATGACATCAGTGTAGTTCAATGCCAAATCTGGTCTATTAGATTCTGTCACTGACCACATCAAACATTCAGCTTCTGATGTCTTCACTGTAAACCTGCAGAGGCAGCTTCCAGGTGCTATGCCTTGCCAATGGGCAACCTGTCATTTGTTGCTAACCAAGGCTAAACTGTTCAGTCTTCCCTACTATTTAATGAAGAATATGGATTAATACCTTTCCCAATAGTATTTGCATGCAAGTAAGAAACTCAACTTTTGAATTCTTTACGAGGTCAGCTCCTAAAAAAGTTGGTTAACTGTCTCATGTAAGACAGTTTTTTTCTCTCCAGAATCTACCTTACACATCTATAAGTCTACCTTTTGTCTATGGTTAGAATATTGATTTTACATATGGTCAAGTGCCCCTATTTACCTTGAGCTTCTTAATAAAAGGCAAAAAAAAACAGAAATATTATTGATCCTGATCTGGCAACTCAGCTTCAGATACTTTCCCACCATTAACAGATTGCTTTTATGACTTTTTTATAAATACTGTAATTGTTCAGATGGAGTTCTTCATTATGGTATATAGACTTCTTGAATTTGAAGTTTGTTTCAACATCTAGCATTGTTTTGTCATTCAGCTTCTTTGTCAGTATAAACTTTGGCCCGAGACTTAGTAATTCCAGTTCCTCATGTGAGAGGAACTTAGATAAGTCTGTGACTAGTGGTTTGTGAGGCATTCCATATTTTTGGATGTTCATTGTGTTGCAGTGGATATCAACTCGGAACAATAATTCGGGGAGCCGAGTTCAAATTCCTGTTGAATTCCTTGCATTCACTTATGCACAAATACCCTTGGGAAAGGTCTTAATACATCTCTTCCTTCCAGTTATGGGTTAAATAATAGGACAGATTGGGTTCTATAGCCTTGGTCAGCAACCACTCTACTGCAGAAAGCAATGGCAACCTACTGCAGAATAATATTCTGCCCAGTCAGTCATGTCTCTTTCGAGACATGATTGCCCAAGTGTGTATCACATATGTCACTTAACTGACTAGATTGGACTCAATATATTAACAATTTACAGTTGAAATGTCAAAATGTAACTGTAAATTCTATGCTAACAGTTTTTTTTCTCACACTTTTCACTTGTCAAACTTCTTTTTGGTTCCATGCTTTCCAGCCAACTTTAATCTTCAAAAATTGAAATGCAATGTCAATCACTATCTACTCTCCTTCTGATTACTATTCTTTTGTCTTTGCTCATTCTTTTATACCCTGTAGCCTCTTATATCTTAGTGGCTTTAATCTCTTTCATAGGATGAAATAAATTTAAAAAAGAAAAAATAGAATTTGCACTTAGCACCATGATTTCTTATTTCAAGTGACTATCTATCAACAACAAATCCAGTTCATTTTAGATCAATAAAATGACATATTATGTGGAAAATAATAAATGTACTCCACTAAATAAAAACAATACTGGGGGTGGTAGGTAAAGGAAATGATTTAACTCTGCTGGCAATTTATATAAAGTACAAATACTGTTGTCAACAGATTTATTCAACCCACTGTATATTTGTGATGCATCCCGAAAAGGAATAAAGTATAAAATGATCAGTTGAAGAATGGAATTCCACACCAGGAATAAGAAATACAGATTTATTGTACTAAAGTACAATTAACAATAATACACATATAGTCAAGCAACGGGTTGGAGTGGAATAGACTATCGAATAGTGAATGTCTTCGCCTAAGACCTTTCCCTCTTCGTACTGCTCATTACCGTCTTTTATCAAGTAGAGCATTCTATTCTCGGGGTTGGCAGGATGTTCCATGATAACAATTTGCATATTTTCTAAGGAAATGCAAATATTTGCAAGTGCTTATTGAAATGATCATGAATAGTTGAATCTGTATTTAGTTTTAAAAAATTTCTTTAATTTTTAGAAGTTTCAATAGTTATAGATTTTTCTCAAAATTGGTGCAGTTCAAAATTTCTCCCCTCCCCCTTATGGAAATTATGAAATTATATTACTCTATGGCAATTGTATTTTTTTTCTTAATTTAACACTTAATTCAAATACTCTTTGAAAATGAAATAGTATTAAACTGATTATGCAACATTCTAAAAGGTAATGCAAAAGACCTTATCAGAGTGTCACATACTGCGATAACTCATTTATTCGGCAACCATGGCGGAGACGGCAGAACTTGACAAGAAGCTCTGAATGAAGACAGTTGATGCCTACAAACAAGGTGATGAGTATATAACACTTTCCAAGTGTTTAAATGTTCTTAGATAGACAATTTGAGGCATTATAAAGAAGTACAACGAGGTTCATTGTGTTGAGAATAAATTCACAACTGGCAGAAAACTTTTGAGAGAATGGAAAAGAAAGTTCTTAGACATCTTGAAGAATCTTCACTTAACAACAAAGTACATTGTCAATCATGTAAAGACATCAGGGCTGAATTTGAAAATGAAAACAATCACTCGATGCTTTTATTAAGCAAAACTTCAATTTGTTACCTAAGGGAAACAGCTTTGCTTCATGCTAAACGCATCTTTAATGTCAGAGTACAATTGTGTCATTTGCCAGAATATTGTACAGGATACACCAGAAGAACACTTTTACTTAAAATGATAAATTTTCGGGATACTTTATGAGGAAAGGGGTCTTGGAAAATTTAACACTAACAGGATATATTGAAAGAAAGACAGATAGAAGGAAACAATGACTTTATTATTTTGAACAAATGGTAGAATAAAGATAAAGAGGGATGTAAAGATTTAATGATTGCTTAGATCTAGAAGAGACAGGAAGATGTGGAGTGCCATGATCATCATGTCTTGAAGAAACATGATACATAAGAGATGCTAGGCAGTTGGGTGCAAGTTATCATATAATGAAAAATAAAGATATTCAATAGAAAAAAAATAATTTTGATAGATGACCAAATTAGAAAAAAATATATTTCATAAACCATTCTAAGATTTGAGGGTAACTTCAAAGATCCTTACAAGTGATTGCTTACCTGAATGTGATGGCATGTTTCTTGTTGGCTTCAATGTACATTTGGCATTATGGGACCACAGCAGAAAGAAAATAGGTGCATGACAAAGCTTGCATTGCTTATGATATCCAGGACCATGTCCCTGGGGCATCGCCAAAACTTATCATTCATAGTCGCTTTCAATAAGTTGTCTTTTAAGTTTTGTGCTTGGCATTTTGTGCCTTAAGCAAAGAATGAGTTTTCATTTTTGTGTCAGATTAGAAGCTGCTATCTTATTGCTCTCAATACATCTGAAATAACCAACTCCCAAGATGATGCTTCCCTGATCACTACAATCTTACCCTGTGCAAGCCTACAGTTAAGCATTATCCTCCCCAGATATCTGTATAAACTGTCTCTTACTCTGTAACCCTGTACCTAAAGTACCTCTCAGGCCTTGTACAAGGTGAATATCATTGTTAAAATCTGATGCATACTGTACAACTTGAGTATGTCTTCCATTTATAGTTTATTAAAGAAGTGTTCTCAAGTTCCTGTTGCACTCTGTATATAAATTTATTTACATTTATTGCAAAACTTTTATGGATATTTTACTTATGTCAATCAGTTGATAGCATCAAATTTGCAGTTATATTTTTATTTATTAAGATGCTAATTACTTCTGAAATATTTTCTGCAAACTTGTATCAACTTTACCAAAACCAAAACATTTTTTAAAATATAAGCAAGCTAACATTTTGATTTATAATTAAATTTGCCCATCGAAGGAGTGTCAAACTGTGTTAAAATGCATAATTAAATTTAGATAAAAAAATTTCATTGGATGAAATAATGGCTGCTATTCATCTGATACAGGGGATCCGTTGGGATTACAGTACAAATTTTGATAGACACTTGAATATTTGTCATCTAGTTGGTCACAATAGCAAAACCATGTTTTTAATATCAATGTTTTCTTTAATCATTTCCCCACAAATAGAACAACTAAGACGTTGAGTGTGAAACAATAGAAAAAAAGAAAAACATTATTAAGGGGTGAGAACAATAAAAGAACAAAAATTAAGAAAACAATTAACATTGAATTTGAATTTTTGATAATCCAACTGATTAGAAAGCAAGAATCTGGAAGAAAGTTCCATGAGCGAAAAGTGCAAGAGAAGAAACTATTAGCATAGAACTTACAGTTACATCTAGTAATATTAATTGTACAATAATAAAACCTCGTTGCTGATTTAGTACTGCAAAAATGAAAGCTCATCCAAACAATTACCATATTTATAGAAAAGGTACAGGGATGTGCATTGTGGTGCAGTGGTTATCAGCTCGGAGCACGAAATTGGGGAGCCAATTTCGAATTCCAGTTGGATTCCTTGCATTCATTTATGCACAAATACCCTTGGGAAAAGTATTAATCTGTCTCTTTCCTCCAGTTATGGGTTAAATAACAGGACAGATTGAGTTCTATAGTCTTGGCTGGCAACCAGTCTACAGTAGAAAGTAATAGCAAACTACTGTGGGATAATCTTCTCCCCAGTCAGTCATGTCTCTTTTGAGACATGATCATCCAAGCGTGTATCACGTATGGCACTTAACTGACTGACTGACTGACTGACTGACTGATAGGGAAGCTGCATTACAGCAATGGGAAGTCAACCGAAACTGAGATGAGATCAGCATTGATAACAATGCAGATTTTGAAATCAAGATCTAAGTATACATTTTGACAATATTCTTTTCTGTAATTCTTGGATCAGTTATTATCATTTGAAGAGTTTTTTAGCCTATTAGTCTTATTCTTTTTGTTGCATTTTAGTCAGTTCTTTCACCTTCTTCATTTATAAAATCCATAAAACAGTATTGATATAGAAAAAGAAAAATAATAGCAGATACTAAATTAAACTTAACCTCTAAAGTCAATCCCGACCACATCCATGGCCTGACTTATACATTTTTTAGCATTTCAGCCTGAAGAAGGATTAATTTTTTGGGAGGCCATCATGCTCTAGATGCACCTACTGCTGTTGCAGCTGCAGTACAGATAATGCTACAAAACTCTAGAGTGGTTGCAGGATATGTGCATCATTAGACCTTAGACCTTTTGGCCTACACATACAAACACTATATCCATGTTTATAGATAAGGAATATAAAAACTGTTCACAATTTTATCATTTCAAGTGCTTTTAGCCCCTTCTATAGCCATTTTCAAGAGTGTTTATGTCCCTGGTGCTGTTATTTTTCTCTTGTTTTGACTGTTAGATAATAATTTATATTTTTTTTTGAGAAAGGAGCATTTATTCCAAGCTCTCATTGCTATGTGCAACTAGTAATCATATGAGCATCTTTCTATCTTAAAACCTTCAATACTCTATTTCCATGATTAAATAGTGTAAGGTTGATGGTAGGAGAGAAATGCTTAATTAAAATATCTAGTGCCTCTCAAATAGTGAGATGTTTTTAATATTAGGATTTATTTAGAATTCTTGTGCTTTTAATCAGAATATTCTTCAAGGGTTCTTAAAATATATTGATTTTAATGATTGTATTTTCCAAATTACAAAGAATTCTAGTAAGCAGGAAATTTTTTTTTTTTTAATCATATCACCCCAAGCAAGGCGGTAAGGCCACTGGTGTGCAGGGGGTGACGTAGGAGTGAATAGATTGGAAAAGAGAAAGCCGGAAACCACATCCTAAACAGGGAACAAGGGATGAGCCTCTACATCTGTTCAATCCAAGAAAAGTTGTCAAAAGATCATTTTGGAAGAAAAAATTACAATAACAAAATCAAAGATTATTTAAGAATAATTGTATTGTCTCTCCATTTGTAAAATTTTATTTAACTCACAAAATTTGTCCCTGGCTACTCTGATGATGACTTAAGAAAGTCAAAAGCTGTTACTTTTTTTCCAAAATAAACATTGAACAATTCTTCTTGGAATTTCTTCTTTATTAAGATTATTTGTAATTTGAAAAAGACTAAAAGGAAAAACAATCAACATTATCTGTTGATTTTAATTGAATTTGCCTTAAAGAATGTTTGCTGTTTAAATACACAGAAATATATATATACATATATATATATATATATATATAGCCAAAAAAAACTTATCTCAGCTATTTGCATTTGATAAAGTCCCTCAGTAGAGCAAACATGTTGACTAAGATAAGTTTTCTTTTTGTATTTTTTCATATTGTTCTTTATACTCTCTCTAAAGTTTTTACACACACACAATTAGTGAGTAGCTATGGTCAAATGCAGAATAAATAACTGTTCAACAAATAGAATTAACAAAGTTTACAATAAAAAGAAAAAGGAATAAGGCAAAGAGAAAATAATATCAAGTAATTAAAAAAAGAATATATGCAAGGTAAATAATTAATAATAAGGCAAAAAATTCTCAAACTAAGAATTGGCATCCACATGCAAAAGCAAGTTCAGACAAACGAATGTAGCATTCTGTCTTCTAGGCAAGGTAGATCAGGATTGAGTTATTTTAAACTGCAAGCCGGCCTATTTTATTGGCCAAAAGAAAAACAAAAGTCCCATCATGCATTTGTGTGCATTTGCCTATAAAAGTGGAGGAGCAATTGATTTGCAGTTATACCTAACACAGATCAAAATCAACAATATATAAAACGCAGATTTGTCTTTTTTTTCTTACTTAAAGATGCCTACTAAACTATCTAACGAAGGTGAAACATGTCAATAAGAAGCTTTTCCACATTGTCTGATTTATTAACTTCTTTTTAGAATCTATGTATACTACTATAGTGTATAGCATAATAATGATCCACATATACTGTCTTAATACGTATAGGAAAAACTACTAAAAAGTTAAACTTACAACTTTTTAGTAGTTTTTAATATAGTGGATACATATACATGATGTGATGGCTAAATTGTCGCCATTATCTATTTTCAATTTTGTGTATATGCATTGTTTTTAATTTTATCAACTACGCTGAATTGGCACCAAGACACAATTCACTCTGCTAGAAATTTAGAAACAGCATTCTGTACTGCTTGGCACTAACAATGAAAGCTCCAATACAAACATTTCAGAATGTTTGGATGTCAATCAGAGGACAGTGTAGAGGTTTCAGAAAGAGTAGGATGAGTCTAATGGTGATTACGAAGATATGGTAACTTGGAAAGCTCACACTGATAAGAAAAGAACTCACAAATGTGTTGGTGATATCCAGGCCATGATTGACAATAATCCCTCCAAGTCAATGAGACCAACAGCCAAGGACAGAGGAGTGGCTGAGTTTCTTATCAGACAGGCAGGGCATGATAACATTTGGTATTTTTCATACAAAATGAGAAGGGACCAGTTTTTATCCCAAGCCATGAAGGACAAAAGAGAAGACCATGCTTTGAAGCTTTGGAACAAACTCAAGCATCCCCACTAACTGAACATGCTTTGGTTTTTCTCAGATGAGAAAAATTTCTGCTAGGATAAGATGGTGAACACACATCGCAGCCATTAGATTGCTGTGTCCCTAAAAGTGATTAAAACCAAATATGGGTCAAGAGGGTGGCTGATAGAAGACCCTATGTCTGGCAACAGGATACTGCACCATGCCACCCAAACAGGAGAACACAGTCATGGCTCTCAGTCAATTTCTGTGACCACATCACCTTTTACAACTGGACATCTTACTCTATATACTGCAACCCCCTTGAGTATTATGTGTGGGGCACAGTTGAGCAAGAAACTGAAAGTAATTATTATGACAGCATGCACCAACTTAAACAAGGGGATCATTCAGGAGAGATGCATGAGATTCTGAAGTCCTCTGGAGGCTGTGGTTGAAGCCAATAGAGATTTTTTTGAATAAGTTTACTATTTAGCATTTCAAGATATTTTTGTGTAAATTTAGTAAATATATCTGTTAAAATGAGATGGCTATGTTATTTTCATTTTTGCTTAATTTAAACAACAATTCATCCATCCCACCCTATATATATATATATATATATATATATATATATATGTGTGTGTAGCTACATGTGTTTCAAGTCCAAAGTTAACTCTCTTCAGGCGAACACATTTCTGATTTTACATATCGAGATCTATTTGTCAAACGGACATAATTATGGACACTTTAATGTATTATACAAAAGATAAATACTATTAATAATAATAACAATAAATCTACACTTTAAACAAAATTTTCATGACTTCTCACAATTTTTCACCTATAACAATTTCTCTCGTTGGAACAACTCCTCTTTCTGTTTTTAATATATATATATATATATATATATATAGTGAAAAAAAAAAGTTACAGCATTTTTAATGATTTGGCCATTAAATACCATACTAATGCTAGCTAGCTTGATGGACAGGCCATTTTACCAGTTCCAGCTGTTGGATTCTGAATTGTCCTTCTCCTAGTCTGGTTGGCTAACAAGGCTATAGAACTCAATCTTCCTTGCCATTTAATCCCCAATTAAAGAAAGAGTAAATGAATTCATATCTTTCCCAAGGGTGCAAAAGCAAATGCAATAACCTCAGGTAAATCAGAATTTGGTTTCACCAATAACAGTTTCTGTAATGCTAACTGCTATCATGCATAGACAACTACCTATATAGTCAAACAATAAAATCTGATGCTGTGATATATTACATACAAACAGAAAAAAAACATTTCTACTTCATATGAAAGAATACTGAAAAGTTCTCAGCCTGACTCATATATCGAAATCTGGCCAAATCAGCAAACAATTTTTTTCATCCAAACAACCCATTCAAAAAGTACCATTCTCACAAGAATGTAGCATTTTTTTTGGAATTAAAGATATTTTAACCTATTTTAAAGATATCAAAGATATTTTAACCAGATATTCATTTTTAGACAAAATATGTTTTCCTGAAAAGAAAGTGGAAATTTTTTTTTTCTTAACTAACTTTTTTTTGGCCCAAATTTGCAATAGTTTTTTTAGCCAGTGACAAAAAGAAACAGAATCAAATAGACATACAATAATTGAGATTGATTCAAGTTTAAAAAAAACAGCTAAAAAACTGTTTTTATATTCAACCAGTCAAATACTATTATCTATTAGTAAAGTTCTACTAAAAGAAAGACCTTTATCCTGATTAAAAATCAAATTCTTTTCTTTCTCAACTGTTATTAGTATGTTCAGATGGTCCAGATGGTTACCTAATTGAAATTAAACAGGCAAAAGATTTTGTTTGCTAATAAAGATGTGTTGAAAATATATTTAGACCTTAAGTCAATCCCACACAGACATAAATTCAATTTGATTACGTTGGGTCAAGTACATCAGTTTTGGATGTTTGTTTTTTTTTTGTTTTTGTTTTTTTTGGTCGTTTGGGTTTTGTCGTTTGAGAAATATATGTGAAAAAATTTACAGACTGCTTTTCCTAGAATTGTCAAATTGAATTTTCTTTTCATGGCAATAAAAATGCATTTATTTATGTAGCTTTCCATTAATTTTCCTTTTTCTTTTTTTGTTTTTCTTTACTTTTTATATTTTTGCTGAAAATTTTTCAAAAATTTCTTTTCTTGTTAAATGATTAAGTTTGGTCACCTAACTTTGAACCATTTTTATTTCTACACATATTGACATACAGTTAATTGTATATATGCACAACTGAACAAATCATATAGAAATAAGTATAAATATTGGTGTATATATGTGCATATATGTTACATATAAAGAAAATTGGCACAAAATAGTATAAAATGTGTATGAGCATGCACGCATACATCTATACATACATATATATATTGATGCATACTAAAATATAATTTCACACAATCAAAGACTTGTGTATGTCTATATTTATGTGTATATTTTAGCACACATATATGCACACAAGTGCATATAAACAGACACATGTATATAGGTATGCAATAATAGCAAGAAACATATCATTATAAATAGACTAGCACAGTACCAGTCAAAAATGTCAGGACTATTTACACATGCAGTAGAATTCTTTACTTGAATCAATTTCATTTTTGACTGTTCATTCACCTTGTAAAAAATGTTACACACACACACACATATATATATATATATATATATATATATATATATATTCCCAAAAGTCTCTCTATTCACCTTTTTGTTATATCTTTCCAATTTCTGTATGCTGGGATTGAAGATGTGGATGTATGTGACTTTTGATCATTTTGGATTATATATATATATATATACACATATACATATATATATATATATAAAGTTAATTGGTGAAATTCTAGAGTTGAGGTGCTGAATATAATATCAATTAGCTAAGTGACAAATTTTACATTTGCATTAACCCTATATATATATATATATAGTATAGGCTAAAAATTTTGGACAATCCTGTCAATTTGAAAGGATTGCCTAAAAATTGAAGACTCTGAAAACTGAAGCTGGTGTGTAAAATAGTTTTTAGCACCTTAGCTAAGGAGTTTATTAATCAAAAGAAAGAATGAAACTTACTATTAAATCTAGAGGCTGGCACCAAACTTTTGTCATATAGCTTCTGTGTGTGTGTATATATATATATATATATATATATATATATATATAAGCATGCAGTGTGGGTATAGAAGAATCCAAAGGAGTATCCTGTGCATACAGTGGTAGGATAACACACATCATCATATATATATAATATATATATATATATATATATATATATGATGTGTGTATTGGGTAATTAAAGCAATGTTGTTGCTGGTGTAATTATATATATATATATATATATATTTGTGGTGGGTAGGGGGGATATAAATGTAAATGTTACTTATAAATATTCATCAGAGAGGAAGGAATGCTTAATGTGTATGAATGCTAAATTTTAAATACTTAAAATATCTGGCATTTGACGTGCCTCGATACACGCCTTATCCAATCTCATTTGGTTTACAAACACTTTGAAAACATTGTCCTGATAAATAGAAATGTATGTTATATTCTCTCATACATAATCAACTAGCTGTCTGTTAATTTCCTTCAGAACATCAGGAGCTGGGGAAGGAAGGAAGGGAGGAAGGCATGGAAGAAAAAAGTAAAGAATAAGTAGTTGAGTTTCAAACAGACAGGGTGGTTGAAATAAAAATGAAGGATGGAATTTTTTAAATAAATTTTTGTAATTGTCTGTACTGAAATACTTTGTCCTAAAATACTTGCAGATTAAATTAAGGAGGAATTTCCTAAATACTTAATAAAAGGGGTTGTTGAAATCTGAATGTAGCAGGTGGATTTTTTTCTTTAAACTAAAAAAAAAAATGACAATTTTCAGTCATTGTCCTAATTTGTTAGTTTGAAACTCAAATGTAAGTTTAAAAATCTGAAAAAAATGAAATGTGAGCAAAATGAATGAGGATGGATAAAAGAAGTTGACTTTTCACTTTTAGTTTAATTACTCCTTTAACCCTTTGATTTTGTAAGTAGGTAAAGCTTTATTTAACATATATACACTGCTTTTGTTGCTTGTTTCTACACAGAAGAGAAGGTTGATACTGTATTATAAATAGATAATATACAGGCTTATATCTACACCTTTATTTTTGTTATTTCTTTTTAGTTACCAAATTTTTTATTTTCTATCACCAATTCTTAAGGAGGTGGAAGTGTGTTCCTGCTTTGCAGAATGTCTGGCCAGTAGACAAGCAGAAAATAACTCTGCATTATTGTCTGCCATATTTGTGCTAATAGGAAGAAATTCTTCCAAAATTTCAAATGATTGAAATTTGAATTTTTTTTCTCATTTTTCTTTCTCAAAAAAAAAAATTGATTTGAGGATGAAATATATTGAGAACATGTTTAGAGTGGGCTTGCAGATATATCGTCTGCTATCATATAAAAGAATAATGATGTCTGTTTAATATGACTGTAAGACGGGGCGGGGAGAGATACATTGTACAGTATGTAAAACTATATTCATACTCACATTCAACAAATATACACTTATATATTTTTGAAAGGATTTTTTATTTAGCATTATTTCTTTATGACTATCTTCTTTTATGTGCCCTGTCCCTTCAGGACGTAGGCGATCATGGTTCTCCACGTCTCCCTATCCCTGGTGGCTCTTAGTATTCTTTCTCCTGTTACATCTCACAACTCCCGTTCCATCATCCACCTGATCAGGCCCATCATATATGTTATCTGCTGCTTTCCTCTGTCTCTTTTTTTCTTCTATCTGGCCTGTCAGTATCAAGTTCTCCAAGCCCTCCTTCCTCATTGTGTGTCCCAGGAACTTCAGTTGTCTCTTCCTGATGCTCAGCATTAATTTCCTTTTCATTGGCATTCTTTCCAACACCTCATCGTTGCTTGCATGCTCAGTCCATGATATCTGCAGCATCCCTTTGTAGAACCACATTTCCGCTGCTTCAAGTTTTGTCCTCATTTTCATGACTATAAACATTATTTTTAGTAGGTACACCTATTTGAGTTACTAGCCCTGTACTTTTTTCTTAATCAGTGAAATTAATAACAACCTACCAAGTCAGAAAAGTCTGAATGAAAGATTGTGTCTCTGACAGGAATTGAACTTGTATCTCTCTTTTCTATCAGGAAAACAGTTTCTATAGTCAAAACATGCCTTGAGATGTATCAACAAGAAAAATAAAAGGGTTGGTTGGAATAAGAATGTCCTAGGTGGATTTTTCTTTTTTTACAAAAGAAAAGAGTTAAGTCATTGTCCTAACCTGTTTGAAACTCAAATTTAAGTTAGAAAACTTGAAAAAAAAAAAAATGAAAAGTGGTTAAAATGAATGAAAATGGATTAAAGAAACTGACTTTTGATCTTTAATTTGATTACTGCTTTACTCCATTGATTTTTAAAAATGGGTGAAGTTTTATTTAATATATATATTTTTTTATGCTACACAGGATATAAAATTTACAAGTCCCACTAAAAAAAAAATTGAGCTTTTTTTAAAGAGGTAGTTCAAACCTTGCACTATCAGTGTGGCTTCCATAACCGAATTAGAAAAGGCACATTTCAGCAACAAAAATGATTTCCCAACTGTTCCCAGTTCAGTTGTCTAGTTTTAAATGTACAGACTTTGCATTTGCTTATTTTTAATTATTTATTGTATTCCTACTTTCATTAAAGTAAAATTAACCCAGTCGATATCTACAAACACTTTATCTCTGATATTGTGCAAAACTTCTGCCATAAGGCTTAAAGGTACATACACACACGCTTAAAGTTTTTGTCTTACCTATATATATCACTTAATGAAACAGATACCAACAAAGGTGTTAAGCATCATGTCCAGTGATTTTAAATTTTGTTTGCATGAGAATAAGTTCAATTTTTTACCTTGAACTTTGCATGGATATTTAAGAAAAAAACAGCCATGCTTTTCTTTTTAAATGTTCTTCATTTTTCTTGATTACAAAGATAAAATAATCTTGGTAAAGAAAAATTACCTAAGGGAGTTAACTGCATCAGTCTCATTTTGCACTTTGTCACTTTCCATACTTCACAATGGCAATCTTTGGTAATGGGTAAAATAACAAGTATATTGTCTAATGATATAAACTCTCTCTCTTTGGCAATGTTGGTTTTTCTTGTATTATTTTTATGTCTATGTGGTTAGAATGTTAACATTCAAATCCTGAAACCCGAGTTCAAACCTTACTATGGTTGATTTATAAATGAGATGATTTAATATCAGCTTGAGGAGACAACTGAAACCTGAAAATCAAATCACAAGATTTGTAAAAAAAAACAAAAAAAAAACTGTCCAGTGGTTTTAGAAGTAAAAATTCACAAGTCATTGTGACTGAGGGTTCAAACATACCAAGGAAAATGCATGTAGCATAATGGTTATTTTCACAAGACTGCACTCTTCTGCCTTGATTGGCAGCCAGTCTTGGACAAGAACAACAATGAAATTAGAACAAATCTGAAGAGTCCATTATGTTCACTTTTGCACTAATGCTCTTGAGATACACATGAATCCAATCTCTTCTCCCTCCTGTGGTTGGTAAAATAGCAGTCTAGACAGGAGTCTCTTGCCTTGATTGGTAGCCAGTATAGGAAAAGGATAATTCCAAAACCAACGACTGAGACATATTGCAGTATATGTACAAAAGTGCTCAGTTTTTTTAGATAGAAATTGCTAGTTTTTCTATATCAATTCAATCGTTGGCAATTAAAATTTCTTTGAAGGCATTAAGATATATTACAAGGGTTTGGCGAAAAATTTTTATTGACAGAATCAGTATTTTGATTATCAAACATTCAAATCGTGATGTGAAATAGAAAAAGGCAGGGAACTTTTCAGCACATTCTTTATATTATAGCCGTTTCAAATTACTTTGTAATTTGATGCTAATCTCAAGCTGCTAAGGCAAGGAGAAAAGCATAGTCACCGCAAGAGGTTGTAGAAAGGAAAAGAAAGAAAGACAAAGAAATCTGACTGTATTGACAGAACTCAATCAAATACTTACTTACCTCACCCCCACCTGCTCATACTACCGTTTGCTAGTTTATCTTTCTGCGTTCAATCACTGTCCTGTTCTGAATGTGTGCTTGTAATATGCAATACGTTTCTTCAGTTTCTTTCTTCTATGTTACTCTGTATTCTGTCAGCGTTGTCTCCTGAAAAAGAACTTCTGATTGATTGGTCAAGGTGGATGGTGAGCTTGATTGTTGTCTTTGCTTGTACACAACGAAAATCCGTGACATGTGGACTATTTATTGTCTGCCTTGCTTAAGAACTCATCACCACCAATTTGAAAGATACTTTATTTACTTTGTCACTCGGCCTATCTTCCTCATCTTCACTCTTCCTTCTATTTAAACTCCACCTTGGACTTTACTATTAGTTATGGACAGGCACTAAAATTTATTTTAAAGAGTTAACTCCTTGTTAGTTTTTACCAATTATTTTATAGGCTTTCTTTTGGAGACATTAAGATAAGTTTGATATATTTCTGGATATGTCGTCTCTTTTTTTTTATTGCTTTTCAAACTCTGAAAGTGTCAAGCAAAATGGTGACATTTCTACATCATGTTAAAACACCAGTTCCTATAGAATCATCAAAAGTTAAGCAATGTCGAGTCTGGTCAGTACCAAGATTGGTGATTGCTTGGGAATACCAGATGCCGTAAGCTTAGATATAGGGGTGGTTTAAAGGGTTTATGACCACCTCACATTAAAACACTATTTTCTGTACAATCACCATAGTTAAGCTATGTTGAAACTGACCAGTGTTCCTTCCAACAGTCTACAGCAGCATTTCTCAACTGTTTTACCCTTGTGTAACCCTTAAAATAAATTACTCAATTTCTCATGAACCACTGTGCAAAAACAAAATTATATACCATATTTTTCTTCTTTTATTTTCATCATAGTTGACGTGGTTGATATCAAAGCATACATTTTTGAATAACTGGTTTAAGGAAAAATTAATACTTCTTTGTCGAATATTTTGATAATGCTAAATAAAATTTATGCTATTCATTTGTAATACTTCATCAGGAAGTTTTTATTCACATGAAAAATTTTTATACCAAACATAAAGAATAAACACAAAAACCAATATCAAATACCTGTAATATAAATGTAAACATAACAAAAACAAATAATTGCAACATCAGTTTATTATTTATTTATCCTTTACTGGCAATATTGAAAAGACATAAGATAAATCAAGGCAAAATGTCCCGTGAACCAATAAACGGACTAGAAAATGTTACTTCCAGAGCCATTTGATAAAGTGAAACATGCTTCTCTAATGTGAAACCTATGCCTCTTTTTTGCTATACAAATACTTAATTTGAAGTCAAACTTTAGATAAACACACATGGATTTCATTCTAATTTTAGAGAAGATGATTTCTGTCTTTGCTCTTGATGCATGTTCAATAAGAAAAGGCTTGCTCACACATATAAGACATTAAAAACTGCAACAATATATTAATTGCTTTCCTGTGAATTGTAGAAAACTCTTCAACTAAATCCAGGACATGTCCAGATATAGAGCTGTAAATTTGTTTTTATTAAGTTTTGAGCTTTTAACATTATGCTATGCTATTTTTTCAGCAAATGAGTGGAGGTACTTTAATCAAAGTTTATAAACTAGCACCATACAGACATCACTTAATATATTCCCAATGATTCTTATATTAAGTTTGGGGCCTTTAACATCATGCTATGCTGTTTTTTGGCAAATGAGTGGAGGTACCTTAATGAAAGTGTATAAACTGGAGTAATGTAAACATCACCAAATATATTCCCAATGATTGTTATATTTTTTGATAACATAATACTTTAGATGAGATGAGATATATATATATATATATATATATATATATATATATATATATATATAATATTATATATTACAATGTTACAATAACCAAGAATATATTGTGTGTGTTTAGTTATATTACGTATATTTTTTTATAATCTTTTTGCCCCAACCAAGACATTTTACTGCCACTGTTTTGCAGGGGGTTGCATAGGAGGAAAGTTATGAGAAAAAATGACAGGTTATAGGGGATGTCAGGAAGTGGGTAAGGGAAAGATGAATGGACGGAGAAAGGTGCATGAGAGAGAGGATGCAGGTTAGTGAGATAGGAGAGGACTATTTTTACAATTAAACTCTTCGAGATTGTAGCTGTCGGGGAAGCAAGTAAATGGAAGGGAATTCCACAGGCGGGAAGTGTGAGAAAAGAAGCTGCTGGAGTGGGATTAAATTAAATAAATGGTCAAAACTGCATTAGCTTATCTCAGATCTTTTTTTATGCAGAACGCTTAAGGATATTTTGTGGAACCTCAGGGTTTCAGGGAACCTCAGTTGAGAAATGCTGGTCTGCAATGTCTTCTTGTAAGATTACAAGCAATTACATCCATTGCTAAAGATACTGAAAAAAAAACGATCCAGAAAGTAACTGACTTCTCCCACTCTCCTCTACCTTTACAGAAGCTGAAAACTGAGTATTGCTGCAATATATGGGCAGGAGCTGCCAAGTTTTACTTTAAACTCTTGATAGAGTTCAAAATTGTTTCTACACATCTTTGTGGGTGATGGACTGTTCACCCCCTCCCTAAAACCCCTTTCTCACAGATGAGATGTTGCAAGCCTCTCACTGCTCAGTTGCTATCTCCATGGTGAGTGTTCAATTATGTTCTTTAGCTCTACCAGTCCCTAAGCTTCATGGCTAAAATTCTCCTTGCCACTGATATTGTAGTGTCATTCCTTTCGTATTCTTCTTGTGAGATGTAAGTTCCACTTGAACAACTTCTTCCCAGGAACTACGGCCTTGTGGAATGGACTCCCAAGAGAATGCATATCTGATCACTAGACTCTTAACATGTTCAAGTCTAGGGTTAACTGTTATCTTCCATACATAGCTGCATTGGCTGTGTTTCTTATTCTATAACTATCAACCATAGTGAACCCCAGGCTTTGTACAGGGGTGAACATCATTGTAAAAAAAAAAAAATTATCTCATTCTCATGTCGTCCATGATCTCAGATCTCTTTTGAAATGACAAAACTATGTTGGGAGCTGATAGATGCAGATGGGAATCTATTTTACCAAAAAGATGCATGAGATGTGGAGAATCTATTTTCTTATTGTGAATACAACAGTAACTGATTCATTAACATTTCACTGGTGATTGACTGACCAATCCAATGGTAGAGTGTTTGTTCATGCATGTAATATGATCTCCTCTGATTGGTTTGTAAGTTATGGCTACATAAGCAGTTCTCAGAGTATTCAAAATGGCTTGATGCTTTCTGAACAGACCTTCCAAATTCTTCTGTACCCAGTAACCTCTTATGTCTTAGTGGTTTTACTGCCTTTCATTCATGGGTTGAAATTGATTTTATATATATATATATATATATATATATATATAGTTTAGTGCCAACGTTGTTGTTTTTTTTAGAGATTTTATTGATAAAATGTATTTTGGCAAGCAGGTTTATATATTTATATACAGCTTTCATTAAAATTACAGACAATGTATTATCATAAAATTTTTTATATAATTTTTCATGTGTTCATATAATTTTTTTCTTTTTGGAACTCAAATTATATAAAAATTGTCTAAAGTTTTTGTACAAAACAAAGTTTACCAAAATTCTGTCGTATTGTGACACTACCTCCTGCTGGTATATTTGTTTTGTTTGGTTTAATACAATGAAGAAAGAGGAATCAATATTAGTGGTATTATTAGTTGTGCTTTATTGTGCAATGTGAGCTTATGTAAAGAACTATTTTAATACTATCATATACTTGTAAAATCCAGGGAATAGATAAATTAGCTGACAATTTGAAAGAGAGAGAAGGAAATATAGTTTTCTTTCTTTTTCATTATAGTTTTCTTTCTTTTTCATTATAGTTTTCTTTCTTTTTCATATACGATACGCATTATTTTGGGCTAGGTGGAAATTTGACAAAATGGTCGCAGTCATAATAAAATGACAGGATTTGCTTGATGAGGTCAAGCAGGGTCAAATCCCCAATAGTTGTTCCT
Source organism: Ascarosepion bandense (assembly GCA_037127315.1). Taxonomy (NCBI): domain Eukaryota; kingdom Metazoa; phylum Mollusca; class Cephalopoda; order Sepiida; family Sepiidae; genus Ascarosepion; species Ascarosepion bandense. Next base: position 1,713,093 of record JBBBDQ010000714.1, read on the forward strand.
GAGAACAGAAAATTGTAGGAATTGAAAAGTCTAAAGATGTTGTCATGTGAGCTGTTGATATTTTATTCATTGAGCCATGGCTCCCCGGCAAATCGTGTGGGTAGAAAACAGTCTCATTGGTCAAAAACTTTGAATTGGCCAAATCCGCCAGGAGGATTGGGGATGGTTATAAAAATCCGGACTCGGTGAGAAAACTCAGAGTTAGAGTGAGATTCTGGAATTATAGTTGAAATGTAATGACTGTGGAAAAAAGTTCCCAACTGGGGAGCCATGACCCACGGCTGGTCACCTACCATAGAACTTATGGCTAAAGAGTTAATGTCAAATGAAGCCTGCCGCCAATTAACTTAAAGAGTTAATGTTGAATAACATGCATCCAATAGGAATCCTAAAAGAACATTATTGTTTTATTTGGGAGAATTAAAATTTCTGATTATTCTTGACGAAAATCCTGCACTGCTACGAAAATAATTTTTAGGAGTTGAGTTGGGAGAGAGCTTCCAGGCGACAAGGATAAACTAACCCCCATACCGCCACCGTCATATTGCCACCATTATCCTCTTCTGATTCTGTAAATTCTGTTAAGCTCTGATAAGGACCCAAAAGAACTTTGTTGTTTTAAAAGTTGCATAGAGCATTGACAGCTCTGATTATAGAAAATATGTGAAAAGACTTTAAAAAGAAATTGAAAAGCTCTGATATTTTTAAATGAATCCTCTCTCCATTGTAAACTGGCATTCTGACAATTGTACTTTTGCTTTTGTAATTAAATTTTTTTTTTTTTATTATAAAGATTTTATTCACAACTCTCCGAGCATCTTTGACCTTGTTCATTTATTTAATTTTTTTTTGGTGCCGTGTTTATTTTTAACCACAAGTGTACACCAGTGTCCGGTCTGGTTCTGGTGGAAAGACGGCTACTGAAATTGCACAATGCGACTTTCTGAGATCAATTCACAACGTGGGCAGTGGTCTGTTGTTGCAATCACTCGTCTTGAAAACCAGCTTTTGTGACGAGATCATCACAACCAGCAACAGTGACCAAACCAACCGGCCAGCCAGGTGGCAGTGTCACAATTGGTGCCGTCACGATCATCAATGAGAACAAGCATCACAATCAATTAGCCAGCCAAACTGGGAAAAAATGTTACAGTATTGCTTTCCTTGTTCGCTGCCAGGTCATGTAATTTAAAAATTGTGTATTTGGGCAACAATCTCACTTTTATGTAAAAAATTTAATGATGATACATTGTCTGCTATTTTTAATGAAACCTGTATAAAAGAGAGATTGTTGCCCAAATATACAATATATATATATACACACACACACACACACACACACTGACAAGCAGTTTTATATATGTATATATATTTTAGTCAGCAGGTTATATATATATATATATATATATATATATATATATACACACACACACACACAAGTAAATGACTGTTCTTATAAAATCGTTAAAATCTTGTTTTGACCATGGATCTGTTTCTGATGATTGTATCATGAATTTCAGTCAAATCTGTCCAAGATTTTTCAATATCCTGATTAATTTGATAGAAATGAGATTCTTGGTATTTCACCCAGGCTCTGGCAAAATAATGCAGCCATTATAAGTGACTAATTTTCTTCTTCCAAACATTTGAAAAATGAGCCTCTTTTATTATGACAACTGACACTAAATCAGCAATATGTTCTGAAGGCGTCTAATTATACACAGTATTGAACATGTAATTTTAATTACTTTTTTGTACTATTTTCTTTAGCAATAGATAAAGGAATAATAGACGATGAATTTAGATCTTCAGTGGAAGTATGTATGTCTGTGTCTGTCTGTCTGTCTGTCTGTTTACTCTTGCAACCACAAGGGGTCTGCTGCTGATTCAGTATCAAGTAGATTTTTTTTTTTTGAGATTTAGAGTTGCTTAACCCAACTTTACAGTTTGGAATTTACAGTTACTGTGAAACATGGGTACTTTCGGTCAGTTACGTGCCATATGCGATACATTCTTCGACGGTCATGTCCTGAAAATGACATGACTGACTGGTAGAAGATTATCCCACAGTAGTTTGCCATTACTTTCTGCAGTAGACTGGTTGCCAGCTAAGACTATATAACGCAATCTGTTCCATTATTGAACCCATAACTAGAGGGAAGAAATAGATTAATACCTTTCCCAAGGGTATTTGTGCGTACGTGAATGCAAGGAATTCAACTGGAATTTGAACTCAGCTCCCCGATTTCTCATTCTGAGCCAATATCCACTGCACCACAATGCACATCCGTGGGTATTTGACAGTGATTAAATATAGTTTCAAAGGAATGAACCCAATAAATCTTGAAGATGACAGTCTTTCATGGAATCTTTAGACTGGTGCCAAAATATCAAAAAAATGAATAGCTTTTTAATAAAAACTACATCCATCAAATACTTCCAAAATTTGCAACAAGAAGAATTGGTAGCACATGCAACTGGAGAAGAAAATAAAATATAATCAACCTATTAGCTTTCTACACTACCAAAAATTGAAAGATAAGAAAGAAATTCCTAACAATATCAGAAAGAGCCATAACATTTATTGGACTGTAGAATAATTTTCTAAAAAATAATGCTTTAATCAATAGATTTTATGAATTTCAACTGACTGTTTAGTATGACCTCTGGCTGAGTCCAGGCAACCTTTTTGAGCCTTGGTTGATTTTGTTCATGTTGTGTTGTTGATCTTAAATTAGCCAAAGCAGGATCACTTGCTGTCACTTGATGAGGTTGATCCAGACACGTGAAGGGATGGTATATAATGAAAACCAGATTTATGACCGCAAAATCACAGTGTAGATTTATATATGTTTATATATATTGAATGAATGCAAGGTTACAAGCAGTAAAAAGTATCAGTTGGCTGGTATTTCAGTAGCACAATAATATTCATGTTATATTATCTCCATGGGATGATGATTTATTAAGCTTGAAGCTGGTTGAATTTGGACCGACCGTCTCTTGCAATATCTTTCTCATGGCAGGCTATTTCAGCTTGTCTGCATCAATTCATTGCTGGTCCCCATCTCACTGAATTTTGTTTTTCACCCCAGTTTTATTAAAAAGATAAAAAACTGGGGTGTTGAAGTTAGGGATGGGATTTCTATTTCCCCTTCCCTATATATGTCTTAGCATCTTGAAATGTAAGTAATATCATTTAACCATTTCAACTTCTAATGGAAGGAGAGAAAACTTACTCTCTGTTACTGTCTGCCTGTTCCTATCAACTGTCCTGGTAATCAGTAAGCAGGAAATCTTCAAGGCTGTATTTTGACCCAGGATCACATTTTGTCAAAACCCATTGACAAATATTTTGACTAACTAGCTTTGATAAATTTGCTTACTTCTCCCAACAAAAGCAATTTGCATTCTTTGCATCTGAATTTTCCAATTTTTATAACTTCAGCCACTTTTTTTTCTCCAACTTTTACAGAAATCTCTTCTCATCTTGAAAATCACTAAAAAATAGGATTACAACTGAAGCACTAACTGTTCATTTAACGAATGCAAAATATTTCCTTTATGAAAAGGGTTAATTCTACCATTACAACAAGAACGCAAAAGATTTTAAGACAAGCAAAATGCCCTATTTACATTATTTATATTGTTCTGTCTGTTGTCCTCATCTTTATTGCCATGTTTACAATGTTTCAGCTGTTGTACACTCTAGCCTTCTTCAGGTGCTAGGAATTTTAAACCAAACCCTTCATTTTGATCAGTAGGGTATGATATACTCCAGCGATAGAAATAAAGGGATTTTGAATTGAACCCTTTCAAAATAAAAGAATTTTGAACCAAACTCTTTATTTCAATTACTGGGCTATGATATGCCGCAGTGATCGAAATGAAGGGTTCAGTTTAAAATTCCTGAAGAAGGTTGGAGTGTGCAATGGCCAAAATGACATAAACATGGCAATAAAGATGAGAACAACAGTGCAAACAGTAGAAATAATGTTGCTTATTTATACTTTGTTTATTTAATATTACTATATTTTTTATTTATTCTTTGTTTGCTTAATATTTCTATATTTCCTATTTTTTACTGAACATTGATATTTTCTAATTTATTTTTTGTATAATTAATATTTGCATATTTCTTATGCATTCTTTGTTTATTTAATATTATTATATTTTCTTTTTTATTCTTTGTTTCCTTCAACTTTAATGAACTTGCTAGCCAACTCAATGAATTCGCTCTTTTTTAATGACTAATTAACAATTAACACCCTTTATTGCATGAATGGGGTAGACTGTTCATACTTCACTGTTCATGTCTAGTATACTCATACTCAGAGGAAACAGATTTAACAACTGAACAATTTACTAAGCTGATGTGCCACTTGATATGGACAGTGTAATGAGAATTATCTATCATAATAGATTAAATAGGGGGCTCAGTTCATATTCTTCTGAAGGTTAAATTGATTGGTAAACATCTGAAGACGGTCAGTGGGTGCAATGGTTGAAATTGATGTGATCATATCACTGAAGGTGTAGACATTAGTCCAATTACTAATATGAATAATAATGCCTCATCACAGAAATTCCAACAGATTAAAACTTAATGAAAGTTAAAAGATTAAAACATTAAAGAAAGATTACATTTCTTTGAAATAGAATTTAAAAACAATTGTCTGCTAGATGCTTTGGCACATTTTAGTTAGAAACATGGCAGAAAAGGATTTTAATAAAGTGAGCCAATCTTTTCTTCCATGTGTCATCCATTCTGGATGAGGCTAATCATGGCTCTCCATAACTTCTTTTTCACTATCCCTCCTAATGTTATATATCGACAAACAACAAACACGCATATATATATAAAAATATAAAGTTATATTTTTATTAATGACGATGAACCGTGTAGAATAGGGAACAGAGAATTGAGAGAGCGCGCTTCTAATGGGTTGACGGGAGTGTAGTCTTATCTGTTGTGTCTCTCTTCACCGGCCGATCTCTGTTGCTCCTCTACTGGCGAATCCGTGTGCCGAGGTCTTTTTATAATCTTCCAGAACCGGGACTTTTTCTTCCGGTTTTGCCTCGCCCACGCACGCCCATGTAATTCTCAGAGACACCTGTTCTGTTTGCCTCTGTAGTTATTTCCGCTGCTGCCGGAAATAAGGTCAAACGACATCCGTTCCTTTCAACGACCGGAAACACCCTCGCTTGCATCAGCCTTCCTTGGGTGGGGCCAGATTGTTATATTACACTAAGCCCTGTTCTGTCATCCATTTACTCAAGCTTATTAAGTAGGTAACACACTGTTTTTATCTGTATCTCTTGCCTTCAATATGTCATACGAGTGTCAAATTCTCTTTCCTTGTTATTCGTTTTAGAATTTCCAACTGTTTTTTTCCTGATTTTGAGAATAATCATCTTTTTGTTTTTCATTTTCCTAAAAACATTGTCAGTGCTCACACATTGAGTCTATGGTATTTGTCATGGCAGCATCTCCGACAATGGAATAAACTTTTTGAACCATTACATAAACCTTCCCTCAAAGCGGTGATAGTAGATAGCCTATGTAACCTGAGAGACTAGCTTGAAGAGAATGCCCTGAACTCAGCCAAGAGTCTATGACACTGCAACCATAACAACCATTACGAGTCCCAGTTTGAGGGTCGAATTATAGTATTACACACTAACCCGTATTATCATTCTACTAACAAAGTTCCAAATGTTGTATTTTGCCATGTTTAATATATATTCATTATTTCCTATTTTGGTTGTTTTTGTATTATTCTTGCTGGACCTTTAACCTGGTCCATGGCAGTATTTTAAGTTTTTGTATGTAGAATACTTCTGTTTCTTTACATCTTCTCTTTATCTGTGTGAAAATGTTTTTTTACTAATGTTCACCCAATGCAAGACCTAAGAGCCATTTAAGGTAGAGGTTATTGAATTATGTTGTTACATGAGTCTAATAGGAGGAGGTAAGAAGTGCAATTTATGAGGTGACATATGAAAGATTTGACTAGAACTCTTGATTTAATCATCAGAAACAGATCCTTGGTCAAAACGAGATTTTAATGATTTTAAAAGAACAGTGATTATAGGATGCATGTTGTGGTGTGAATGTGTGTTGTGGAGCAGTGGATATTGGCTTGGAATGAGAAAATGGGAAGCCAAGTTCAAATTTCAGTTGAATTTCTTGCATTCACTTACATTTGGGAAAGGTATTAATCCGTCTCTTCCTTCCAGTTATGGATTAAATAATAGGACAGATTGGGTTCTGTAGCCTTGGCTGGCAGCCAGTCTATCACAGAAAGCAATAGCAACCTACTGTGGGATAATCTTCTGCCCAGTCAGTTATGTCTTTTTCGAGAGGCATGATCACCAAAAGTATGTATCACGTACGACACTTAACTGACTGATTGACTGACTGACTGATCATATGAAAAAAATATATAAATGTATTAATCAATTTCACATCATGTGAGGTAGTAAAGCCACCAAAACAATGGGTTACTGATTCTGAAAGAATTAGAAACAGGAACATTAATAATGAGTGGGAAGAGAAATAGTGTAATCAGAAGGACAGCAGATAGTGATTAAGATTGCATTTAAATTTTTGCAGATTAAAGTTGGCTGGAAAGCATAGAGCTGGAAGAGAGTTCCACAAGTGAGAAGTGTGAGAAAAGAAACTGTGAGCATAGAACTTAAAAAATACATCTAGCCAGCTCAACTGTAACTTGATAAGATCTCAAAGCTAGTCTAGTATTTACACTCTTTACATTGCTCATCTTTTTTACCATATTCACAATGATTTGGCCATAATATACTTCAGCCTGTCCATACGCAGGTGGTTTGCTGCCAGTAGAAGTTCTTGATTACTCTAATGTCTTTTCTGAATATGTCTAGGTTACCAAGCATTTCTATCAAGTCTTTGTGGCATACTTTGTTGATTGCCTTTGTGTAGTATATGAAACACAGGTACATGTCCTTCACCTGTATTATCCTTCCTGATAACATTCTAAGCATAAATATGGCATTCCTTATTCCAGTGTCCTTGACAAAACTGCACTGTTCTTGTCCCTGAAGTTAAGTATAGGTTTGCTTTTCATTTGCATCCTCTCTAAAACCTTGTTGTTGCTTACATGTTCAAGACATGGTATCCTCGTCATCCTTCTGTAGAACCAACTTTCTATTACTTTGAGTCTCTCCTTCATCTTTAAGGATCCAATATAAATTATATCAACTTGTTTTGTAACCTTGTTTGATCAATTTTAAGGAACCTTATAATAATTGTTTTTATTTTGATAAGAAAATAAAGATTATTTTATTAGAATTTTTCTCAAGTTACACATTCATGGATGTTTTTCTCAATTAAGCCTTTGTTTGTGATAACCTATCAAGAAAGAACTCTCCTATTTGCGACACAGTGATATTTTTTATTATATTTATTCAAAAGGTTCCTTCCTTCTCTCTATGCCACAGAGATATTAAAACCAGCTACTTCTTCCCTAAGCCTACACGACCACACACACCTGGCTTACCCACTTCATTTTAAACTTCGTTCTTCACTTCTCATATTTTTACAATGCTCTTCAATATCACCTGTTTCCACAGACTTTTAATGATCAATGTTATAATCTTGTCAGTGCCTCAGATAGTCTTCATCACTGCTTTTTATTGCTTTTAGAATTGTGATGATGGAGCAAAGGCGGGGTTTCAGGCAAAGTCTGTGTTAATCATGGATCTATGGTGCATAGGATTCATGTACTTTTTAACCTGCAGGAGATTAATCTTTCATTTATCGCATCACTGGTGCTGTTTATGGCCAGCATGATGTCATAAACTGGCATTCTTCATACCTCCTTGTCAGGAGAGCTTCTTTTCTCTCTCTTTCTTGCAATGGCATTCATAATCATCCATAAGGATTTTGAGTAAATTAACCAGCACAATTTCACTTTAGAAAGTGGATCTCTTTGCATTATATTTCAATAAGAGTAGAAACCTATTAGAGGCTTGAGGCTGAATGGAAATCTTTTTCCTGATTAGATGAAGGCTACAGAATAATCATGGACACTTTAACTCTTTGTAGCATTTATTGGACACCAACTGGAGTCACTTCCTAATCATGAAAACATTTTCAGAAGACACTATAAAGTTTATAATTCATTTAGATGTTTGCACTGTTTAACTGTTGATCATGACAGACTATTGATGAAATGATGCTTTTAAATAGCAAGTGTAATAAATTTGGAGTGGACTAAATCTTATTTTATTTTTATCTTTTATCATTTCTCTCCAAACAAGGCAATAAAATCACTAAGACACAAATGGTTACTGAGTTTGAAAGAAAAAGAAAAACATTACTAAGAAGCAAAAACACGAAAAGAAGAATAAAGAATACAGTAAATAATGACTGTCATGGAATTTAGATTTTTTAAATCTTTTATATAATAATAATAAAGTGTTGCTGTCAACATTTGAGTTTGAACACTGATCACCAGACAACAAACATAGTCGATGTAAAAATAATATATATATATATATATACTAGCAGTATAGCCCGGTGTTGCTTGGGTGTAATGAAAGCTTTAAAACTAATCCATGGTCCTAAAGTTCAGACTCTTTGGACGCTGGAATGAAAGACTAAAAAGCAGTAGTTGTTTCCAGTTAAAGCGAAACCGTAGACTGAAAGAAAAATGAATGGATGTGAGTCAAATTTTGATTTTCTGGTATCGATATCAAATAAGTCTTTTTTGTCGGAAACTGAATTTTGAAGGCTAAATAAGTCCTCTGAGTAAATGGTATCATGGCTGAGACTAAGAACTATGATTATACCTACTTAGAGCCAAACTTAAAGCAAAAACTAAAATAAAAAGGCCTGGAAAAATACAGACATACAGGCAGATAAACAGACACACACACAAACATCTTGCCTTATATATATATATATATATATATATTATAGATTTTCTGCACTATTGTAAGAACTGCAACCTTGAAACTTCTGAATATCATTTCTTATGTCTTTGTCTATGAGTGTATCAAATTTGATTAAAATCGGACCACTTCTTCTATAACCCGATTTTTTCGATTATCGATTTTCGATATTTATCGAGGGTACCTCAACACAAAACCTAGCTAAGAACACTCGCAGATGCTTATAGTACAACTGTGTAAATTTTCAAGAAAATCAGTTCAGCCATTTTGGAGTCTATAGGTAATGGACACACACACACACACACACACACAGACACAGACACAGTTCCATTTAAAAATAAGTTTAGATTAGATTTAGATTAGATGGGTACATAATAAACATTCGAGGTGGAAAAGAAAAAGGTTCGATAGCATTCTTTAAAAGCATTATTTCTAGCATCTGTGACTTTACAAAAAAATCAAAGTTAACTGGAAAGCAGCAAGCCAGAAGAGAGTTCCATAGGTGAGAAGTTCAAGAAAAGAAACAATTCGCAACGGTTATATCTAGCCAATTCAATCATAAAGGGGAATCGATGACACTCATCTAGTACTACACTTAATTCCTAAAATCTAGGTACTGTTGAGCAAAGTTCATCAAAACAATTACCATGAAAGTATTTGTTCCTATTTTTTATGATTGTTATAGTTATTTATTTATTGTCTCTCATTCCCATAATAGTTGTTGAGATTTATCAATAAAAACAAAATAAAAGATTGTTATAGTGGAACATCCTGCCATCCCCGAGAATAGAATGCTCTACTTTATAAAAGATGGAAAGAAGGTTTGCAAATAGGAAAAAGGTCTTAGGCAAAGGCATTCACTATTCGATAGACAATTCTGCTCCAACCTGTGGCTTGCATATCTGTGTATTATTGTTAATTGTACCTTAGTACAATAAATCTGTATTTCTTATTCCTGGTGTGGAGTTTCATTCTTCAACTGATCATTTTATACTGTATTCCTTTTCGGGATATATCAAAGATAAATGCAATAAAATATTCAGTGCTTGAAATCAGTAATTTTGAGAAAAATAATTTATTCTGAAGCCTTTTATTGGCATTTGAAACCGTGTCAGTGGCACTTTGGAAAAAACAAAAGATGCCTTCCAAAACATTAGTAAAGTATAAAGAAACAGGAAATTTTCATTAGAAACAAAGAAAGGAGTACTGAACTGCTGCATAATATCAGTCCTTTTCGAATTCCAGTTAAATTCATTGCATTCACTTATGCACCAGTACCCTTAGGAAAGGTATTAATCCATCTCTTCCTTCCAGTTATGGGCTAAATAACAGGACAGATTGGGTTCTATAGCTTTGGCTGGAAACCATTCTACCACAGATAGCAAAGGCAACCTACTGCAGGATAATCTTCTGCCCAGTCAGTCATGTCTCCTTCGAGACATGATCGCCCAAGCGTATTTCATGTATGGCACTTAAATGACTGATATGGAAGTGAATGCTGGACAATCTCCTTACAGATTTAAAAATGACTTGAAGCAACAGAAACATGGTCTGCAAAAGGTGGCAGAGAATATCATGGACCAAACATGTGAGCAACAACAAAGTTTTAGAAAAAATGGAAACAAAAACACATTTATACTTAACATCAGTAAGGAATTTCTTGCGTACATAATGAGAAAAAAGGGCTTGGAAAATCTGATATTCACAAGATTGATTGGAAGCAAGACAGACAAATGCAAAAAATGTATACCTGTTTCTTTCTCAGAATTAACTTGATTAAAACTATGGTTCATTGGGTCTTGGACGGAGGCTTGGGGACTAAATTCAACTCTGAAATTGAATTTACTAAAAAAAGTTCTGCATGTGAATAGTTGAATATCATGGTGTCTAGAGTTAGGGAAAAATATGCAATAATTTTGTCAGCCTAGTCCGATTGGATCCCAGAAATGGCCAGTCTATTTGTGCTTACCATGGTTTCGTGAGGTGAGTGTAATATTTGCAAAGAAAATTTTGGTTGGTATAAGATGATGTTATTTTTCTGGCAATTCATATATTTTTTTGGATCCTGACCTATGTTGTGACCAATACTCAAATATGTTCAGCCTACCAAACATATTCTTATAATTTACAAATTCAGATGTCAGTGCAATACTGACTACATAAGCAGGGAAATGTCAAAGGTTGGAAGCATGGATCAACCAATGTGCCAACCAATATTTGGTAAGGAAAAGTGGACAGTTGACATAAGAATGTTAAGATATCCAGTTCAGGGATAGCTGAACATTAAAGATTAGCGGTATCCCTTGTTTTTATAGCCTGTGTATGTTCTCAGTGCTGAGTAAGGATAATACTAATTATAACTTGAAGGTTTTAGAATCCACATACATTAAGTCCTAACAGCCATCTCTCTGTGATCAGGAGTGATTGGTGTGTTTAAAAGTAATTATTTTTTTAATGTTATATTTTTTTTCATATAACTTTAGTCTGTGGTTGCTTAATTGTAATGTACATTTTTTCTTTTGTCCTTGGTTTTTTTGTTTGGATGCGAGTGAACTGATAAATCGGTTTATCTGTTTTAAATCATTGCTATGTTTGGTATTACCATTTTACACTAATGTATACTGTTTATCCTTTTTTGTTATGAATTGCTTTTGAGATTGTTTGCTTTTATTGCTCAAACAACTCTTAGATTATCCAGAGAAAGGAAAGAAGGAAAGAAAATAGCATGGAAAGAAGAAAAGAAAGAATGAAACATGAAAGGAAGGAAGGAAAGAAAGAAGCCAAAAACGTGAAAGAAAGGATGGGCAAAAGGAAGAATGTAAAAAAGAATGAAATAAAGAAAGAATGATTTAAAGAAGAAAAAAGAATGGAAAAAGAATGAATGGAAGGAAGGAAAGAAAGTATAAAACATAGAAGGTAAAAAGGGAAAGTGAAAAAAAAAGATGGAAGGATGGCAAAAAGAAAGAAAGAAAGAATGAAAAATGGAAGAATATCAGAAAGAAAAAAAATAGTGTTATCAGATAAGATTTTTTCTCAGATTATCATTATAATTGGTCAATTTTATTATTCATTTTTGCTAATCTTTTCTTATGCCTAAACCTTATCATCAGTATGTATGCTCAGAAAAAGCAAACAAAATAAAAAATTAGAATTTTGGACTATCTTACATTTCAGGCATCCATTGGGTTTCTTGAAACATAGCCTCTGCAGAGAAGAGAGGATGACTGAATTTATATAATCGGACTGTATAAGCAAGTGATCACAAATCAATCAGGGCCACTTGTTCCCAAATTGTTCACAGTTCACAGTTCCATTGAAATGTGTATTTCTCAACAGACGTATGTTTTCCAAGTGTACAGCCTGCAATTAGTCTATAGGAATTATTCTGTATATCAAATTATTTGTAAACTTTGGTAGAACGTGATGAGAAATATTCAACACTTGTGAGTGCAATAACAAGGAAGAAAATTTCATTTCGTATTAAAAAACAAACTAAATAGTAAGGGTTTTTTTTATCTATATCTTCTCCAATAAGTGTCTCGAGACAAATGTATTTTTTTTTGCTCTCTCTACCTGTCTACGTAATGATCGATCTCTAATCTGTCTATACAGAATTTTATATAGTTTTTACATATCTCCTTCTGTGTGCCCATAGAATAATTTTGTGAAAAAACTTGACACAACAAATATTTTTCAATATAATCTTGTCATTGCACTTAATTCAGTCGTGAATATTAATCCCAGACATAAAATCTCAGCTAATAATTACATGTCAACCAACAAAATTCTTCATGCATTTATATATAAATCTAGGTATATCAATAACTCTGTGATCTCATGATGAAAAAATGTTTACAAATCATTTATTTTTCTCTATATTCCCTTTCCTTGTCAATGCATTTAATTCAGTGGCAGATATTAATTCAAATAGATCAAGCATTTTGTTTTACAATGTTCACCCTGTTCAAAGCCCAAGAGTCAGTCAAGGTAGAGGATTACAGAGTAAGAGCCACAGTTTATGAGGAGATGTGGTGAAACTGTTAGATCAAAATTTAGTTAATTGCTATATATCAGGCTGTCCATTTATTGACCCACCTCTTATGCATTAGGTGCTGAAAAGTTCTTGACCTGAGCAAGAAGTGCTTCTGGTGGTTAGTGATTTGGTTAAATTTAGGTGAGTGAGTGAGGCTGGAAATTTTCAGCACCTCCCTGTGCTTATTAGCTTTTTTGTAATATATAAGATTAAACTTTTTTAAAATTGTTATTTCTATTAATTTATTGATTGAATGATTTTAGAGTTGTCAATTTTTTCCCTTTAGATATGGGTTAAATAGCAGGACAAATTGGGTTCTATAGCCTTGGCTGGCAACCAGTCTACTGCAGAAAGTAATGGCAACCTGCTGTGGGATAATGTTCTGCCCAGTCATGTCTCTTCTGAGATATGATCCCCCAAGCATGTATCACGTATGACACTTAACTGACTGACTAATCTTTGTGACTTCCATGGCCTGTGTATGTATTTTTGGTGATGTTGCGTGTTCAATATGGTAGACAAAGAAAAGAGAAGCAGCAGCATACAAAAGCTTAAGTTTTTTTTTTGCTCTGGACATTTATTCTTTTTATGGTCTTTGTGGTGAAACAAGTTGCCTATTTCATTCTTTCTGTGATTCTTTACTCACTCTACAGACTAATCATTCAGTTACCATTTTTTTTTCTTCAAACTATAATATTTAAGTTCTGTGCAGCACAAAAAGAGGAGGAATAGTATGAATGTTTTTTAGATCACATTTTCAATTGACCAATTTACCTTGAAAATCAATATCAGTGTGGCCTCCCTGTGTCTCTTCAACTCACGGCTTCTGCTCCAATGAACTTAGCTCACTGCTGCCTCCTATATATACATTTACTTGAGCCACAAGATTAGCAACTAGGTCCCACCCTTTTACTGTGAAACCAATAAAATGTAAATGCAAATTCTACTCCAGCAGCTTCTTTTCTTGCACTTTCCGCCTGTAGAATTTCCTTCCATTTACTTGCTTTCCCGACAGCTACAATCTCCAAGAATTTAAATGTAAAGTCAATAGTCATCTCCTATCTCACTAACCTGTATCCTCTCTTTCATGCTCTTTTCTCCGTCCACTTCACTCTCATCAGTATTCTCACCCTTCTCTTACTCTCTTCCTGACACTCCCAATAACCTGTCACTCTTTCTCATAACTTTCCTCCTATATAACCCCCTGCAAAACACTGGCAGTAAAATGACTTGCTTGGGGCAATATGATTATAAAAACAATTCTATACTATTATAATGTAGATATAAAGTGGGGGATCAGTTCTACATTACAATCAATATATCAACTGATCCCTCAATTTATGGCCCCATCATCCTTCTCTTACCCACTTTCCTACACCCCCTGTAACCTGTCAGTCTTTCTCATAACTTTCCTCCTATATAACCCCCTGCAAAACAGTGGCAGTAAAATGCCTTGCTTGGGGCGATATGATTATAAAAAATATATATATTTTAAATTCCAACTTTTAACAGGGTTTGAACACTGACTCCTAGCACTTTCTCAGCCACAAGATTGGTTAGTGTGGTAATATTTTGATCTTTGTCACATGACTGCATTTCTTTATTTTGATTGCAAAAAACTTGGCCTCAGATTGTCACCTCAGACCATCTTCCTTCTGAGTTGGCGCTTTTTTTTCTCTTTAATGTCTCTGAAGTGAAAATCAATTTTCCTAGTTTTTTTTTTTTTTTGTCTTTGATGAAACACTTCTTTCATGCTTGTGTGCATCTAATTCTATAAGACAAAAGTTTATATTTCTCATTTCTCCCATTTTGTAGCTCAGTCAAAGCAATCTTGGAAAACAAAATCTAACTTTAGGCATTCATTGATCATATAACCTTATCTCCAATTTTTAGTGATTCAGTTATGATAACATGGGCATCATCCAAAATTGTCATAACAATAAGACCAGGCTGCTGATACATTGCTTGTTATGTATTATTTTTGTTTTAGCTTTCTTTGAATATTTTTACTTGAAAAGCAGAATTCTTTCGGATTTTATATTTTATTCAATCATTTCACCCCAAGCAAGGTGATAAAGCCATTAAGATGCAAGGTGTTACTGAGTATAAAAGACCTTAGCATGAAAAAAACTGAGAAAATATTACTGAGGAGAGAGGAGAATAAAAGAAACAAGATTCAAGAGGATGGATGATGTTTGATGTTGCATTTAAAATTTTTTATTAGGATCTTGCATAAGTTCTCACTAATTTTTCATGAAAAGTCATGTTTTGTTTGCAAAATCTCATCTTTCTGGCAGCATTTAAATTTCACATCAGAAAATCAACGTCTTTTGAGGCTAACCATGTGTCAACCCATTTTGGTATTTTCATAAGAATGAAAGTGCTTCTCAGCCAGGTTATGTACCATCAATTGCAACAAGTGATAATCAGATGGGGCAATCTCTGGTGAATATAATGGGTGGGGTAAGACTTACAATTTAAGCATTTCCAAGTAGGTCTTCACTCATTTTGCAGCGTGTAGCTTTGTGTTGTGATGTTGCAAAATCACTTTGTCATGTCTGTGCTTATATAGCGGTCATTTTTTCTTCAATGCTTGGCTCAAATGCATCAATTGTAGTCACTAGTGATCTCCTGTGATGGTTTCGGTCAGTTTAAGCAGCTCATAATAAACTACACTCATCTGATCCCACCAAATGCAGAGCAGAAACTTTGAACAAAGGATATTCAGCTTTGCCGCCCACGTTAATGCAGTAGTAGTAGTTGAGCATGTGGTTATGGTAGCAACTAAGGAGAAAACTGGAAATCTGACACATAGGTGGTTCTGGGTATGATGGTAAACTGCATCCAGCAGCAAGGCCTTTTATTGGGAGGGTGTGAGGAGCATGGAACCACCTCTTAATTGCTGTTGTACTCAGGTCCACCCTGACCCGGAGTGGTAGCACCTGTTAGGGTCCCAGCTATGGGCAAATAGTTAAACCCTAAAGTGGGGTCAAAACACTATGAAAGTCTAAAAATAGACTTTTATAGAAATAGATACATTTTTGAAAGAAAAATATTACCAATAATACATTTTTGAAGAAAATAAAAAATATTACCATCACACGTTTTTGAAAGAAAAATAAATTATTCTCAACAACACATTTTTGAATACAAAACTAAAAAACATTTTCAGTTTTCTAAAATAAAAAAGAATAAAAACAAAAAATTTTCATTAAAATCTGACTAAATCAATCTTTCCACTATAATCAAACATTGTAAAATAAAAATATCTTAAAACCCCACCTTTTTAACATTAAAAACTTTCAGCATATCACGTTGAATACACTGGTTCTTGTTCAATCACCAAAGTTAAGCAACATGAGCCTGGTCAGTACTTAGATGGGTGACCGCTTGGTAATACCAGGCACTGTAAGCGTTCGGTGATGGATGTGCAGTGGATGTCGGCTTGGAAAGAGAAATCGGTGAGCCGAGTTCAAATTCCAGTTGAGTACCCTGTATTCACTTAAGCACTGGTGCCCTTGGGAAAGGTATTAATCCATCACTTCCCTTCAGTTATGGGTTAAATAACAGGATGGGGCCTGGAGGCAACCCATCCAATGTTGGTGTCAAAATAAAAACACCCTTGGTAGCTCTGGCGAAGCATCAAGTATTCAGCTATTTGACAAGATTATGAATTTCGCTGTAAACTCTGCCAGGTTTCCAAATGCACAGGGAATACTGGAGGAGTGTAGTGAGTTCTATCTCGGCCAAGGCCGCAGGATGATGACAGCAAACAATAAATAACCCACAGAGGTGTTGATATGCCTTTAAACAAAACTCAAACACTGGCACATAGGACAATTTGGGATAAAATGGTGGTGAATAAGGGAATAGTTGTGTTTCAGCTTGATAGCAAAGCTTCAGGGAAATTTTTAAGTGCCAAACACATTCATGTAATAAATCTGAAGCCCTCTGACAAGACCCTTATCATGTAGAATGAAACAGAAAGGAAACCACTGGGTGTGTACCATGTAAAAATGACAAACCTAAAATTCCAGAAAGAAGTATGCTGTGAATTTCATGATTGTGAGAGATGACTTATGTCCACTCCTAGCTGCAATGAAAATACAAAATATGGACCTGGTCATTGTGATCAAAGAGGTAATCCAAATACTGACTAGAGTTTTACAAGAAAAGAGAGTGATCACACAAAAATTGGATCCAGTTCTCCAGAAATTCAAGGATATGTTTGAGGAAATGACAGGTAAACTACTTTGGTACATTTGGAAGAGGTCATAAATAACCCCACACATTGCAGCAGCACAGAGGGTTCCAGTAGCTATCAAAGGGTAGTTAAAAGTGAAGTTGGAGAGGCTAGTGGAAAAAGAGGTCATTGATCTAGTTAATGAACAGCATAGATTAGCATTTTAGATCTGGTGATAAAGAAAAATGGGAAGCTGTGGATATCTATAAACCCAAGATCACTAAACAAAACTCAGAAAAGGGAACATTTTCAGTTACTGGTGTTTGAAAATCTGTTGCCCAAACTTGTTGACACTAAAGTGTTTTCCACCAGGGATCTGAGCGATGGATTCTGGAATTTGAAGCTTGAGAAAAGCAGTCATTTGACTACATTCACCATTCCATTTGACTGGTATAGGGGGAGAAATGCTACCATTTGGAATTACTCCAGCACCTGAAATCTTTCAGGTGATTTGGAGAGAGTGTTAAACATTGCTGATTATATTCTGGTATTAGGGAGAGGAGAAATGACAAAAGAAGCCACAGATGACCCTGACAAAAAGCTCCAAAGGTTCTTCCCATGATATCGGGAATGCAGTGAACTTGTTACAAACTTCTGTTATCTTCATAGGGAATACAATAACAAATAAAGGGTTATATCCTGATCCAGAGAAGGTAAAGTCTATTAGGGAGATGCCTCATCCAACAGATATGAAGGGAGTCTCACTGTTAGAAGGTTTTGGGAACTACGAGAGAGCCATGTCTCTTTGAATCAACAGGTTTTTCTAAAGAGAAGACTGTATTTCTCACATTTAGAAGTTAAAAGGTAATGCTGATGAGCACAGGAATATCTATATTGGCCAAAAATGAACAGCAACATTAGATGATACATTGCAAAATGTTTGACATGTCAGAAATATGAAGTGGCAAATTCTTTAGAGCCTATAATGGTTCATAAATTTTTGAGAGAAACTGGGCAAAAGTTGGAATGGACCTATTTCTATTTGAGGGTAGAGACTATCTTTATTCAGTAGATTATCTAAGTAATTTCTGGGTGATCAATCACCTTCACAGTACAGACACCAAGACAGTGATCACCAAACTGAAACACCATTTTGCAAGATATGATATTTCAGACCAAATTGTCATGAACAATGAGCCTCAAATTTGGAGTTAAGTTTGATGTTTTGTGAAGAAGTAGTGTTTAATACACACACACACATTATCCCTTACAACAGCAAAACTAATGGCAAAGTGGGATTGGAAGTAAAGATGATGAAACTTTTCTGGAAGGCCAAAGCTATGCAGGTGGATCCATGTTTGGCAATGTTAGATCCCCAAAACATACCCACAAAAGGTTTCCTCTCACCAGAAAAAAAAGTTATGTCAAGTAAGACAAAAACTCTTCTCCCAACTTCAAATGACCTGCTAAAACTGGAAATACCCAGAAATATAATCAGGCATTGACCTGAGAAGATAGAAAGCAAGAATTTTTTAATCAAAAGGTCAGATCCTTGCCATCTCTACTTCCAGACATGGTTGTGCAGGTGAAACCACTGTAAGAAGTAAGGAATAGAAAAAAGGAATAATAATGGAGAAACTGGACACAAGGTCATGCCACAGTGATGTCATTTGGGAGTTGGACCAATGAAACCAGATTAGCTTGAAGAAAACAGCAGAGGCAACCCCCCATTCCATTCATAGTGATTCAGTTATACCCTGTCCAAGGCAATCACCTTGCTGCTACTTCAGAAAATCAATCCAAAGCAGCAAATTCAACACCTCTACAAGCTATTAACCTAGACAATGGAAGGACCCAAAAGACATCTCATCAGGACAATTCAGTGAGGAAAACACATTCTGGGAGAATAGTCAGGACACCAAGGCTGGATGACTAAAGAAAATTTAGTGAAATAATTCATGTAAGGCAAGAGTACAGTCTACCCACTGAATACCTTGGTCGCTCATCTCCTCTTTTCGAAGTCTCATTTCAAAAGGGGAAGGATATCTCATGAGACACTACTTACGTAGGGTAAGCCAATCATGTAATGTAGGAGTGTGGGCAGTTGGAATGAGAACGGACTACTGTGAAGACACACAAGTTATCTTGGGTGTTTGAATGTTGCTGACCATAGGTGTTACTAATCATGGAACACTAGGACATCCTTATTCCAACCACCCCTTTTATTAAAAATTAAGGAAATTTTCTCCCACCCTTTAATTTAGGTAGTGAACATTCTCAAAGTGATGTCTTACTGAAAATTATGATAAAGAAATTTCAGCCACCCCTTCTATTTGAAACTCAAATATACACAGTTACTGTTAGGGTCTGAGAATAACACCAAATATTTTTCCCCATATTAATTTATGGTAGTTGCTTATATTTATACAATTTTGGCTTAAAAAATTTTTCCAAGAACAATATACTTTTGGATAAAGGAAGAAACCTTACATAAACACTTGTATTTGAATCTTCTGTTCCTGGGTTTTGTTTGTTTCAACCAAAATTAACAATAATTCTTGCTATGTGATCACAATGTACTTATAGACGGTGACAAACTTGAAAAACCACAGAGGTATTTATTCTCATTGTCTAAAAGTGCTTAGATTCAAAACTTTATTTTTTTAAAAAAAGGAATATATTATGTGGTACTAATTGAAACCTCATTTAAATAAACAAGACAAAATAATATTTAGTTTGGAGAGAAAGAAAAAATTGGATGTTTTAAACAGCATGTTTTATGACATTTGCTTCCTTTCTGTTCCATCCAATTTTGCAGATGCTTGAATTTACAAGCAAAAGAATTATGCTTGAATGTGAAATAATTTTAACTTCTCACCTTGGCTTTCTCTTGCCCCCATGCCATCAGTGACCATTTACAAAATGTCAGCGATTGTGTGGTCAACCCAAAACATTAGTCATTTTTCCTTGTGAGGTCTTTGCTACATCCTGAAACTAGAAAGACTAATTTTAGACATGTTCTCTTTCCAAATGTCGTTAATGCAGTCTGCCTATTTTCAAGGAAATGGCAGCAGATGCCGGAAAGGATAATGTCACTTTGGCTTTGGTTAATTTCCAACTTGGACTGTTTTTATCTGATATAAAGAAAACAAATAAAAGAATTACACTGGTGATTTCAGTTTTTAGAGATCATGGGCTTTGTTTGCAACTAACCTAAATACAGTCACTACCATTTTAGCTGCAATCTATATGACCTTAAGACTGAATGGGAATCAGTTTTTTTTGGTTGAAGATTTAACTTAGTGTGTCATGTAGAAATGAAATCAATTTCTTTTTCTATAGATAAATTATGTTTTAATTGATTCTGTAAAGTGTTTAACATGACACCAAAATTATGAATATTTGTTTTCAAATACAGTGTTTAGAAAAATCATAAATGCTTGTTTTTCAAATTTTTTTCAGACGTCATACTCTGTTTTCTTGAGAGTAACACTGTTTCATGTTTGGTTAGTTTTAGATTAGAAATATTAAAAAAAAATTAATTGGGCCAATGAGTCAATTTGCAGAAGAAAAATAAACATTCATGGTTTCCGTCTGACGGGATTAATACAACAGGTGCCTGAAGGCTAGAGCATAAAACAAACATGACTTTACTATAAAAACCAAGAGCAGTGTAGATAGATATTCATATTTATCTGTGAATTTGACACAAGGTTGAGGTTTTATGTGGAGAGCCCGACGCGTGTGCACAGGCAAGTGCCAAAAATTGCCCAGTCTCCATCACTGCCAGTCGTGCTGACCTTAGTAGTGACCACCAATCCACCCCTTTGGTGCAATGGGGTAGCACTGCCTTGGAACACTGTTCCCTGGGACCAGGCACCTCTCAGTATTTTTTCTCAATTGTATGTCTGTTCTCAGACAAAGATCAAACAGAACTGCATTCTGCCGCAGGACAGACACACAATTGAGGGATGATGATTCTCACTTGACGCAACAGGTACGTACTTACCTGTTTATGAATGTTGAGTGTGAGTTGTCTCCCTTAATTATAATATTTTAGAGATTATGTAGGTAGGTGGCATTGGTAGTTAATTCACATGACAATTTTGGTAATGAGTCATTGGACAAAAAACTCATTGCTATATAAATTGGCTGTTTATTGTGACAAGGACGATTGTTGATTAATGTTGTTTGTGCTTTGAGCACCATGTGAAAATTGTAAGGAGAATTGAAGTTTAAACAAATTTGAGCATAAGATTTATGATTGGCTTGGTTAAAATGCTGTAATTTTTCTTTTATCAAACAGCCATGACAAAAATGTAGATGCATCCCACTGTTTTTGTTTTTTTTTTAATTCCCTATTAGTTCATAGGTGAAAGGTTGATGTCAACATTAGGAATTTTTTGGTGACTTTTGTATCATGTTTCGTCTGACACAGTCACAATTGTGAGAATGAAACTCACTATGTTGGTGAATTGGTTTGTGAGATTAGTTTCTTAAATTTTATATTAACTTATACATTCAATTCCTGATTTTCATATTTTATACTTGCAAGATCAATTCTAAGAAGAAAGAAATGTATGGTTGTCAACAGGAGGAGCAGCCCAACGTGAGAATTACAAATTGGAGATACCAAAATCAAGCAAGTATAAAAATTTAAATATCTAGGAAGTATTTTAACAAAGGACAGAAAATGTGACACTGAAATCTGAAGGCTCATTGGAATAGCAGAAGTTGCCTTCCAAAAGCTAAGCAAAATATTAAGAAACAGGAAAATGTCATTAGAAACAAAGAAAAGTTTTTAACTGAAATGTAATATCAGTCTTTCTATATGACAGTAAATGCAATCTCGTCACAGACGAAAAAGAAACTTGTGGCAATAAAAATGTGTTTCTACAGAAGGATACTGAGAAAATATGATTAAACATGTGAGCAACAATAAAGTTTTAGAGAAAATGGTGAGAAAACTTATCAAAAAAGCAAGTGTTGAAGTTTCTAGGACACATGAAGAGGAAAGAAGGCTTAGAAAACTTGGCACTCACAGGACATTGAAGGCAAAAGGGATAGACAAGAGCAGTTCATAATTTATCTAACAAGCTTGTTTAAACATTTGGCAGATCAAATATTAGGACAAATAGCAAAACGACAAACTTTATTAAGAGTTACAAAGGACAGGAAATTGTGGAGAGCCGTAATCACTCACATTCTGAAGGGACATGGTACATACGAGAAAAAGATTACTTGAAAGAATGCAAGCTGAGTTTTAGTGGTGTTGAAACAGAAGTAGGGTTTGTTCATTTTACACACACACACACACTCATTTATGCTCTTGCCAGTTGATAGAGCCCCTATAGGGAGAGTTAGATTTCATAATAAGCACGAACTACTCATGGCTTTACACAACGTTCTTTGGTTAATGAATTAAACACAGTTTGGTTTGGCTATCAAAGTGAACACTCTCGATTACTCGGGTTTTTTCATACCCTTTGAATAACCTGCTATGAATGCTACCTCTTCCTTTGCCGTAAGCTGATAGCACAGTAGTAAGATATCCTGATAACAAATCAGTCTGGTTTCAATCCTACCTTAAAGCAAATGGTTAATCTAGCTGCGCTGAAGATCTGTGATCCAGCAAAAAGGGCTTGTCTACAGATAATTATATATATATATATATATATATATATATAACGTAGAATACTTGGTATATAAATCAGGTAAATTCCAGTAGAGATGAACTCAAAAGAACTCACTGTTAAATTTATTTAATTTTAAAGAGTAATATAATTTAGAAAAAATTTTTGATATTCTACAATTTCATGGGTAATACGTATTTCGCAGCAGGAAAAAAGTGGCTCATCAGACCCAAAAGATACAACAGTTAATAATATTCAAAATAATCCTGAAAATAGTTACACATAGATGCTCACATGCCCATGTCAAGAATAGACATTTGTAACGGTAAACTACAAAAATATTCTCGACATGGGCACGTGAGCATCTGTGTGTAACTATTTTCAGGATTATTTTGAATATTATTAACTGTTGTATATTTTGGGTCTGATGAGCAGCTTTTTTCCTGCTGTGAAATACATATTACCCATGAAATTGTAGAATATCTAAAATTTTTTCTAATATATATATATATATATATATATACACACACATTTAATAGGCTGGTTCATGAAATTCAAGGTATGAACAGATAACAAAATGATAAAAAATATTGTTGATAAAACTGATGATATTTATTATATATTGTAAGCCTTTTGACTAGACAGTGATATTTATTTTATATTAGTAGTCCTTTTGATTAACTTTTGTTTAGTCAAAAAGCCTACTAATATATAATAAATATGATCAGTCTTATTGACTATTTTGTTGTCTTCTTATTTCATGAATTTCATTAACTGGCCTATCACAATCTACATATTATAAAAAGCATACTTGGACCATCTTTAGTGTAGTGTGAAAAGTTAACAGATTGTTTATAACATTATCTCCTGTCTATTTACTAATGTTATCCATTTTTGCTGAAGGAAGTGTTCAAGTTGTGTAGTTTTTGATAAGTTCTCAGCCTGACTAAAATAAGATTGCTCACAAAATCCTCTCTGCTTATTTGGTTAAAATTTGATAAATGCATTGGGTCAAGTACTTTTTAACATCTCTCATATATATTTTGACCAGCTTGGATCAGCGCTTTCAAAACTCAACCTACCAGCCAGTTCTAGTAATAGAATATAATTTCCTTCGTCTTAACAATCACCCTCATGCTACAAGAATGAAATTGATAAAATTCAATCAGTTAAAGATGGAGATTTAAATGCAGCCTTGACTATTAACCTGACCTCTCTAATTTAGGTAAACATATTTTTTACAACTATTTAGATGACTTCCTCGGAGGGCAAGAACTCCAGTAATCATGATCAAATTGAAGAGGATTTTTCATTGAATATACCATTTTTTTGAATTGAGAAATCCTTAGAAAGAGAATTGAAGTAATACTTTGAAAATAGAGTAAACATATTTCAAAGCCAAAGGGGGGAAAATATTTTGATGGAATAAACAATTTTGTTCAATTTAATTTCACTTTGAACCACTTGATACATTTTCATGGAATAAAAGGCTATCCTCTACCTAATTTTCTGTAAATGAATTCTTCCAATGCAACACATCAGCAGACAAGATTTCTTTGCCTTTAAAAAGACCTGACACAATTTTACTGCATCAGACCAATAGAGAGTCCTGATAACTTTCTTTTGACTCTGTATGAGATACAATAAATTTTGTTCAATAGATACAAATTATCATCACAACTAAGAATTCAAATAGATATTTTCTGGTCTTTTTTGGTCAAAGCTTATAGGTTCATAATATCTGAAAAAAAAAACATTTTTAGAATTTTAAAACTCTGCATCAGAATTTTTTAAATTAATATTCAGTTTCTAAATTAAATAAAATTTAAAATTTCCTAAGAAAAAATACCAGTATCCAAGAAAGGCTTTAATGTCTAAATGCTGTTTATTTAATAGATTTGCAATTTGATATCATTCAGTTGATAAGAGACATTTTCATTAGTAAAATTCTCATATTTCTGTCATAGCAGTGATGTCTTAATTGATTTGGTAAAAATCTCTGCTCCAAGCCATTGAAAATAAGTTACATCTTTTTTTTTTTTTTTTTTTTTTTTTGTGCGTGTAAGGGGGATTGGTTGTGTTGTAAGATAAGTATTTTATGATTTAAAAAAAAATAGTAGTGAGGGAATTTTATATCTGAATATTTTAATTTTAATTAATTTTTTTTAGCTTATCAATTTTTATTTTCTTATCTTAGCACAAATATTAATTATTATGTTTTCCAATCACTACCATGTGACATAATGAATGCAGTTCACACAACACTCTACGTTTCCCATCCTTTCAAAAAGTTGTTTAAGATTCAAGAGAAAAAGACCTTTTTGTGTGTTTGTTGATATAAAATTGCTATTCCAAGCTCTAACATTTTATATTCTGATTTTAATCATTACTTAGTCTTGCAAAAATGCCACCAGGTGCTTACAGTAATAATTGATCATCTCTTATAGTTTTCTCTTCTATGTGCCATGTCCCTTTAAGACTTGGGAGGTTCTAGCTCTCCACATTTTCCTGTCCTTTGTAGCCCTTAGTAAAGTTTGTCTTTTTGTTATATCTTCTAATCCCTGTTCTGCCAACCATTTACATAAGCCACTTCAGTAGAGTATGCACTGCTCTCCACTATTCTTCTTGCCTTTAACATGTGAGTATTAAATTTTCCAAGCCCATTTTCTCTAAATGCTACTTAGATGAAGATCTAACAAGCATGCCAACAAATCTACAGCTGTTGTCTTTAACTTATCTCTCCCAGGCAAATTTAAGCATTGAATCAGATTGTTGCCACTGAGTGTTGATCATAATATCCACTTTCATATTTATATATCCCTAATATTGATCACTTTAACCCATAAATATCATATACATATATTATCCTGATTGAGCACTCTGGAAAAATGGTAGACTTTGAAAAACAGAAGCTACTCTGGCATCTGAATTAGAATACTATCAGCTATTGAGCATGTATAAGGATAATATACATGCTAAAAAGTTTGCCTCCTTCTACTGAACGCCCATAGCTCAGAGGTAGAATTGCCGACTGACGCCAATTCAGTCGAGTTTCAATCCTAAGTTAAAAAGTAATTGGGGTCTAACCGTACTGATGAGCTGTGATACAGCGAAACAGATCTGCCTGCAGATGACTATATATATATATATATATATATATATATATGGGCATGTGGATGAATGGTTAGAACATTCCTTTTCTGACCATAAAGCCTGGGTTCAAATCTCACCATGGTTGATTTGTCAGGAGAGTGACTTCAAATTGTTATCAATGCAGCATGCAGCCCCTCTAAAAAATGCTTGAAAACCATACCATAGATCAACCCAGGCGTTTTGAATTAATTTGGGTAGACAGCTTACTTTGAGGGGTTGTAGATAGTTGTGCTAGCCTGAAGTCACAAGTCATCGCGACCAAAGGTTTGAGTGTTCCAGCTTCTGTTCAGACTGTTGTTCAGACAATGCGCTCTCTCAGAAACTCTAAGATCTGCTCAGCATAGTTGCAGTATAAAACACAGGTGGGCTCTCTGTGTGTTAAGCAATTACAAGTGTGTTTGAGCAAGCGTCTGCAATGGGAATTAGATAGCCACTCTGGTAGATGGGTATCTTCAAAAACAAGTGACCAGCTATTATCTCTCTCTCTCTCTCTCTATACATGATTGAAGTAGTAGGAGGATTTGAATAATTAAGTAATTCATCAAGCTTTTTATTCGACCTCAACAGAATGCAAAAAGCACTGGATGGCCATTTCGTCCTATATTTGGGACCCATCAGCAGTGCGCATCCACTACCAGGAATTGAAACCCAGACAGTTTGGTTATTAAGCTGATATCATACCAAATGTAATATGTGCCCTGGTGACGAAGAGGTAACGAATTAAATTCGATGACGCATCACTTGTTCACAAATTCCGTGGTGGAACTCATCCAAGCTCCTTTACTCATAGGACAATGCCTCCCAGAGTCACGACTTCTCCAACACAAGCTGCTAAATCCATAGCAAGTTAAACTGGTTGAAGCACAGATATATGATTGAAGTAGTAAGATTATTTGAATAA
This sequence comes from Ascarosepion bandense, assembly GCA_037127315.1. Taxonomy (NCBI): domain Eukaryota; kingdom Metazoa; phylum Mollusca; class Cephalopoda; order Sepiida; family Sepiidae; genus Ascarosepion; species Ascarosepion bandense. The sequence continues at coordinate 1,739,927 of JBBBDQ010000714.1, forward strand.
TTAAGTAATTCATATATATATATATATTTTTTGTTTAATTACTTACTTTTTGGTCATAATAAAATTAGATCAGTGCAGATTTGTATTTAAAAGTGTTCAATACAATTCTATTGTAGAACTTCTGAATATTTTTGAATGCCCAATTTTTAAAAATTTTATAATTTCTTGTAATTTTTAAAATTGTGAGTTCAAAAATTCCCTGCCATGTGATTGTTCAAAAAAACCACCATTATATGAGTGTTTTTAAAAAAAAATTTTTTAAATGGTAAAATCAGTTATTGAAAATCGCCTGAAGACACCACCCATGGTAGAAACCTGGGTCGCGTAATAACTCGTTTACAAATGGAAAATATATATAGCACCGTGTAATACAGATACTTTGGCTTCTCCTCAAAATTCTTAACATAGAAATCTGTACCCTTCACAGAGGTAGTTAAAATTGGAATCTTCTAATCTCCCTACCACTCCAGTAGGGTTTGTACACAAGCTCTAGAAAATTGTTTTATATACAGTGTGAATATAGGAATCGACATTGCACGGTAATAGTCAGTTTCATAACTCAATATTCAAACCAAGTCTTTATCAATAAATGTGTTATCTCTGATATTAAGCTTTCTTTTGAAGTATGGAACTGACAGTTACCATCCACTGTCGATTCCTATGTCTACACAAGCTGTGTGTGTGTGTGTGTAAGAGAGTGAAGTTGAATGATAATTTAACAGAATTCTAAATGTCAGATTATAATCTAAGGGGTCCTTTTATATATATATATATATATATTTGTGTGTGTGTGTGTGTATATATATACACACACACACACACACACACATCTTCTTGTATACATTCTGATTAAAACCACATTTTCTCTCCTGCTGTGTTTTTTTTCATATTTTTTATGTTTACTTTCTACACCCTTTGTTATGCAACTTTACAATCTATACTCATTTCTCATTAAATCATTCCTTTTTTACTTGCTTGCTTTTCTTTCTGATAATCTTGCTTAACCTTATACATGTTGCACATTCTGTTGTCTCCGTTTGATATGTTTAAGAATTTCACCTGTCATCCACTTTCTTTTCTTGTCTTATTTTGAATGACTTCTTTTATTGTTGTCATGAGTACATCACTTAACGTTCCAAGTTTTTGTCTTTGCTCTTAACTGTGACTGTATTTGCAAATGGAGTTGATGCAAAGTTTCTCATATTTCAATTCAGATATCTCTTTGGGCTACTTTAATTTTTGTAATTTTGTCCTCAGCATATGACTTGGAGGTGATTGCTCCCACAATCAAAGCTTAGCTATGTTTTTGAGTGCAACACTGTTTCTAAAAGTGTTTGTTAATGGTTAAGTAGTCTATTCATTTCAGTATCGTTCCATTTTGACTTTTGCATTAAGGTTTCCCATGATGATAATTTCTTGTGACTTGCTTTGGTATTTGACATTTTTAAAACCTATCTATTTCTTCTTTACTGTTTTCTGATATGAATGTGTATGCCACTCTGACTGCAATTGAATGGTTTCACTTACACTTTTGTCAAAAGAACTCTGTCCAAGAGTTATCAGTATCACAAAACAGACATCTTCTTGTCATTATTTTAGTCTGATTTCTCTTTCATTTTTCTTTCTACCTGAATATAATGACCAGCTACTTTTCTGAGAACACCTATTCAGGTATGTCTGTGTTTGTTCAACAATTACAGAGCCCTCCTGTGCCTTATAGAGCAACTATGCTGAGTAGAGCTTGCTTACAATTTCTGGAGAAGAGTCTAATCTGGCATGATCAGCAGTTTGGACAATGCTGGTATCCTCAAACCGATGACTTGTAACTTCATGCTAGCACAACTATTAATGACTTCCAAACGAACAGTTCCACAATCCAAATTCACTCATGACATGTTTTGCAGCCACTTTCCAAAGGTTTAACACTCAGAGATAGCCTCCCTAAACTGATAACATCAACAAATCCCTTTCTTGACAAAATTATAAGATTTAAACCAGGGTATCATGGTTGAAAATTAAATATTCATACCATTCAGCCATGCACCAATACCATGCATATAAAACTCTTATAAAATCCTCAATGTTTTTTCATTTCATTTCACAAATTCTCAGAATGATGATAGTCCTTCTTTCCATTTCCTGTTTTTCATTTTTTAATATTTCACATTGGTGCAATGTATCTTGATCATTATTTTATTACGGACGGTTACTGGATGATTTTCAGTTAACATCTGTTGCAGGGTAAAGAGTCCATTCTAAAAGTGATGACCTCTTCATGCTGTTATCTGATATTTCTGAATGGGCATTGCAATGATTGTCCTTGGAAGGCATAGTGTAATGGTTTACCATTGCCTTCTCCCCAGAGATTTTATTAAAACAGTCATTTGGTCAGTTCAGTGTCATATGTGATATATGCTTGAGTGATCATGTCTCTTTCAATCCATGATTGACGAAGCAGAAGATTTTTCTGCAGTAGGTTGGCATTTCTTTCTGCAGTAGACTGGTTGTTAACCAAGCTATAGAATCTATCTTACTATTTAACCCATATCTGGAGAAGAAGAGAAAGGTATTTTGCCAATAAGTGAATGTAACAAATTCAATGGGAATTTGAACTCAAGTTCTTTGATTTCTCATACAAAGCTTATATCCATTGCACCACAATGTGCATCTACTTTTAATAAGACACTACCCCTAATAAGCTAGACATTGATTTGTGGAGTTCATTTGCACTTTGAAAGATCTTATATTTTTACCATTGGATTGTTAACCATCCTCTTTGTCTAAATAGAGTAAGGTGAGGGCATTTTACTTACTAACAATATGACAAAATTTTTAAAAAATAATACTCTACTTTGACTGCATTTTTTGGATGAAAATTGGGAGTATTCCCTGCGACTTGTAATTTCTATATTGCATGCAGGAGATACATAGATTCATCCACAGATCAGTAATATTAAAATTTTGCAGAGTGGTAAGTTCATAGATGATAGAGATTGGTAGAGACCCCATGTTCCAGTTTGTGAGATCAAACTGGTCTCACAAACCAAAAAAAGGGGTCTCTACTGATCAGTTCAATACAATACTTAAGTAGATACAGCAACACTTCTATGTGCTTTGTTCTTTCAGGATGTGGATGATCATGCCTCTGCACAACTTCCTATTCATTGCAACGATTGTCTTTTTAGTATTCTTTCCTTCCTTTCCTTGTTCTGTGGTCTATTTACACAAGTTTAATTACTGTTTTACACCTGTCCATTTTTTATTTCATTATATCCTGTGAACCAAATTTTCAAAAACTTATTTCCAAATGATATATCCCAGAAATTTTATGTCTTTTTCTAATTCTAAGTGTGTGAGTTTCATAACTCAATATTCAAACCAAGTTTTTATCAATAAATGTGTTATCTCTGATATTAAGCCTTCTATTGAAGTATGGAACTGATAGTTACCATCCACTGTCAATTACTTTGTCCACACAAGCTATGTATTTGTGTGTGTGTGTGAGAAAGAAAGTGAAGTTAAATGATAGTTTAACAGAATTCTAAATGTCAGATTATAATCTAATGTGTCCTTATATATATATATATATATATATATGTATACACACACACACACACACACACACACACACACATCTTCTTGTATACATTTTTCTTGAAAATTCCTGGTGGCCTAAACACACCATCCATCAGTGACATTCTTATAATCCTTCCACAAATCTTTCACTTCAATTACATTGATGATTGAATAAGTTTGTAGAGATACAAAATTGACTACTAAGCATCTCTTGGAACCTCTGACCTATATAAATATATATATAAAAACACGCACACACACACACACACACACAAGGGGTGCTGGAATAATTGTTGTCTAAATTATTCAAAAATGAAAATACACTGATTTCTCATTTTGAGAGATATACAGGGTGGGATGGATAAATTGTCATCTAAATGACACAAACATGGAAATAACACCGACATCTCATTTTAACAGATATATTTAACAAAATTACGTAAAAATATCTGGAAATACTAAAGACTAAATTTATTCAATAAAACTGCCATTGATTTCTCCAGACAATTTTGGAATCTCCTGCATCTCCTCTGGACGGTTTCCTTGTTAAAGTTGGTTAATGCTGCCATAATCTTTGCTTTCAGTTCATCTTTGGTCTTACAAGGAGTTTTGTTGGTCTCTCACTCAACTGCGCCCTACATATAATAATCAAAGAAGGTACAATCTGAAAAGTTACATGGCCAGATGTAAGGGGTGATGTGGTCTCAGAAAATATCTGACTGCCATGACTGTAGCATTCTCCTGCTTCTAAGTATGTGAGTTTTTTGTGAGACATTTTCCTGAAAATTCCTGGTGGCATAAACACACCATCCATTAGTAACATTCTTATAGTCCTTCCACAAATCTTTCACCTCAATTACATTGATGATTAAATAAGTTTGTAGAGATACTAATTTGACTACTAATGAATACTAATTTGTAAAAGTGATTTTTTGCAAAGCAAATGACTTGGTAGGGATGTTAAAATCCAACTCCAACATCTGTTATTGCCATTGTAAGTTCTTGCTTCATGCAGGCATAAGGATAGAGGGAGAATTTGATATCTAACAAGATGTCAGTATGTATCTTTGATCCTACACTTCCTTGTACACTATGTGAATTTTATCTGGAGGCAGATCTTGCTGGTAACATCTTAATTACTAGTACAATCCAGAAAATGATACAAACATATTGATCAGACCAACCCATTCATATAAATCACATATGAATGATAGATATTCATGTAAGAGGCTCATCCCTTGTTTCCTGTTTAGGATGTGGTTTCCAATTTTCTCTTTTCTAATCTTCTCACTTTCTTTTTTATGTTTTCAATTGGAGTAGATAGACTAAACTATCACCCGGTTCACACTCCACCCACATCTATTGAACAGGTGAAGAGGCTCATCCCTTTTTCCCTGTTTAGGATGTGGTTTCCGGTTTTCTCTTTTCTAATCTTCTCACTTTCTTTTTTTTTTTCTTTCAATTGGAGTAGATAGACTAAACTATCACCCGGTTCACACTCCACCCACATCTATTGAACAGGTGAAGAGGCTCATCCCTTGTTTCCTGTTTAGGATGTGGTTTCCGGTTTTCTCTTTTCTAATCTTCTCACTCTTATGTAGCCCCCTGCACATCAGTGGCGTTACCGCCTTGCTTGGGGTGATATGATTAAAAAAATAAGATTGCAAATTACACACTTTTTATATATGAATTTGCTCTCTAATCCTTTCTTATCTCACCAAAGAAATTTATTCTAAGCTGACATAGATTTTTCCACAAAGCTAATCTATAAAGCTTATCTGAATTTTCTTGTTCTATATCTTGGACCTTATCTCACAGTAAGTAATGTGATCCCTTTTTCCCTGTCATACAAGACAATCCACTTCACCTTTGAATAAAATTTTTTGATAACAAGAAAAAGGAGTTCAGTAGTCCAAGCATCTCTTGGAAAAAATAGAATACCTCTGACCTATATAAATATATATATATATAAACACACACACACACACACACACTATGTGCACTGGATAAATTGTTGTCTAAATTATTCAAAAATGAAAATACACTGATTTCTCATTTTGAGAGATATATAGGGTGGGTTGGATAAATTGTCATCTAAATGACACAAACATGGAAATAACACTGACATCTCATTTTAACAGATATATTTAACAAAATTACGTAAAAATATCTGGAAATACTAAAGACTAAATTTATTCAATAAAACTGCCATTGATTTCTCCAGACACTTTTGGAATCTCCTGCATCTCCTCTGGACGGTTTCCTTGTTAAAGTTGGTTAATGCTGCCATAATCTTTGCTTTCAGTTCATCTTTGGTCTTACAAGGAGTTTTGTTGGTCTCTCACTCAACTGCGCCCTACATATAATAATCAAAGAAGGTACAATCTGGAAAGTTACATGGCCAGATGTAAGGGGTGATGTGGTCTCAGAAATTGTCTGACGACCATGACTGTAGTGTTCTCCTGCTTGCATGACATGGTGCAGAGGCCTGTTACCAAACATAGACTTCCAGAAGCCACTTACTACACTCAGAGCAGCATTAACTCCTACTTAATGTGTATTGATTCCAGAGCCCTGTGAAAAGATGATTAGAAGCATAACATTGCCATCACAAAGGATCACTTCAAACATCTTCATAATCCCAATTAAAGTCATCCAGCTCTTTCCAAATCCTTTGCACTGTCCTCATATTGACACCCAAGCACTCTGAAATGTTTGTATTAAAGCTTCTGGTACAAATGCTAAGCAGTACAGCATGCCATTTCCAAATTTCTGGCATTATGATGCTTCTTTTCTCAGAGATGGTGCCCAACTGACCTTACTATACTGTGCATTGAACATAATCAAAAACAATGTGCATGTGTGAAATTAAAAATATAAAATGGCAACAATTTACACATTGCACCCTTTTGAAAATGTCCAAATAACAGCTTTTTAATTATAGCACTATGAGAGGTTCATTCTATGCGGATAAATAGGCACATATGTTCTCTTGTCTAAAACGCAAGTGCTATCTCAAATAGTCATGCTTATAGGGTTTTTTTCAACTTACAAAATAAGTGTGCCAATTCAAATAAACTGAGAATGTTTATACATGCTTAATAAACTGGAAAAAACAAGTATTATGCAGAGAAAATTATTTGAAAAATTATAAGTGTACCATGCCAAATAAACATTATTAGAAGTGGGGGATCATGGAAATTATGCCAGCACATAGATTCAGGATAAAAGCCTGCACCATCCTGTGATTATTTCAAATTTTTAATTTTAAGTAAAATGTCACTGGTCAGAATATGAGGCTCAAGGTAACGAGGTTGACAAGTTAAAAGGAAACATTGTACGGAAACGTTAATGTAAAAATAAATGAAAGAAAACAGTTTGATAGCTGGTTGTTACATTTCTTAGATTTGTACTTATGGTGGAAATTCTTAATAGTTTTTTTTTTTATAAGTGGAAATTGTAGCACTTATAATGTTGCACACTTGATATACTATCCAGGTAAATTTCAATAGAGATGATCTCAAAAGAACTCAATGTTAAATTCATTTATTTCATTTAACAGAGTAATATAATTTAGAAAAGATTTTTGATTTATTACAAAGGGTAATACATATTTCACCACATATTGTGGCTCATCAGACCCAAATGGTACCATTTGGGTCTGATGAGCCACAATATGTGGTGAAATATGTATTACCCATTGTAATAAATCAAAAATCTTTTCTAAATTATATATATATATATATATATATATATATTGTTTGTTTAATTACTTGGTTTTTGGTCATAATAAAATTAGACCAGTGCACATTTTTATTAAAATGTGTTCAATACAATTCTATTGTAGAACTTTTGAATATTTTCCATTTGTAAATGAGTTATTACACTTATATATATATATATATATATATTTTTTTTTTTTAATCATTTCACCCCAAGCAAGGCGGAAACGCCACTGATGTGCAGGGGGTTACATAAATGTAAAAAGATTAATTAGAAAAGAGTGAGGAGTACAAGCTAGTTAGAAAGAAACAATAGAAAGCTGAGAAAGAGGGTGCGATGACAGATACATAGGAGGAGAGAAAGGGAAGGTTATACAGGGGAGGGGAGAGAGCTAGGGGCCAGTGGTTAGTAGATGAGTATTAACTTTGCATTTAAATTTCTGGAGGTTGTAGCCGTCAGGAAAGCAAGAATACGGGAGTGAGTTCCACAGGCGGGAAGTGCGAGAGAGGAAGCTGCAGTAGTAGAATTGTCGTCTGCATTTGGCTAACCTGACTGTGAATGGGTGGGAGCCAGTTGCCAGTCTGGTTGCATGGGTAAACACCTGTTGAGGAGGCATCAGTGACTTATATATATATAATTCCATCGTTTATTAAGACCAGAACTATTGTCTTTATTTTTCTGGTGATCATCAGGTGAATGTCACAGTTGGTAACACTTTAACAGAATCCTTTATCTCATTTGCAGTTTTTGTTTTGTCAATCCCACTGCTACCCACCATCTGATTTTTGAGACAGTATTTGTTAACAGATGATAGGAAGAAACCTATAATTATAGGCTTCTACCAATCACTTATAACTAATACCAATTCTAATAAATTTAGAATTGAAACTGAATTTCTTAGAAATCTGTGATTAAGACCAGATTTTTATTATTCATTCTAAATCTCACAGTCAGCATTAACGAGTTAAACTATGTCTGCTGTGGCCATCACCACCAGCTCCAACCCTTCCAGGTAGAATTTGTACAATATCCATGATTTAAATATAAATATATATATAAAATGTAGAGGTAGTATAGTGGTGATTGATTTAAATATATATATATATATAGAAATGTAGAGGTAGTACAGTGGTGATTGATTTAAATATATATATATATATATAGAAATGTAGAGGTAGTACAGTGGTGATTGATTTAAATATATATATATATATAGAAATGTAGAGGTAGTACAGTGGTGATTGATTTAAATATATATATATATATATATATAGAAATGTAAAGGTAGTACAGTGGTGATTGATTTAAATATAAATATATATAGAGAATGTAGAGGTAGTACAGTGGTGATTGATTTATATATATATATAGAGAGAGAGAGAGAGAAATGTAGAGGTAGTACAGTGGTGATTGATTTAAATATATATATATATATATATATATATATATATAAATGTAGAGGTAGTACAGTGGTGATTGGCATAAAAAAATCTAATCAGTGAACCAAATCAAAAATCAGCCAAATCTGTTTATATTCACCTTGTACTTCTTTGATAATGGATTAAATTTTCTTCCCACTGTCTTTTAAAAGTACTTTGTCTTTGGTTAATAGTTAGTAAGCTTGTTTAAGAAACAATACTGTAAGTGAATATATGGCAAAGAAGGATAGTAAAGGATCCAAAATTAGTAAGAGAAAACAGAAACGAAGTCATGGAGAGCCAGAAACAACTACACGCTGAAAGAACATGGTACACAGAGAATTTGATTCTCTCTGTTTCTCCATAATTGTAGCTTTGTGTCTGATTATACTGGACATCTTACTAAGAAGCAAACAAGTCTCACACACCATAGAGTTTTATTCCTTGAGGGGAAGCACCAAGAATCCTTATGGGAAAAATACAAGAGATGTGCATTGTGGCGCAGTGGATATCAACTCGGAACCATAAATTGAGGAGCTGAGTTCGAATTCCAGTTGGATTCCTTTCATTCACTTATGTACAAATACCGTTGGGAAAGGTATTAATCCATCTCTTTCTTCCAGTTATGGATTAAATAATAGAACAGATTGTGTTCTATAGTCTTGTTCGGCAACCAGTCTACCACAGAAAGCAATGGCAACCTACTGCAGGATAATATTCTGCCCAGTCAGTCATGTCTCTTTTGAGACATGATCTTCCAAAGCATGTATCACGTTTGGCACTTAACTGAATGACAAGAGAAACAGAAAACAGTAAAAAGCTTTCCCTTCAATATTTCTGTGGATGTAAATTCTGCAAGATAATTTTCTTCAAAGAAATTCAGAATCAGAATTGATACCATGCCAATGGCTTTTGGCTCTAATTATCTAATTTCTTCTTCTGTATGCCATGTCCCTTCAGGATGTAAGCGATCCTGGCCTTCCACGTCTCCCTATCCTGGTAGCTCTTAGCACGCTTTCTCCTGTAAGCCACCCAAACTCACTTTGCTATTCACCTGCTCAGGCCCTTCAAATATGTTATCCACTGCTTTCTCCTGTCTCTCTTTCCCTCTATCTGACCTGTGAGTGTCAGATTCTCCAAGCCTTCCTACCTCATCACATGTCCCAAGAACTTTAGTTGTGTCTTCCTGATGCTCAGTATTAATTTCCTTTTCATTTCCATCCTTTCTAAAACCTCATCATTGATCACAATGATATTCGCAGCATCCTTCTGGAGAACCACATTTCAGTTGCTTCATTTTTTTCCTTCATCTTTGATGATATTGTCCAGTATTCACTGCCATATTGAAAGACAGACATCACATACCAATCCAGAGCTTTTTTAGAGATTCATAAAATGTAACTGACAGAAAAGTATAAAGCTTTAGGATAACATGGAACTTCATCTAGTCTTCTTTTTTTTTTTAAACTTTGTTTAACTTGTCAGAAATGTCCAAGCATTTTTGGTGCTGAGTAATAAATTAATTTCTGTTTGGTTGTAATCCCGTTTGACAAAATGTATTAGCGCCTGATCAGGGATAATAAGGGGGCCGTAGCTAAAAAAAAAACCAAAAAACTGTTGAGACTGAATACTATAGAATAGTAGGGTTGAATCTCAACTGAATACCCATGCAGGTGGTCTTGTGCCAGAACTAAGCTATGATTGGTAAATAACTATATCACAAAATAAACCAGCTGACATGAGAGAGCAAAGAGTACAAAAGATTTGACCCCATGTTTATCTATAAGGTTGCTGGCTTGAATCCAGTTTTGAACTCTGAACTCATCCTTGATTCAAGTGTTATGTTTACTTGTTAATGTAATGTATCCGAGGAAGTCACTAGCCATGCAGTGTAACGGGGGGCATTTCAAGATGATTCTGCTAAAATTACTTCTTGTAAAAAGATTTACTAAGGTAATTGCTGTGATACTTTTGTGACAAACTACTTCTTTTTTGATGCCATGATTTTCAAACAAGTTTCCTTGTTTTTGTCAAATGCTGTAACTTTCACTTTTCACCAGGTGTGACTCCTCGTCTCATTCTTGACGATTATTGAATGTCTTAATCTGTGAGGTGATTTTCCAGTATTCACTGCCATACAGAAAAAACTGCTTACCATTATAAAAAGACTTTTTTTAAAAACATCTTTCATATAAATGCTTTCTTGGTAAATATAAGAAAGAACCTTTCTCCATAGATAAGTGTATCGGAAGATATACAAATTCTCTATAACAGAGACTTTTGGCCACATCATGCTGAAACAAAGTTAAGCAATGTTGAGCCTAGTTAGTACCTAGATAGGTGACCACTTGGGAATACCATCTGCTGCAAGCTTGGATGTGTGGGTGATGTCATGGACATTGGCTTGAAATTGTAAAATCAGAGAGCTATGTTCCAACTCTTGTTGAGCTCGTTTCTTTACTTACAAGCAAATATCTTTGGAAAAGGTATGAAACCACTTTTTCTTCCCACAGCTATAGGTTAATTAGTAAGGCTTGTATCATTTAAACGATTATCTCTGAAAAGAATTCTTACAATCTAAAAATATTTTCTGGCTTTAAATAACCAGCATAGGGTTGATAAGCCATAGAAAATTAATCAATCTCTGTAATGAGCACAACTAGGAAGTAATACTTAAAGATATCCATAATATTGAGTGGTAAAAATATTTCCTTGGCTTGTTGTATGAACTTCATTTGGTCTCTTCATCTTCAAATTATTTTCTCTGCTTCTGAAATACTGGGTGAACTTTGAAAAAAAACAAGGAACTTCGGAGATATGAAACAACAACAAAAAAAATGACCCTGTGTATCTGGATTCATAATTTCAAGTTGATTTGAGTTGATATTTTTCTTAACATATTTTATTTTTTTAGTAAGTAACTATCAGCATCTTAATTGTCACTAATTAACTTATTCTTTGCCAATTTAATAATCACTTCTTATCTCTTGATTAGTTCAATAAATTATCTTCAAAACTTTTTTTGTCCTTTTTCTCTGATATTCTCTCGTGAAGCTATTTTTTCCCCCCTCTAATGATTTTGAATATCGGCTGATAAGGAAATATAAGTAATTGTGAAGTATGCCATGAACTTGGAAAGAAAAATTATTCTTTGAAAATATTTCAAGGAATACAGATGAATCTCTCGGTATAAGTGTTATGTTTTCTTGAGATTTGTGAAATTAAACCTGTGCTCTTTTCTGAGAGTTGAGGTCAGGTGTACACAAACCTTATCGGAAGGTCAAGAGGTTAATATTATTTCCTTGGACAGGAAATATGACTGTTGGTTTAGTTTTTTAGAAAGTTATTTTCAACTTTTGCTGTTAAGGATTTGTAATGAAAATATGTAGATGTGTGTTGGGTGTAATGGATATCAGCTTGAAATAAGTAATTGGAGATCTGAGTTCCAATTTTCAGACCTTTTATTTTAGTTTTTGCTTTGGGTTTGGCTCTGAGTAGGTATAATTGTAGTTCTTAGTCTCAGCCATGATACCATTTACTCAGAGGACTTATTTAGCCTTCAAAATTCAGTTTACGATGAAAAAAAACTTATTTGATATCGATACCAGGAAATCAAAATTTGACTTACATCCATTCATTTTTCTTTCAGTCTACGGTTTTGCTTTAACTGGAAACAACTATTGCTTTTTAGTCTTTTGTGCCAACGTCCAAAGAGTCTGAGCTCCAGGACCATGGATTAGTTTTAAAGCTTTCATTACACCCAAGCAACGCCAGGCTATACTGCTAGTTCATTATATTATTTATTGGAATTATTTGCAAAACATCAGCTAATTGTCAATTGATTCAGACTTTGATAGGATTTCCATATAGTTAGTTAATATTGATAATTTAGTAAGCGTTTATGAATGAAAAACTTTTTTCATATTTATTTTATTGCATTTTAAAACTTTTAATTTTATTAGCTTTTAGAATATTTTAAATATAAAATTATTCTTGAAATTAAACACTCTAATAAATAGTGTTTAATATTTCTGTTGTAGATTCTCAAAAACAAAAAAAAGAATTAAACTGCACTTTCATCATATATTTAGGTTTTATTGCTATTCTAATCATCACTTTAAAACAATAAATATTGCTGAAGAGTGATAACAGTTAAAATTATGAGAGGTATGATGGGAAAAATGTCCTTTTGATGCACTGCTTTACTGCAAGCATAAGGTCCACACTAGCTATAATTTTCAACTTTCTTCAATTTATCTGTTAATCTTGTTACTGTGCTAGAAAAGTAAGCATTGTGGACTATTGTAACAGTGCCACTGTAATGACTAATAATATAGTATTTCCACTGTAATGACTTATAAGAACGAAAGATTAAATCTCATATTTATAAAATTATCATTTGTTCCCTTCTCTATCTCATTGCTTAATATTGGTGTGAGAGTGTGTGGCTTTGAAGGCTTTCTTCAAACATGGATTTCTTTCACCTGAGGATGTGTGAGATTTTCTGTCTTTTCTCTCTCAGATATATATTTCTGTCATCTGGTTACCACATTCACACACATCTTAAGTGAGTTAGGTCAGCCACATGTTTTCATGCTGGATCCGCCACTGACATCCTATGAGGCACAAACCTGAGCCTGGTGGCCACAAGTTTACCTTCCAGGTCAAAATTCTGATTCATGACACTGAATACAAACTCTATTTTGATATCTTTTTGGGTGAGCCCAGTGCATACTGGGGTCTTCACAGATAAACTTCTCTGAAAACACAAATTTCTTATTGGCATCAAATTCAACTACCCAGCACATTTTTGTCTGAATTACATACTACACTTATTATGATGAAATCAAATGAAATTATATTTCAGATTCTAGGATACATCTTGTAGAGTTTTCCACAAGAAGTATCCTAGAATCTGAATTATAATTCTATCAAAACTGATGGTGAGTCAAAATATGTCAGATAGAAAAGGATCTGTGGGTGAGGAGTCATTTAGTGATTTCTTCTTGGGTGGGGAGATATCGTCTTGAAAAAGTCTTTTGTAGAGATGGTAATCCTAACATTAGCTGTTTCCTAATAAGGTAATATTCAACCTTCATTGACTGAGTACAGCCAGTGCTGCTTTCAGTTTAAATTTATTAAATATTTCTCTAAGAAGGATTTTTTAGGAAAATAATTTTCTCAAGTTTAGTTATTGTTATTTTCAGCATTGATGAAAGTTTCCTTCCCAACCTTTTGTTTGAAATTGTGTTGCATGCCACTCATCCAATTTAGTTGTTGCTTTTATTGAAAGTTCTCAAGCAATGTGGTGTCTGCTATTTGGTACAGTTCATTTTTTTAACTATCACTAGTGCACAATGTTCAAAGAAGTATAACCATTGCCAAGATCCTCAGGCTTTACAATCATTCATCTTAGAAAGCAAATGTATCTATCTACAAGTTTAGATAATATTTCTGAATGGATTTGGTGACATGCATGACATCCACCTGAAAGTCATACTCTGACAAGGCTATTTAAGAACATGACTCATGTTTTCTGGTTTTATTTATTGTTCTTCAAATACAAGGCCTAAAAGCCACTCAAGGTAGAGAGTTACTGAATGAAGTATTATGAGCATAGGAGAAGTAGTTAAGAATTACTGTTTTTGAGGATATATAAGAAAGTTAACAATTATCTCTGAACTTGAAGAGGTTATAATTCTAGTGATCAGAGGTCGGACATGCGTTGTGGTACAGTGGATATCGGCTCGGAATGAGAAACCGGGGAGCCGAGTTCGAATTCCAGTTGAATCCATTGTATTCACTTACGCGCAAATACCCTTGGGAAAGGTATTAATCCGTCTCTTCCTTCCAGTTATGGGTTAAATAGAAGGACAGACTGGGTTCTATAGCCTTGGTCGGCAACCAGTCTACCGCAGAAAGCAATGGCAACCTACTGCGGGATAATCTTCTGCCCAGTCAGTCATGTCTCTTTCAAGACATGATCACCCAAAGCGTGAATCAAGCATGGCACTTAACTGACTGATCAGAGGTCCTCTTGGGTGTTTGTTTCATGAAGTGGCAATTCTGAGAAAGAATCTATCCAAATGTAATACAAAGAGAATGGGGATGGTATATTCCAGTGTTCATATAAAGATATTGGTAGTATTAGCCATTTCCTTTCAAGGAAATTGGCTAATACCACCAATAATTTGGCATTCATTGACTAAGCACACAATACTGCTTTTGGTTAAAATTGATAAAAATCTTTCTTTTGAAACAATTTTTAAGGAAAATAGATTTCTGAGGTCCGATAGTTGTTATTAATCTTTCTCATATTAATGTTTTTTTTATTCCTAACCTTTTATTTGTAGTGTGGAATTTTAACATTTTGATTGTATAATTTCATTTTTTCTTTGAGTTACATGATATCCATGCTTCTGTTAGTAGTTTTCAAGTGATGTAGTAGTTCTTTGTGAATGTGTAGCACCAGAACACTATATTTGCAGAATGAGTGTCCTCATTAAGATCAACAGGTTTTGTTCATACTGAAGATTTAAGCTTTGATCATTTTAACTATATAATTAAACCAAGTGATCTGATAGTAAAGTAAAAATAATCTTCGTTCCCTATTATCAGAAGCAGTATATTCTCACTAGGAGCCATGCATTAAAAAAATGCTGGATAGGAATAATGTGTTATAGCTAACACTTGTGTCTGAACCTGGATCACCAGAGAGTTGACACAGTTGACCTCGTTCTCAAGTAATTAGTGGTACTATGCTGCAGGGATCACATGACACATGGAATATATATATATATATATATATATATATATATATATATATATATATACTAGCAGTATAGCCCGGCGTTGCTTGAGTGTAATGAAAGCTTTAAAACTAATCCATGGTCCTGGAGCTCAGACGCTTTGGACATTGGCATGAAAGACTAAAAAGCAATAGTTGTTTCCAATTAAAGCAAAACCGTAGACTGAAAGAAAAATGAATGGATGTAAGTCAAATTTTGATTTCCTGGTATCAATATCAAATAATTTTTTTCATCGTAAACTGAATTTTGAAGGCTAAATAAGTCCTCTGAGTAAATGGTATCATGGCTGAGACTAAGAACTACAATTTACCTACTTAGAGCCAAACCCGAAGCAAAAACTAAAATAAAAGGGCTGAAAAAATGCAGACATACAGGCAGATAAACAGACACACACACAAACATCTTGCCTTTTATTTATATATATATATATATATATATTGATTTTCTGCACTATTGTAAGAACTGCAACCTTGAAACTTCTGAATATTGTTTCTTATGTCTTTGTCTATGAGTGTATCAAATTTGCTTAAAATCAGGACCACTCCTTCTATAACCCGATTTTTTTGATTATCGATTTTCAATATTTATTGGGGGTACTCTGACACAAAACCTAGCTAAGAACACTCGCAGACACTTATAGTACAACTGTATAAATTTTCAAGAAAATTGGTTCAGCTGTTTAGGAGTCTATATGTAATGGACACGCACACACAGACAAAGTTCCATTTATAAATCAGTTTATATATATATATATATATATATATATATATATTAGTCATCCACATACAAGCCTGTTTCACTGTATCACAGCTCATCAGTGTCGCTAGACACATCCACTTGCTTCTGGCTGGGATTGAAACTCGACCGATTTGGTGTCAGTTGGAGTCACTAAGCCATAGGCGCATAGAATCAGAGAAGGGAAATTTTAACGTGTTGTATATAAGCCATGTATACACACACCAGTCACCAAAAAGAACTCAATACATTTCTGAAGAGTCACGCATATTTGCAGAAGTGGAAACTGTTTTAAAAATTTTCTTCTCTAAAGAGCTCAATCGTAATGAGAACATAATATATGTATACATATGTCACATGACATGTAGAATATATATATACCCAGCAGTGTAGTACCACCTAATTACTTAATTTTGTTATTACAATGGTTTATAAAAGCATTAAATCACTACACAAAAATTTTCCTGTTTCAGAATAATACTCTTCTTCTTCAGGGGATATTTTAACATTAATGGTGAAAATGATTCATTTTGAAAATATTAGATGAATTCATGGTTATTTAGAAAATTAGGGAGTGATAGGTGGAGAAAATGCTTTAGGTCTGTTAATATTGTTCAATTAAAAATGAGAATTAGGTAACTATAGAGTTTCAAGATCTGGGTCACAAAAGGAAGCAAGATGGCCTGGATTATATTAATATAAACCTATACTCTGTATCAAGCACTCTTTATAAATGTGAGTTTTAATCTATGTGTTCTTTCACATTCTAATATATAGAACTGGATATGTCTGTATGTTTGTGTGTCTCCATTCTAAAAACTCTTGGTACAATTTCAACCAAAATTGAGTCACTTGTTGAACATAACATGAACTTTTGATGTACACAAAAAAATTTCATATTGGTTTACAGGGTACATCAGAAATCTCTGAAAGACTTAGAATTTACGAGCTCTTCTCCTTCAAGATGCCTTATGTGAATCCTTGTAGATCAAGGTCCAAACCTTTGATGTACATAAAAAATTTTCAAATTAACGTACAGGGTTTGTCAAAAATCAACAAAAAACATAATTTCAGGTAGTCTTCTATGCACTTTTATACATTTCTCTAAGACACTTCACTCAAACTCAACCAAAATCGAGTGACTGGTAGATCAAGGTCTGATGTCTTGATATGCAAACAAAAATTTCAGTTGACGTAGAGGGTGCGGCAAAAATTAATAAAAAATGTTGCTTTTTGTGATCGGTTATTTCTTCAAAACACTTAGTTGTATGCCAACAAAAATTGAGTCTGTTTTATAATGTCTACCTTACCATATGCCATAACAATTTCATGTTTTCTAAAAAGTGTCAACCCCTCCAATACATTTATTTCTTTTGTGTCACAATGTCATTGCATCACATTATAGGCTCTTGTAATGCCTTCCCCTGTTCTTCCAATCGTATATATATATCATTCCTGTTTATTGGCAAAATTGACCAAGCATGAATCCTGTTTTACGAATACAACAGAAACCAATACTTATTTCCCATTTTTTTAACTTATGCATCATGGCAACCTCATACTGGAGCTTTTTGAATGACCCCTTTCAATATAGCCTCTAAAGAATCCCAAGCAATGCCAGGCCATACAGCTAGTATATATATATATATATATAGATATATATAAGGGTATAGAGTGATTAAAGATTGTGAAGTTGGAGAAGAATAAGCATCTGACACACTATTTTTTGAAGGTGTAATGATACTTGTTCAAATTCCAGTTGAATTCATTGCATTCACTTACATGCAAATACCCTTAGGAAAGGTATTAATCCATCTCTTCCTTCCAGTTATGGGTTAAATAACAAGACAGATTGGGTTCTATAGCCTTGGCTGGCAACCAGTCTACCGCAGAAAGCAATGGCAACCTACTGCGGGATAATCTTCTGCCCAGTCAGTCATGTCTCTTTTGAGACATGATCGCCCAAGCATGTTTCACATATGGTACTTAACTAATTGAATTATACTTGTGACTGTGTCTTTACAAAGTGACTTTTCTAAAGTAGAAGTTATAAAATAAGGTTACAAAATGGAACTGACAATGTGATTTTGATAACCCTAGCAAAGGTTACACAAAATGGCTTGTGTTTAAAATATAGCTCAACATAAGAAAAATATTCAAAGTGCAATATTTAATTTTCAAATGTCCTAGGATTTATGTAAATGCTCTAAAGCTACATCAGAAATGAGGAATCATACAGAAGTTTATATTCTAGCCAACAAAAAGGACTTCAAAGAAAAATATGCCCTGTAATTACATTTTTTTTCAATTCTTTAAAACTATGACAGGCATATTAAAAAAGATACCAAAACTCTTCAGATTTTTTTTTTCAGAAAATCGTTATTTCAAAAGAAAGTTCTAAAAGAATATAGTTGTTGGGAGAGAAAGATTTGGTTAGTCCCTTTGTATACATTCTTTTGTATATGTCTATACCACTGGGTAGAAGCTGCTTATCCTGGGTGGATCTCTCTTTTTGTCCTTCTCACTTTCCATTCATGTTCTCTTCCCCACTACTGTGCATACAGGTTTGTACTTACTTTTCATGTCATCTGTCAGCTCTAAAAAGCTGTTTACTTTTTTAGATGCCACCCACTCACCACTAAAAGACATTTCCATGGTTTATCATTGTCTTGGAAAGAATCTATAATACTATTGATTCAGCCACTTAGTACTTTTAAGAAAAAAAGCAAAAAGAGAGAAAAAATAATATTATTTAATTCTTCATTCTTTTAAAAAATTATTTTTAAAAATCTTTCTCTTAAAATAATTTGTCAAGAAAATATGCTTCTCAAGTTCAGTAACTGTTATTGCTCTTTCCAGTATTGATGGGAGTTTCCTTCCTAACCTTTTGTTTAAAGTTGCATGGAATGTCAACATCTTGACTATATCGTTATTTTCTCTTTGACTTACATTTTCCATCTCTTTTAGTTGTTGCTACAATTGACTGTCCTCAAGTGATGTGGTTTCTGTTACTTGATACAGTTCTTTATGATTCTTTCAAATATTCAAAGAAGGATAGTGTTGCCAAGACCCTCAGGCTTCACTCATTCAAAGCCATATTTACCCATTGATCTGAGAAAGCATTTGACAGTTTAGATATTTTCTGAATGGATTTGATGTCATGCAAAACATCCATATGAAAGCCTAGTTTTAACAAGGCTAGTTAAAAACATGATTCAAGTTTTTGGATAGCAATTTAAGATGTTGAGTGACGCTACTTCTCATGCAGCTTATTTTATGTTCAATTTATTTATCTCTGATACTAAATTTACTATCAATCAGTTAAGTGCCAAATGCAATACACATTTGGGTGATCATGGCTTTTTGGATTCATGACTGACTAGGCAGAAGAAGTATGTCACTGTTTCCTTCTGTGGTAGATTGGTTGCTTTTCCTATAAGACCTAGTCACTCCTGATATTTAATCCATAGCTGAGAGGAGAAGAAGAGATGGATTCATACTTTTGCTTGTAAATGAATCAAATGAATCTAACTGCAATTTTAACTCAGCTCTGATTTCTCATCCTGAGGGCTGATATATATATACATACCAGAGTATTTAAAGTGTTTTGTAATTACTAATTTCAGCATTTATAATGGATTCAGATTAGGTGTCATTACTGCTTTCATTCTAATTCCATTTGATAAGCCATAAAGAAAAGAACCAAATCAAAAAATATAGATGATCTGTCCAGCCTATATGGGAAAATCAAGATTTTTTCAATGTCTACAGAAGATAAACATTGATTTGTAGTTGATAGTTCAACATTTTGTGGGTTATTTAAAGCCAGAAATTGTTTTTAAATTATAAAAAGTCTTTCAGAATATAATAATGATTTACTGATACAAGTCTTACTAATTAACCCATAGCTGTGGGGAAAAGTGGTGGATTTATTCTTTTCCAAAGGGTATGTCACACATAAGTAAATATAACAAACTCAACTGGTGTTGAAACTTGTCTCTCTGGTTAACAATTCCAAGCTGTTATTTATTGTACCACCCACACATTCTAGCTCAGAGCACCTTAGCTTAGAGCAGCCACCCATCTAGGTATTGGCCAAAACTGACATTGTTCAACTCTGTGGTCATAAGAGAACCAGTGTTTCAATGGGATAGGGTAAAAAATATAAGAGGCATATACATGCAAGCTTAACAACTGATTTCTCAAAGACAATTGATAATTAAATTTTCCTGACTGAAAATTTGAATATTTCATAGGCTCTTATAATACATTTTGTTTTTTACCAAGTTAGAATTTTTTACTCATGGTAACCAAATAATCAAAATTTGTTAAATGTCATCTCCGTACTTGGGTGATCTTTCTCTCATCTTTAATCTAACATATTGCATGCATTATGCCTCTCTTTTTATATTAATAGTAACTTTCACCTCCAGTAGAATTGAAGGATTCCATCATGCATAGCTACTCTTGCTTCTGGCACAATATAACATTTACATTTCATAAAGACATTTTTTTGTATCCATTTGTCAATTGCTCTTTTTTTTTATCACAATAAAGCCTCCATCATTTCTTTACTGAATTGTAAATTTTCTTTTCTTGCTTTTCCCTTCATTTTTTTTTTTCCACATATTTTATGATTGTCATCGTTATATTTCATATTCATTCCTTCCTTTATATTTTTCTTTTTTGACTGTTTAACAGTCCACCTCCTTTGGCAGACTTTGTCCAATTTTGTTTGAATTTGTCTCATTCTTTATTCAATCAGATATTTTTCTTGATGTCATTTTTTCTTTGTTTCCTTTCTTCTGCCTTTGCTCTTTTTTTTCTTCCTTTTTCCAGTCCTGTGCTGGTTTTCTTTCTTCTCTTTCTCCCGTCATTGCTATTTTTCTTACTCTCTTTTCTCTCACCTTTGCTGCTTTTCCTTCTTAACTTTCTCCCACCTTTGCTGCTTTTCCTTCTTCCCTTTCTCCCACCTTTGCTGCTTTTCCTTCTTCCCTTTCTCCCACCTTTGCTGCTTTTCCTTCTTCCCTTTCTCCCACCTTTGTTGTTTTTGATTCTTCCCTTTCTCCCACCTTTGATACTTTTGATTCTTCCCATTCTCCCACCTTTGTTGTTTTTGATTCTTCTCTTTCTCCCACCTTTGCTGCTTTTTTCTTCCCTTTCTCCCACCTTTGCTGCTTTTTTCTTCCCTTTCTCCCACCTTTGCTGCTTTTTTCTTCCCTTTCTCCCACCTTTGCTGCTTTTTTCTTCCCTTTCTCCCACCTTTGCAGCTTTTCCTTCTTCTCTTTCTCCCACCTTTGCTGCTTTTCCTTCTTCTCTTTCTCCCACCTTTGCTGTTTTTCCTTCTTCCCTTTCTCCCACCTTTGCTGCTTTTACTTCTTCCCTTTCTCCCACCTTTGATACTTTTGATTCTTCCCATTCTCCCACCTATGTTGTTTTTCATTCTTCTCTTTCTCCCACTTTTGATGCTTTTCCTTCTTCCCTTTCTCCCACCTTTGTTGTTTTTGATTCTTCTCTTTCTCCCACCTTTGCTGCTTTTTTCTTCCCTTTCTCCCACCTTTGCTGCTTTTTTCTTCCCTTTCTCCCACCTTTGCTGCTTTTTTCTTCCCTTTCTCCCACCTTTGCTGCTTTTTTCTTCCCTTTCTCCCACTTTTGCTGCTTTTCATTCTTCCCTTTCTCCCACCTTTGCTGCTTTTCCTTCTTCTCTTTCTCCAGCCCTTTGCTGTTTATCTTACTTTTTACTATTTTTTCCAATTCACAATTTCTTCTTTCCCCTTCTGTTTCTATTGCTTTCTATCTTTTTTATCTGAACTTTACTCATTTTACTTTTCACTTGGATTCCCCCACCTTTTTTATTTCTCCCATCTTTTTGCTTTTTTCATTTACGACCCAAACATGTATTACTTTTTTCTACCCTTTTCTCATTTTTTTCTTTTCATATTTATTTCTTTTGTATTAATAATATCACACATTTCTTAACAATATCAATTTCTTTGATGTCTGTCTTTAAAATGTTATCACTCTCTTCCTGTCACAGACTTCTTTGTTATTTTCTTCTTACCTTTTTTACTGTTAATAGTTTCCTAAGAGGAAAATCATTCCCATTTTAAAAACCACTAGTTCTATTTTTTAATTTTTTAATTTAATATCATCTTTGTCTCTTTTCTGACAGATTTTATTCCAGATATTTTAAAAATTCATTTCAGATATTGAAAAGATATAGACATTATATTTCACTGCTGTCCTAATTAGCCTAATTTAAATATTTTTTCAAAAGAAGCAATATTTTAGCCTTGAATCAAGTTAACTAAATTATTTTAAATTTATTCTGAATCATATCTCTCTCACTATCAAGGACTCGTTTAAAAATGGAATATATATATATATATATATATATATATATATATATATATATATATAGTTAATGAAACCTTAAAAAGTCAGAAGTTGAAATCAAGAGAGATTGCTTCTAAGCCATCAGTGAGGAAAATATTTAAGAATCTACTTAATATAATAGAAAGTGCTTAATAATCTAAAGTTGAAATTTTCATTTGAGAAAATAACCAGAAATAAAGGTGGAATTCAATCCAAAAAACATTTTTTTTTCTATGTTCCATGTTCCCTCAGGATTTGTAGCTCTTAGTAAAGTTTGTAATTTTGCTCAAATTCCTCATTCCTATTCTAACATCCATTTACACACTCTATTAAGTAGGTTATTCACTGCTTTTCTTAAAGTCTCTTGCCTTCAATATGTCATGTGAGTGTCAAATTCCGAAAGCCCTCGTTCCTTATTAAGAGTTCTAAAAATCTTTATTTTCTCATTCTGATTTGCAAAGTTTCATGATTTCAAGTTCCATGCTATGAAATAATCATATGACAATTCAGCAAATGAAAAAACAGAAAGAAATAATGTTAGTACAAAACCCCAAACCACAGACACTGAAGGGGAATTGGTTAATGAGAAAGATTCCATAATAGAATCATCAACAGAGGAAGAAAACCCTGGAAAAGACCAAAAAAGTATGGTTGATTCTACTCACAGAGAAATAATAGAAAACATCAACTAAACAGAAACAAGTGAGAAAACTTAATGAGGTGGCATAGGTGGTATAATAGATATTTATTGACATGCTTAGGTAACTATCACCAATTTTTTATCCAGTAGCTTATTATCGATAAACAATTTTCATATTGCTAATTTTTCCTCCGTGTAATATCTACATTTGGATGTGTGTTGTGGTGCAGTGGATATCGACTCGGAACAACAAATCCAGGAACTGAATTCAAATTCCAGTTGAATTCCTTGCATTCACTTACACACAAATACCCTTGGGAAAGGTATTAATCCATTTCTTCCCTCCAGTTATGGGTTAAATAATGGGACTGATTGGGTTCTATAGCCTTGGTCGGCAACCAGTCTACTGCAGAAAGCAATGGCAACCTACTGCGGGATAATCTTCTGCCCAGTCAGTCATGTCTCTTTCGAGACATGATTGCCCAAAGCGTGTATTACGTATGGCACTTAACTGACTGACTGACTGAATGATTTAAAAAGCAGAATTCTTTCTTTCATATGATAGGAGAGTTAATTATATCAATAAAAATCTAATTTTACTCATATAGAACATATAACCAATGCATTTGGGAAATTTTTAGTCATGAAAATAAATTTATAAGATTTTGAATATGTTAGATGTGTTTAATCATACTGCAAAAGAACAAAGAAAATATAATTTTTATAAAATTTTAAAGAAAATATAATTTTTATAAAATTTTAAAGAAAATATAATTTTTATAAAAGAAAATATAATGTGTGATATTTTAGCTAATTTTGCAATTGCATAGTCTTATTTTTTTACATTAGGAAGCAAGGATTTTTAAAAAATACTTTTAAACAATTAAAAGTAAAAAATGTCCAGAAAAGCTACTACTTCTTAATGAGATATTCCATTGTTATACTAACATAAGGCATGTTTTTTTTTATTACAATTGAGAAATGCTGAATGTTACTAATAGAATGAAGTAGTGTAATGAATAAATATATGAAGTTAGATTGTGTGCATTATTTAATATTGATTAAATAAACATTTTAGTTTAAAGGCAGTGCAGATGAAACACAAACTATCTAAGCACATAAATTGCAGTTGTCTATTCAATAATTTTACGACAAATATTTTGATCATTATAAAGTTTTTTCTTATTATTTTTCTTATATTATTTTTTTTTATTCATAATCAGAAAATTTACTGCCATTTCACTTTTTTTTTTGGCTGATTTGGCTCATAAAATCCATATATTATTGTTCACCTAGAATGAACAAAAAAAAAAGCATCTGGGAGACAAAATAACACAAGGATCAACTCATAAATATCGTCACGAGGCCAGAAAAGAAAAAATAAGATAGCCAGTGTGAACATGGCCAAAATGTTATGTCTGTAATTAAATCTTTAACAACCAAATAAGATAGTAATAACTTCAATAAATCAAAATATATTTTACTTTTATTTTTTTTTATCTTTTCACCCTAAGCAAGGTAATAAAGCCACTAAGATGCAAGGAGTTACTGAGGGTGGAAGAAAATGAGAAAATGTTGAAAAAAGCATTAAAAGAAAAGGATTAAAAGAAAAGGATTCAGAAAGACTGAAGATGATTTATGGTACATTTAAATTTTTGAAGCTGTGCATTAAAAAGGCAAAACTTTTTTCATATATAAAAAGGTTATAGCTCATGATTGGCTAATTATTTATTTTATTTTTCATTATTTTATAGCTTACAATTGGCTAATTATTTATTCACTGTCAAGTAAACTTTTTCGTACAAATTATTGATATATTTTGCACCCCCAAAATCAGTCGAATTGAAAATATTTAAACCATATTGTCTGCCTGTATTTAGTATATTATGTATTCATTATTTTTGGTGTTTTCTGGATATGCTTAGTTTACAGGCCATAAAGTAAGCAGAAATAAAAAAGATAGGTCTAACAAAGAAGGTCATATGTCTTTTTTGTCATCAAGAGACATTCCAAGTTTGTTTAGACTATTTGTCAGTCACTTTTTATTGCTATCACAATGCTTCATCAGATCCACTCACTAGCCTTCCTCAGTTCACATGGTGCTGGGCATGACAGTAAACTGTATCCAACAGCAAGGCCTCTGACTGGGGTAGGTTGTGAGGAGCATGGAACCACATCTTAATTGCTGTTGTTCCCAGGTCCACCCTGACCCGAAGTGGTAGCACCTGTTAGAGTCCCAACTAAGGGCAAATAGTTAGCACCTAAACTGGGGTCAAAACAATATGAAAGTATAAAAATACACTTTTATAGAAATATATACATAAAAATAGACTTTTATAGAAAAATATACATTTTTTAAGGAAAAATGGTACCAACAAGACATTTTTAAAGAAAAAAATTATTACCATAACTTATTTTTGAAGGAAAAATATTATTCTCAGCAAAACATTTTTTAATACAAAACTAGAAGACATTTTCAGTTTTCTAAAATAAAAGAAAAAAAACAAATTCATTATAATCTGACTAAATCAACCTCCTCAATATAACTGAACATTAAAAAAAATACTTTAAACTCCCACCTTTTTGGCATTAAATAACACACAGGTTGATATGCTGTTAAACAAAACTCAAACTCCTCAGTTCACATGGAAAGGGCAAACAGTTTTGCCAATATTGTAAATGATAAATACAAAAAATCCTAACTGGACCAAACCTGTTAGAGCAAATGTAAAAGAAACACATATCAGATAGCAAATCGATAAACGATTTGTACTAATCAAAAATAAATACTATCTACATTTATACAAATGTAAACTTGAAATTCTTCTTCATAATTTTGGCACAGCTTTATTTATGACTAATAAAGACTTTATTAGTATTTTTTTTAATCATATCATCCTGAGCAAGGCGGTAATGCCACTGATGTGCAGGGGGCTACATAAGAGTAAAATGAATTGTCATCTGCAATTGGTTGATCTAACTGTAAATGGGTGAGACCCAGTTGCCAGTCTTGTTGCACGAGTAAACACCTGTTGCAGAGGCACCAGTGACTTAAGTATATCTTATATAGATGATTTTCAATTAGTATGATTATATATCAGAGGTGGAAGTTGTATGATATTTATTGGTAAGAAAACTGAAATTGGTAACTCAAGTTCAAATTTCTTCCTGGTCAATTGGATTCATATTTCAATGATGTCCTTGCAAAAGGCATGAATCCATTACTTCTCATCCATCTATAACTTAAATAGCAAGGCATACTTGTGTGTCGGTCAGTTTAGGAGAAGGAAAATTCAGGATTGAAATCCATGGAAACAGTAATTGCAAAATTAGCTATTCAGATTTAGTCAGTCATGCATTGAATATTGCTGCCATTTAAGTTCTAGTTCTTTTATATATTTTGTGATTATTGACAAACTTTAAAGAAGGGTCTGTAATGTCCTGACCTGGCATCTCAACTTCAGTCACTTTCCCATTGCCTTGACATCACTTTCTTGTACCCTTTTTTATAAATAGTTTTTCCTCCTTGGTACATTGACCATATGAATTTAAGCACTGTACTAGATTGGCAACTACGTCTCGTAGTTTTGTGGTTAAAGTTGCTAGATGTAGCCATCAGTTCTATTGAAATAGTTTTGTTTTATTTTTGCACTTCTCACCTCTGGAACTTTCTTCTGGTTACTTGTTTGCCTGCTATTTAAAATCTTCAAAACTTCAAATGCAACATCAATCAGCATCTCTTGTTTTCCTGAATCCTGTTCTTTTATTGTCCTTTCTTCTCATTCTCAGTAGTCTCTGGTGTCTTAGCAACATTATTGCCTTGCTTGAGGGTGAAATGATTTTTAAAAAAATCATTGCCGATTATGTTCATATTCACATACAAACATCAGAGTGAAAATGCTTGTCTCTTTTTCTATTTTATCAGGAGCTATAAAAACAATGAAATAAATTGACTAAACACATTTTTGGAGGGACACAGGTATATTTTATAAATTATTATGATAAAAAAAAATGAACTTGTGTGTCAGATTCTTGTATGAAGTGAAAATACAAAATAAACAACATCTTTCTGTGCAGAGCGTACTTTATGAATGTTCATGAATGTCTACAAATAATCAAGTGAATTTATCATCCTTGGCCTTGATATTGCCAAATGATCTCAAAACATCTTTTCTCTTTCCTCCCCTGACCCCCACCAGTCTTTTCCCTTTCCTCAAGGTTTTCAACTTCACCACTCACATGAACGCCTAATCACTGAACGGATAGCAGACCAGTTGCTGCTACAGCCTGATAGATTGAGAAACACTTGATTTAGCATCTTTTTTTTTAATATAACTTTTGACTCCCCCCTCTCACCTTTCCTTAATCTAAGTTTTCCAAAGCTGAAATGGTGTAAAAATAGATATTATGTTTTATATTACAATATTTTGTTTTCCTAAACAAACATATTAAAAACTTTGATTATAACAATTTTGCAACTAAATAGTAGTTGTGAATTGTGGCGGAAAGTGGTTTAAAAAAGTATTTCATAAAATACATTAACATATGCAACCACTGATCTTTGTATTAGTAAATTTCATACAAAATATTAATCCTCTCATGTCTTTACATATGTGTGTTGTGTGTGTGTGTGTGTGTATGTGTGTGTACACAAATAGTATAATGGTAGCAGCTTGGTATGAGAAATAAATGAGTCAAGTTTGAATACCAGCTGAATTAGTTGCATACACTTTTGTACTAATATCCTTGCAATATTTCTTATTCTCTCAGCTATGGATTAAATAGCAGAGCAGAGACTGAGGTCTTTAGCTGTGGTTGGAAACCAGTCTAGGAGGACAACACTAAGTTCAAAACCACATGTAGCTCAGACATAGCGCATAGTATACAGCCAAGATCATGGAGTCCAAAATGATTTTATAATCTTGAATGCAAGTTGACCTTCAATCTATTATCTCGTAAAAAGTTTGATTAAAAAGAACTGACAAGATCTGTTTGTTTAATTCATGATATTTTTCAAAATTTTGAATGTGTTCAGTATTGTGCTTGAACTTCTGGATAAATTGTCCAAAGTTTGTGTTTTGTTAAAATACATTTAACTTTTGCAGTCATTATCAAGAACTGACATGGTGTCTGTGTGGTATTCTTTGGAAAGTTGGATGTTTGAAATGGTCTAGCATGACATAATGTGTAATGGCTATTGAGAACAACACTACCAACACCACTTCAGTTCTTCATAATGACTGTGAAATGATACTATGAATCGGTTCTTGATAATGACTGTGAAATGATACAGTGAATTCAACCATGCTTGGAGGTTGGATTCATAACATCATTCAGCCTCTTCAAGACAAGTATTTAACTCAAAAAGCACTGGGAATGTAAGATGTAGTAACCAGAACAATATTGTCAGTAATGAGGCCCTTGTTCGTTCATGATTACAATTGTTGATTGATTGCTTTGTCATTTATGGCTTATCAACCCTTTGTGGCTTATTTAAAGCCAAAACATATTTCAGATTCTGGAGGGATTTACTTACAACAGACATTATTCCCAAGCATTCTCCCACTCAAGTACTGACTGGACTCAACCAATGATTGATGGATTGATCAATGTCATTAAAGTTGTATTGTAATGTGAAACCAGTAAAGTTTCCGTTGCAAGTTCCTTTGTGGCCCGCTGAATATTTGTGTGCGTTCAATTAGTAATGTTGAGAAATCTGGTGTGAATACTTCAGAATCTTGTAATTTTAAAACAGAATATTTTTTTTTTTTAATCATTTCACCCCAAGCAATGTGAGACTGCCACTCGTTCTCATGGGGTTGAAGTAAAAGAAAAGACTGGGTACAGGGGAAAATTAAAGAAAGGATAAAAGATGAATGGGATTCAAGAAGATAGAACATGGCAATTGATGTTGCACTTAAATTTTTGGAGATTCTAAAAAAATACCCAGACCAATGTTCACCTTGCCAATATTTAAACTTTAGAGTTATTGTACCAAAATATATTGATGCGGACTGGTTTTGAGTTATATTTTTCTTTGATTCATATTGTGCAAAAAAGAAGAAAGTATGGAACAGAGGTGTTAGTCAGTTAAGTGTCATATGTGATACACACATGGACTGGGCAGAAGATTATTTCACAATAGGTTGCCATGACTTTCTGCAGTAAACTGGTTGCCAGCCAAGGCTATAAAACCCAAAATGTCCTGTTATTTAACCCATAACTGGAGGGATGAAGGAGGATTAATACCTTTCCCAAGAGTATTTATGCATAAGTGAATGCAAGGAATTCAACTGGAAAATGAACTCGGCTTCCCGATTTGTTGTTCCGAGCCGATATCCACTGCGCCACAACACACATCTCACAGGTGTACTTACCTGGAATATGGAAAATTGAAAATGTTTTTGTTTAAACAAATATAGAAACAAATTACTAAAAAATAAATTCTAATCTCATATGTTCATCTAAAAATATGGATTGCCAAAATACAAAAAAAGAAGAGGTTGATGCAAACAAGGTAGTGTTAAAATAAAAATGGACCAAGAATTTTGTTGGGATAATCTATTTGCAAGAAGAGAAATTATTGGATATATGTTGGAATGAACGGTTTCTGTAGAGAATAAGGGTTAGTCAGGCAGCTAAGTTATTAATTTAGATATCAATCATTAATTAAACTGTACTTTGCACAACCACTTTCTAAGATCAGTGGTGAAGAAAGGCTTTGAGAGAATGAAACCTGAGGGTCTTGGCAAAGATCATCATTCCTTGAATATTGTGAACTGGTGCTACAGAATCACAAAGAACTGTACCAGATAACAGAAAACCGCATCACAACAGCAGCAACAAGTGAAATGGATAGCACATTTAACTGAAAGAGAAAACAATGACATAATCAAGTGTTGACATTTCACACTTCTTCAAATAAAAAATTTGTGTAGTTTGTATTCAGTTGTTCTAGAATCAATTTCTTTTTCTTGTTGGTTCTTTTATGTTTGCTTTGGCAACAATAAATCTCTTCTTCTTATTCTCTATCTCTCATGCTCTTATTATTTGTACAGAAAACCCCACACTTGACTATTCAACAATTGTAGGATCTGAAGCAATTTCTTTTCTTATCCTATTAGTAATGCAGTTTTTGTATTCTTTTCGATGGTCAGAAATTTGCATGTTGCCATCAAAATCTTGTATTTTTTAAAATGTAACATTCTTAAATATTTGCCTAATGAGAGATCATCTTTTTTTGTTTTTTTTTTACACTTTGGATTTCTTTATATTTGATACACATACAAAATTTTGTTTTTGTGGTAAGTCATTTTTTACTTTATTTGATTTTTCCTTCTGTTCTCCAACCACGGTATTTACTAACCTTCCCACGCAAAGTTAGATGTGACACAAGGTCATTTTATAGTGGGTTTTCCCGGCTATATAACTGGGCCAAAAAAAATGTTTGTCTATTTTTACTGAGTCGTGATTCTACCCATCGGCGGAACCACGACTGGGTTAGTGCTCTCTGCTTGGAAGCAAAGAGCACCCTCTACCCAAAGGCAGAGAGCTGACAGTGTCATAGTTGTAACAGCAGAGGCAAATGCCAACTGCTTAACTGTTCTCCAACCACAGTTAGGACAGAAACCCCCGTCGATATTGTAAAGAGCAATAACAGTGACTGGACTTGAAAAAGTTATTTTTCTGAAAAATTATTTTCAGAGAAAGTTTTATAAATTTAAAGTGAAAGTAGTTCTGACTTCTCATTCATTAAATACCAGATGTTTCCTTATAGGGAAGTTGCTAATATTAACATTACCATGTAGAACAAAGAATATCTTGTGAGCCATTTGCTACAATTCTCCTGGTGTAAAATTTATTACTTTTAATTTTAATGGAAACCTTTAAAGGATCTAGCAAAAGTTAAATGTTAAGATTTGAGTACTTATGACAAGATACTGTCATTTTCAAGGAAAGTAGATATAAGGTATAAAAATGGCCATGTGTATGTATACATACAGTCACTTTTTTAAAAAAAAACTTTTTATCAAAGTAAAATTATACCAAATCTTAAATTCAAGCATTAAAACCTCACAGTACAATTTGCAACTTTTGAACAGGAGTAGAGGTTTATTCTTTGTTTCTTGTTTAGGATATGATTTCCAGTTTCTTCTAAAGTCTCCTTCAACTCCATACTTCTAACATCTCTGTCTAAAATCTGAAATTTTATTTAGTAGTTATTTAAATTTTTTTTTTCTCTCATCAGGAGTAGATAGGTTTTCCTCTTGCCCGGTTCACACTCCTTTCTTAACATTTTAAACAGAAGTAGCAGTTTATTCTTTGTTTTCAGTTTAAGATTGGTTTCTTGCTAAAGTTTTTTTCCTTTTCTGTAGCTTCTGATAGGCTTTTGCATGTTGATGGCATTATCGCTTGGAGTGGTACATCTTACTCTGTAACCCATATCCTTTGAGTGACTCTTGGACCTTGTACAGGGTGAACATCATTGCAAAAAAAAATAAAAGCTGGTCTGTAATTTAAAAAAAAATGTTGCAGCTTATCTCAAAGAATTTCCAGGGTTATCTATTGATTTTAACTAAATAGTTATTTATCTTTGAAATATTTTGATTCCATTAAAAGAAAGGAGAAAAGAAATTGAATAGGCTAATTTGCTGGTCTAGGTAAAATAAACACCAAGACTATTTTTGCCAGTAAATATAAATAGTATTTTAGAACTAAGAATATATTATATTTGATATCATCAGGGTGGGGGCAGTTGTGAGAACTGTGTAAGCAGAATATGAACAGCATCAATTCTGTGGTCTGTAACTGTTGTCTTCACTGGGTGCAACTGAAGTGTATTGACAAGGGATTTACAGAAACTTTTAGGCCTGAAGTGCTTCAAATATTCAGAGACATTTATATTTCTTTTAATAATTGATGATGAATAAATTATTTTAACTTGTGTTTTAACAATTGAAGGTGGAAAAGATTTTGTCTGAACAATTGTTGGGGAAAATAAATAAACTTCTATGTCATTATTTTTAACATTACCTGTTTTCATAATAATAAAACTATTTACCAGCAAAATAGGATCTATTTTACTGATACTGGTAAAAGAAGCTTAAAAACTTATTTGTCTATTTTACCTGACCTGATGAAATAGATTTTTACCCACCACCAAAACAAATTGCTTGTTTTTTCTTTAAAGTAACCCTGTGCTTAGCTAAGGTAGCTGTATTGATAGAAAAGGCCATTGTGAAGAAATATTAATTAAGAACACACAACATTGGATTAAGACCCTTTCCGAAGAATTTTATTCAGAATCTTTCTAAACTGATATCCTGTCTTGTATTCGCCGAAGCTGAGAGGTGAAAGAGTACCAAATAAAAATCAGGCAACTGGGTAATCAATAGGTTTGTGATGTTTTCTCTTCCTCGATGAAACTATTTAATTCTCTTTTTTTTTTTTTCCCCTCTCTCACCAAATTTACCTGAATTATTCTATACCTATATTCATACCTATCTCAGTTTGATAATCTGTTTTCCAATCAGTCTTTTCCAACAAGATTCATCAACTTGTTATCTAAATTCATTTTTTTTCTGTCTGCACCTAAGGTAATCTGTCAAATTCACTTTGCCTCTCTTTATCGTTACTGCTTTATTTGTATAACCACTTATACTTCTGTCCGCTTCTCTACTCATCAGTCAATACATCCGACTGTCACATTCTCTTTATTCTAAAATTATTCTTTATTTCACACACACACACGCACACATATATATAGGGTGTACCAAAAAGTAGATATACTATTATTCAATAATTTATCACAATTCAGAAGCAGAGCTAACTTTGTTGAACTGTTTCTTCAGCAAGATGAGGTACCTCCTCATTATTCTTTGGCAGTAAGGTACTACCTTGCCTATTCTTTGCATGAGGTTGGCTCAGACAACGTGGTAGATTTGAATGGCCACCACATTCGCCCAACTTAACACCAGTAGACTTCTTTTTTTGGGCGGTTGGGGTGCGCATAGTAAAGAATAAGGTTTATGAGAAAAATCCCTCCCTCCCAGTAGATGAATTAAAAAGAGTTCATCCTGGAAGCATTTATTGACATTGATTTGGATCGGAATTTGTGTTTACTGTGTGTCGGTGTTCTGGAAAGGTTTGAGCAATGTTGCAAAGTTCAAGGAAGATATTTTGATTACTTACAAGATTAAACAGTGCTAATTAAAATGTAATTGTAATAAATAAATAATATAAATAATACTGTAAAGGGTATACCTACTTTTGGCCCACCTGGTATATTTATGCTGAGTGCGATGTGTAAATTGTCGCTATTTGATATTTTCAATTTTACACATGTGTAGTGTTTGATTTTAATTTTATTGACTGCACGGTATAGTAGGATCAGTTGGGCACTCTCTGTAAGAAAAAGAGTACCATAATGCAATTCACTTTACTAGAAATTTGGAAATGACATGCTGTATTCCTTAGTATTCATGCCAGAAACTCCAATACAAATATTTAACAGTGTTTCAGTGTCAACCTGAGGACAATGCAGAAAATTTGGAAAGAGTTTAATGGATCTAATAGTGATAAGGTACAGCAACTTGGACAACTCTCTCTGATTATTTTAAGAAAAGAACTCCTGAATTTGTTGGCGAGGGCCTCAGGCTCGACATCAAGGCCTACATTAAGTGCTTTGAGGAGGTAGTGCTGACCTGGGTTTAAGAAGGTCACTGCTTGAAGACTTTAAATCTGGCAGCAGGACTCTGCATCATGCCACATAAGCAGGAGAACCCAGTCATGGCTGTCAGACAATTTTTGTGAGCGCATCACCCCTTACATCTGCCAACCCAACTCACCAGACTGCAGCCCCCCTTGATTATAATGCATGGGGCACAATTGAGCATGACTTCTTGTAACACCAAAGGTGAACTGAAGGCAAGAATTATAGCAGCATTCACCAACTTTAACAAAGGGACCATTGTGAAGAGTTGCAGGTGATTCCAAAATCATCTGGAGGTTGTGGATGAAGGCAATGGAAATTTGCTCTTTCGTATTTCCAGTTATTTTTGTGTGATTTTGGTAAATATATCTGTTAAAATGAGATGTCAGTGTTAATAAACACTGTGACATAAACATAAATGTTCGTCTCTCTTTGATAGTTCACATCATTAATGGAAGCTTATGGCTCTAGTATGTTGCAACACTGGATGACCACCGAAGTTCAGTAACCTTAATCCTGGTCAATACCTATATGTGTGACTGCTTGGGAATAGAAACTACAGAAAGCTTAGATGTATGAATGATATGGCTTAAGACCAGGCCAAAGTTAAGCAACATCAAGCTTGGTCAGTACCTAGAAGGGTGACTACTTGTGAATACCAAGTGCAGTGTAATGGATAATAGCTTGGCATTGGAGTTCCAATTCCAATCATGTTCATGATATTTACTTTCACACAAATACCTTTTTGAAAGTTATGAATCCATCTCTTTCCCCCCACTTATTGGTTAATTAGTAGGACTTGTATTGTTAAATTATTGCTATTTCTAAAAATTCTTACAATCTAAAAATAT
The DNA here is from genome assembly GCA_037127315.1 of Ascarosepion bandense. Lineage (NCBI taxonomy): Eukaryota > Metazoa > Mollusca > Cephalopoda > Sepiida > Sepiidae > Ascarosepion > Ascarosepion bandense. Next base: position 1,774,765 of record JBBBDQ010000714.1, read on the forward strand.
ATTTTTGCTTAAATAACCTGCTAAATGTTGATAAACTCTAAGTAAATAAAAAAAATACTTCTGGATAGAGAAATAAATCATATGTACTGTGTTAAAAATGGTGCACAAGATAAAAAAATCTAATAACTTGTCTCTCTGACCTTGGGAAAAAAAAACGATGTATTTGGCAAGTGTCCAAGAAATTTACCTGACCTAAATCTATAATAATCTTGGAACCAACTGAAGATTCATATATAAAATGTTCTCTTGGAATTAACTGAAGATTAACAACATTTAATTCAAACACTTTCTAGAATGTGGCTAATCTTCCTTGGATTTTCCCTCTCTCTTAATTCTTTGTGGTTTCTCCTCTCCCTAATCATCTATGGTTTCCCCTCTTTCATTGCAATCTTTTACGGTTCCATCTCCCCTACCCAGTTCTCTATGACTACCATTTCTTCTTTGACCTCATTCTCATGACTTCGGATCACAACCTCTTACAACTTAATTGTAGTCTTTTTTAGCTAAGATGCAGTGTTAACATCATCTAATGTAGCATTAACATTTACACCAATGTGTACAATGCTTTGCCCTTAGAACTCCTCCTATTTATGAAGGACCCAGTTGCCAAACACTGTATAGTGAAACCTTTCACCTAGCCAAGATATTTGACCAATCAATCGATGGAGTTCAGTAGATTTTCCTTTTCTTTTGCTGCATGATTAATTTCTGAGCCAGCCATGCAGGTGCTGGTCTTGCCTGTCTCCCAGTTCAATGGAACTGACCAATCTTAGTGTCGACCTTTCCCTGCGCATCTGTTGAGTTGGCTAAATCAACAATTGTTTTTCTGATTTGGCCTTGAAAAAATTTGACAAGTAAATTGTTCACTCACAATATTTTGGGATAGAATGGGTTATTGGCATTTTCTAACTTGTTATATTCTGTATTGTTTGAGAATTTTAAAATCTTGCAAAGACTGATAGATAAAACATATAAATAAAAGATGCCACTGAAACATTCGGTTAATTTGAATAGTGCTATTCTCTATAAGCAGCAAACACTGAGTGATGCGCTCTCTCTCAGTGTATATATATATATATATATATATATATATATAAAATAATAATGAACAGCATCAACAGTCTCTTTCATGCATATATATCAAGTAAACTCAGGACTCTACACTGAGTTTAGGCCAATGAGAGACTGGACACGAACAATTAACATGCAAAAGCTTATTGCTAGAATTAAGAAATTAATTTTTTTTAAGAAATTTTTTACACTATTTATGTTGTTCAAACTACTGTTCCCATCTCTACTGCCATGTTTATGATGTTTTGGCTGTTGTATGCTCTGGCCTTCTTTAGGTGCTAGAAAATTTAAACCAAACCCTTTATTACAATCACTGGGGTATATCATTTTCATTCCATGTGTTAAGCTACTTCTGGTAGCCATGTAGTTATCTCCCTTTAACTGAATCTTCAGTTATTTGTTCACCACTGCTGTAGCCAGGTATTGAACTCACAACTCTTTGGGTCAAGTCACTGGAACTAACCAAACTCTATATCCACTGTGCCATGTATCCTTAAGGACACATGGCTCAGTAAACGTGGCAGTAAAGATGAAGAATGTAGTCTGAACAATGTAAATAGTGTAAATACAACCTCATCTCAGAAGTATAGGCAAATGCAGAAATTTTTACATTTTATTTTTATATTCTTGATTTAAATTCAATATTTTTCTCTATTTTTCTTCAACAATGAAAATATTAAATATAAAATTAATTTTTTGTGAATAATTTGTTTTTTAATATAACAGGTATTTTTTAAAGGTCTGTTGAATTTTTCTGTCCTTTGTAAAAAAAATAAAAATGTTAGGTTTTTCAACAAAAAATTAATGAAAAATGACACTTATCAAAGAATTTATCATATAAAGTTATTGTCAAAAATTAAATTCAATAATAACAAGAATCCCTTGATTAGTGCGACTATTGAGTACTTTGGTAACTATAAAAAATTCAGTTTTCAATAACTATGCAGAATATTTTACCACATTAATTGAGTATTATGTTTGCACAAATTGAATTTTGCTATATAAAAATTTTAGTGCACTAAACAAATACACATTAATCAGAGGATGCCTGTATTTTACAACAGTTGTTAAAAATCTACCACAAAAATGTAAAAGAGACGATATTATTATCTCATCGATATTGTCTTTCTCTTTTTTGTTTTAAACTGTGAAATTTGCAAAAAAATTATTACGAAAAATTCTGTTACAAAAAGTAAATTTAAATTTTTTTTTTATGTTATTATTCTTCATAACAAATATTTTGATTTAAAAATTCATTTTTAATGACTAATTTGTTTTTTTATAACACGAGAAGTCGGGAAGGGTGGTGAAATTGTCTTGTAAGAAAACAAAAACATGTACATTTTGCACTGCTTATTTTTCTTAAAATTTGCCCATTTTAATAAAAATTGAATTTAATACTCTTTATAGCAATAAATATATTGACTTAAAAAAATTACTATTTTAAGGTATTAAAAAATGTATGTTGAATTTTACTAGCATTGTTGTTGAAATTGTAAAACAAAATTAACCAGTTCGAGTAAATTCTAAAAATATATATTGTAAAAATAATAAACAAAGAAATTTTGTTGAGATAATCATAGTTTATGAGCAGATGGTTGAACTGCAACCCCCTACCATAAAATATGATGATACAAAATTTCATTTTCCAAACTTTATAATCCATGTTAAGTCTCTAAATCTAAATGATTGCCATATTCATACAAATGTTAGATTTTAAATTCTGAAGCCTAAATTGTCCAGACCTTGGAATATAAGAATCATGCACTTTTCAGATGCACCATGTAGATTTTACAAAATAATAATTTAGTTATATTTTAATTTCAATATAAAAAAATCTTTTTCAAAATAGTAAAAAAGTGCTGTGTAACAGGTTGTCGTGGTAACTATATTGACTAAAATAAGGTTTGTGTATTTTGTCTTCCTCGAGATTAGAATGAGCGAGAATGATAGTTAAAAGCTATATGTTGAGACAACTCCCACGGACAAACCAAACATTGTTGTTTGTGAAAGGCATTTTTCATTTAATTAGGAAACAGTGGTTATCAGAGAAAGAGTTTGACCCAGAAATCCAACATCATTATTTGATCATTTGCCATCAAGTGTTTTCTTGTCCTCAATCAAAATCAAGAGCAATAAATAAAACTTCTGCTACTGTCTGAAATATGCAAAATGATGAGTTGGCGCAGTTTCTAAAAATGACAAAATCCTCACTTTCGAAAATTTGTATCAGAATATTGATCAACAGGGTTTTGTATCAGCCGTTACATGCTATAAATCAAACAATCAGTTATTCATCCAATCTACTGACTTTTTCACTGGACTTTTTCCAGTGTTTTTAATTAAAATTTTTGAAAACCTGAGATTCATATGCTACCATGCTGGTATATGTACAAAACTTTAAAATTTGAATATCAATGTTCCATTACAAATCAGTGCAGCAATTTTAAAAATTGATAAGAAAAAAATTTTCAAAGAACATATAAATGTTATGCCACCACAAAGGATTGAGATGAAACATGTTGATGTTTCTGATATTCTTATCAGGTATTTGACTATTTTGTTTCATTGTGGTCATTATATAACACACTACAGGATTATTTTAAGTTCCCCTTTGTGAGAATATTAAGTCTCAAAATCCGATGACTTTCATTTTGTGATATTTTCAGTAAAATTTCTGAGAATCAGAAAAAATGTATTAGTTTATTTGATGAAGTGTATGCCAAGGTTGCTTTACAAAAACATGGACAAATTTATTTGGTTTGGCTTAAAATTCTGAGGGGTTAGCAAAAAGAGTATTGGACATTTTGGTATTAAATGGTGGACCAAAATTTTTGCTTAAAATGATCATAGTTACAAAATTAGAAGCAACTTTTTTGTCTGAAAAAGTTTTATATATTCTTGATCTCTCTCCCCTCCCCTGTATAACCTTCACTTTCTCTCCGCCTATGTATCTGTCATTGCACCTGCTTTCTCAGCTTTCTATTGTTCCTTTCTAACTAGCTTGTACTCCTCACTCTTTTCTAATTAATCTTTTTACATTTATGTAACCCCCTGCACATCAGTGGCATTTCTGCCTTGCTCGAGGTGAAATGATTTAAAAAAAAAAAAAACAACAATCAAACAATTAAATAGTCAAGTAGTTGCATTTGTATGTGACAACAAGAAGATGCATCAATCTTTTTAAAAAAATTTAACACTGTTTTTAACTCTTTGTCTGTGCTGTGGATCATATATGATGCACAGGACATGTGATTTTCATGCCCAAAAATTCTCTGTACAGGCAAAGGGTTAACAATCCTAACTAAAAATGGCTTGTACTTACTTTTTGGTTGTGTCCACTTTTTAAAAATAATTCAGAATAATTGGATTACTGAACCTACTTCTGAATTGTTTTTTTTATTCTGAAAGCAAAAAAAAAATAAAGGACAGTGAATGGAAAATTGTAAAAGGTCTTTTTGAGTTTGAAAAAACTCAATTTGTTAAGCTGTCGAAACTAACTAATGTAGCAATTTACCCAAAACCTGTTGAGCAACAAAATGTTTCCCATTGTTTAAAAGTTTTGTTTTTTTTGTGATCAAACTATAGTTGCCATTAAAACACACCCATTATTAAATGGGCTGGATATCGCAGAACCAGTTAATTCCATTGAAAAGATCTTAGAATTTCGAAAAATTGTCTGTGTCAAAAAAATATATGCTGATAGTAAGAAAAATGATCCCCTGAAAAAAAAGTGATATCAGATTTAGATAATGAACATCTGTTATTTCTTTCAAATTTTGGAAAAAATGACAAAAAGTATGGAAGGAAAGAAAATGAAATCATTAACAAGAGATCCTAGTTTAGCCATTGAGCATACAATGAATGGCTTTGTTGATGGTTGCAGGTATTTGATAAATAGTGGGTTTAATTTTGTTACGCTAGGTGAATTTACCAGACTTTTTAGAAAATGAATTTCGAAAATTAAGACAAAATTCTGGAAGTGCATATTTGCTGAAAATGTGACCATTTGCTGGATGAAATGAGATGCTAAACATTTAACTTACCAGACCTTGAAACTAGGATACCTAAAGATAATAAAAAGTCACTTTTGTATATACAAGGCTATGTTCCAAGAAAAGATTGTCCCACTGAAGAGAAAATTGTATAATTCAATCAGAAGGCAATTTCAACATTTTACAAAACTGTGCATCAGCAAAGTCAGCAAATAATACTTGACAAACAACATGAATTTCAGAAAATCAATTTTGATAATCGTTAGAAAATTTATTGCCATTTCTTTATTTAAGAAAGATAAACTGACTGAAAGTTTAATTAATCTGGTTTGAAATAAATATTAATTTTAGTTTAAAATATTGCATGAAACCATTTTTTAACAAATAGGTGGACGTTCTTATGAGGTGTTGACAACAGTCTTGATTAACATGTTTGGAAATTTTTTTCTACAAGGTACATAGCTGTAAAAATTATTTGATGAATACGAACAGAATGTTGGTATTATATAATTTTTTAACTGCTCACTAAGCTTAAAAATTTAGGAAAATATTATAAGTAACCTAATAAGTTATTGAATTTTATGTAATTTGGATATATTTTTACTGTAGTTACTACTCTTATTATCTGACAATGTTGTGTATTGATGTCTATATTTACAAAAATCTGCTCACTTATACACCCACAAAAAAATTGAAAATTCTTTTTAAAATATTGAGTGTTGCTAAATTGTAATAAGCTTTTTGTTTATGATTAGTGAATATTGTTTTTACTTAATTTTACCAGTACAAGTTAATATAAAATTTTAAAAGATTTAAAGCTTATAAAAATTCATAATAAATTGAATTTTTTTTTCTTAAGACAATGGTGTCCTTAATGTATCTTATTAATAAAAGCAAGTAAAGTTTTTTTAGTTAAATAATGTCTTACTTTTATTGCATATTTACAGTAACTGGCAGTCCTGTTTTACAAAAACAAAATGATGATTTAAATTCTCCAAGAACTTCTGCTTATAACTAATATAAATATTTAATTGCAGAAAAATAAATTTCTTGTAATTTAATAAAATTAAATAAAAAGGATTAAAAATATTATTTATTAATCAAAGAATTCTTTGGATTTTCTCTTAAAGTTTTATTGTCAAAAATATTTTGACAAAAAAGCTGCTGATTATGTTATATCTAGAGCATGGCAACTTGTTAAATGTGAGATCTGAAATAATGACAGTTTGCAAACATACAAAATTATCTATTGGAGCAATATAAACCCAGATGAGAGTACCAAAAACTTCTTTTTTTCCTTCTCTTCTCTCCTTCCTGTAACTCTTGCCTTATCCATTCTCAGCCATTAATAAATTTCCAATTGATAACATAAGTGTATTAAATCAAGTGACAATAATATATATATATATATATATATATATATATATATATATATATATATATATACATATACACTTTTAAGGCTAGACAGAATAAGCACAGGTTTACATTTAAACTAGAAAACTTAAAAAATTGTACAAAATTGACTAGCCATGTGTGGAAATTGAAATTAAAATATGGAAAAGACTCAGACATAATGTGGAGTATATAATAAAAACTGCCAAGCCTTAAAATAGTGGGTAAAATATGACAACCGTGCCAAGAAGAAAAGTTAGTTGTTATGTTATTCCTAAACAAAAATGAATTACTAAATGAAAGAACAAAAATTATGACCAAATGTAACCATATCATCAAATATCTATTTGGCTTATGCAATCATGGATGAAAGTGTTCTAAGACCTTTAAGTAACTTCTCCTAATTTTAAAAATTGTGCATTCATAAAACATTCCGGTTACATGAGCATTTTTTTAAAAAAAAAGGGTAAAATCAGTTATTGTAAATTGCCTGAAGACACCGAAAGGTAGAAACCTGGGTTGAAAAATAACTTATTTACAAATGAAAATATATGTATACATATAGTGTATCAAGGCAGCAAATAATTTTCTAAACATAGACTGTTAAATATAAGAGACAATGAATGTCTATTATGTTTAATCATGAGCCATTCTAAACATTGAAGTTTGGCTTTAATTTCAGTTGAAAATAAAGGCAAAAATTCTCCAACATTTGGATAATTTTTTATTAATTTGGTTCTAAGCTTTCGGCTCACATGGTAGATATTATTGTATTACCGTCTTGGTGACCTCTCTGAAGATGGTTCATGTGAGTCAAAAGCTTAGAACCAAATTAATAAAAAATTATCCAAATGTTAGAGAATTTTTGCCTTTATTTTCAACTGAAATTAAAGCCAAAATACGACGTTTAGAATGGCTCATGATTAAACATAATAGACATTCATTGTCTCTTATATTTAACAATACACATACACACACACACACACACATATATATATATACCTGTGTGTGTGTTTAGTATACTAAAACTGTTCTTAAAGACAATGCTTATCTTATTTAGTAGATGGTTATATTTAAAAAAGTGCTCACTACACAGTTTTGAACACTGAAAGTGTAGCACTGGTTAATATTTAAGATATTACAAACATGAAATTTTTCTGCTATTGCAGTTTTCACCAAAGGTTTCCTCAGGTAGGCATTTGTTTGTTTTTTTTATGCATTGATTTATACACTTATGTTATCAATTGGAAATTTAATAGCTGAGAATGGATAAGGCAAGAATTGCGGGAAGGAGAGAAGAGTAGAGAAAAAAAAAATTTGGGACTTTCATCTGGGTTTTTATTGCTCCAATAGATAATTTGCAAACTGTCATTTTTTGGATCTCTCATTTTACAAGTTGCCTTGCTCTAGATATAAAAAATCACCAGCTTTTTATCCTGACACAATCTACACATAATATTTCCAATACTATATGGCTTGGCTTGTTTCAAAATAGTCTAACATGTATTTGGACTATTCCATTTTTTTTTCTTTTATCTCCCACACCTGGCTAGCTAGTTTTGTACAATGTTTATAACTTTATAGCTTAAATAATGATCAATGGTTATAACATTTTTTCTTAAAGCTACCTTCTCTACACCCAAAATACACTTTTGGGCCTTTTTAATTTTCCACCTATGCCTTGTAGACCAAAATTTTTTTTCTCCTTTACTTCCCCACTCTTACATATTTTCTCTATTCTTGTTTTACTCCTTCCCATCCATTAAATTTCCCATTGATATCATAAGTGTATAAATAAAATGATAGAAAAACAATTGACCTTTTCACTGCCTGGGGAAATCTTCCGTGGTGGAAACTGTTAACGGAAAAGCTTAGTGTTTGTAATATTTTATACATACATATATATATATATATATATATATATATATATATATATATATGTGTGTGTGTGTGTTGCCAACATGTTCAGTCTATGGTACTTTTGTTTTTTTTTTAATATTTTTCTGAGTTTGTCCTTTGCACTAAACCAACATCTCCCAGACCTACTCTGATTTTCACCATAGAATTACTTATTACTCTGAGCGTTTCTTTGTCCTTGGCATGTTCAAATGTGCTACAATTTACCAATTCAGCCATTTACATGTAGAGCATGCCATGCGATGCACACAGGTTCAAATCATCTTCATTCTCTTTGTGTTGTATTGGTAAGAAGGAGGTTTCATTCAGACAGCTTCTACCAAGAACCACGACTTTATGGAACAAAGAGGATGTTTTGCTGATTCCTGCAATCTTAACCTCTTTAGATCAACTATTATTTAATTTCAACAACACCCTACCTTGAGTGGCTCTTAGACCTTGTATTAGATGAACAGCAGTAAAATAAACAAATTACAATTCTTTCATAGTCTACCTTGATTATTAATTCCCAAGAATATTTAAAAACATATTTTTTTCTAATACAGGTATAAACATGGGGTAAAATTCATGACTTGATTTCCTGGACCTTCCTCAGATTATAACACTTTAACTAATTTTCTGTTTTGGTTCTCTTATGCAGATTGATACAATTCTGATATTGGTCCTCACCTTGCACACCTGTACACAATGTCTTTTACTCAACGAAATAACAGATTGTTGCTAGACAGTCCAGCTGTTATTTTCTCTATTTCTTTAACTTGACTACGATAAACATTTCTACGAATTTCAACTTCACTGAGCTTCTTCTCGTATTTCTGGCCAATGCTTAAGTGTTCTTCTCTCTTTACTATTGCTTATATATATATATATACATATATATATCGATTGGCTTCTCTTCTTACTGTTGTCTCCCTTTTGTCTTCTTTTTCTAGAAGTTTTTATTTGCTCTTTTTTCGCAAGTCTTCTCTATATATGTAGTAATATCATGGAACTATTTTCCTATGCGTAATATCTGTAACCCCTTGGCATAGGAGTATATAAGTGACATTTCACTTCATGCTCAGCATGGTTTAGAACAACACACATATCTCCTCTTATGTATATATGTGAAATAAATCACTAATAATAACCCATCTCTTAACCACTTGACACCCTGTATATCTTTTCCTTTCTCGCTACCTTTGCAGTTGGCATCACACCTGTATTCCCATCCTTCTCTTTCTCCTTTCTCTGACACCTTTTGCAGCTGGTTCGTTTTTCTATTTACTCTCCTCCTATCTAATCTTTTTCTCTTATGCAGTCCCCTATGCATCCGTGGCATTACCACCTTGTTTGGGGTGAAATGATTAAAAAAAAAAAAATCAATCTCTACAACATATACAACGGCCTATCACGTTGAATACACCAGTTCTCGCTCGATCACCGAAGTTAAGCAACATTGAGCCTGGTCAGTACTTAGATGGGTGACCGCTTGGGAATACCAGGTGCTGTAAGCATTTAGTGATGGATGCACGTCATGGTGCAGTGGATATTGGCTCGGAAAGAGAAATCGGTGAGTCAAGTTCGAATTCCATTCGAATACTCTGCATTCACTTTCGCACTGGTACCCTTGGGAAAGGTATTAATCCGTCCCTTCCCTCCAGTTATGGGTTAAATAACAAGGTAGGACTTGGGGACCCTGCTCTTAAAAACAAATCCCAATGAATCTTGATACTCGAAAAGAAAAAAGTATTACTAGACACAAAAACTTATATAAAAACAACAATAAATTGTTGAAAGAAAAAGGTATTACTAGCAATAAATAAATAAAAATTTAGTTGGCAATAAATGACCCGCCGAGATTGATTTGCCATAAAAACAAAACAACCAACCAAAAAATATAAGAGGATAGCGAAATTCCATTCCTGTTCATCGGAAGTTATTTAACAATATCTACAAAAACTTAGTTTCAAAAGGTCATTTTTTTTTTTTCACTTGACTTTTAGCTACTGTCACTCCTTGGAATAAAAAAAGAATCTGCAGTGTTCTAACCCGGCATTCAGGCTTCATTCACTTTTTTTCTACTGTAACGTTTCTTCTCAGTGTCTTTTCTATAAATACTTTCATGATAATTGTTCTCATGAACTTTGCTCTAGCATATCTAGACTTTTTGAATTTAAGTTTAGTACTAGATTGACCGTGCATTTTGGTGCAGTGGATATCGCCTCGGAACAAGAAATCGGGAGAGCCAAATTCGAATTCCAGTTGAATTCCTTGTATTCACTTACACGCAAATACCCTTGGGAAAAGTAATAATCCATCTCTTTCCTCTAGTTATGGGTTAAATAATAGGACAGTTTTGGTTCTATAGCCTTAGTCACAACCAGTCTACCACAGAAAGCAATGGCAACCTACTGCGGGATAATATTCTGCCCAGTCAGTCATGCCTCTTTCAAGACATGATCACCCAAAGTGTGTATCAAGTATGGCACTTTACTGACTGAATATAATAGTTGAAAACATGACTAAGGCTTCTACTGGGCATAAAGTGGGGGATCAGTTTTATATTGCTATGAAGTAATAAACTGATCCCCCATTTACTACTTAATAATATAATGCATCTCTTCCCTCTCTATCAATGAGTCAAATAATAGGACAGTTTTGGTTCTATAGCCTTGGTTGCAACCAGTCTACTACAGAAAGCAATGGCAACCTACTGCGGGATAATATTCTGCCTAGTCAGTCATGCCTCCTTCAAGACATGATCGCCCAAAGTGTGTATCATGTATGGCACTTAACTGACTAGATTAGTAACAAGTTCTCATCATTTTACAGTCAAATTGACCAGATCTAGCTGAAATAATAATTTCATATTTACAACAATCTAAAATCTGTTACAAATGTATTAAAACTAATGCAATGCAAAGTTTTTCTTTTAACAATTTATATAGAAATAAATATGAATACAATTTTTTATTCATGAATTTATAAACATTAACTAAATTATAAAAATATATGAACCAGCTATAAGTAAATCTTCATTATTTACCATTGTATAAAGTTCAAATTTATTAACAATTAGCCAATGTTTTGCCAACTTTTCCTATCAACAATAGTGTAAATAAACTATCTAAAAAATAAAATATTTCATAGTTTTGTTGTCACTTCTCAAGAACAAAGAAAATGTATAAATTGATTTTAATTCTGATCATCACTTCTAAAAACAAACATTGCCAAGGAGTGAAGGTAGTTAAAATAATAATGGTGTCAAGGGAAAAATCATTCTTTAGACACTCTATTTCTTTTTAGTGGGGGAATGATGATTTTCATAGATTTTTATATCAAAATATGTGATCTAATTTTTCTTAAGTTTCCTCAAAAAATAAAAATCACAGCTGAATTTTTTTTTCTTTCTTCTTGGTGTTTGCTACTGATTTTAAGATAAACTTTGCATAGGATATAATTATGTATAATGTTTTATTTTTCTGTTTGATTTTGTTTGTTTGTTTCGAGGTTTAACGACCTATCAATCCTTATGGGATCATTTAAGGTCGTAACAAATGATTTTGGGTAAGGTTATTTAATTTTTAAAACTTTTTCTATTCAAGTATCAAGATTCATCGGGATTTGTTTTTAAGAGCAGGGTCCCCAAGTCCTACCCTTTTATTTAACCCATAACTGGAGGAAGGGACAGATTAATACCTTTCCCAAGGCTACCAGTGCTTAAGTGAATGCAGAGTATTCAAATGGAATTCGAACTCGGCTCACTGATTTCTATTTCCGAGCCGATATCCACTGCAGCACAATGCACATCCGTCACTATACGCTTACAGCACCTGGTATTCCCAAGTGGTCACCCATTTAAGTACTGACCAGACTCAACGTTGCTTAACTTCGGTGATTGAGCGAGAACTGGTGTATTCAACGTGATAGACCATAAGCCCTAAAAGTTCAGTTTGAAAGAAATCCTGTAAAGAAAATAGCAGTGCATCAAAATAGACTTTTTGGTTAAACAATCATTCTTCTACGCCTTTTTCAGTTTTTTTTATGACTGTTTTATGACTGTTTTAGGAAGAAGTTAAAGACTAGAACAAATTCCAATAGCTATTGTTCCTCCAAAATCTCTAGAAAATTATTTTTTAAATTTCTGAAGACTCTCACATTGTCTTGAAATATTTTTTTCCTAAATGAACTGATATTTAGCCAGATCCACAAGTTTTCTTTCATGTCTCAAGTCCTTTCAGATATGGATTATACATCTCCACAATTTCCTGTCTTTTGTTGCTCTTGTAACTTGGATTTCTTATTCATTCTTTTATCCCCTGTTCTAGCAATCATTCATGCCAACTGATTAAATAGATTAGTTGCCATTTTTATTGACTTCTGTATTTACAATATGCCTGTGAGTGTTAAATTCTTTAAACCCTTTTTCCTCATTATGTGTCCTATTTATTTTAACTCTTTTTTTCATTTGCTGTTATAAATTAGTCAAATGACACCCAAATAATCCTTTAAAAAGGAAAAATATGACAATGAACAGTTATTGCCAATATTTCTTTATTTACTTTAGCTAAAAAAAGAAAGTTTGTTGAACAAATATTATAAACCACTGTTTTATATGTGTGTTTGTGGGTAGTTTTGTTTAGCAGTATATCAAACTCTGTGGGTTATTTAATGCTGAAATCTAAATATTTGGCATGCAATTTTTTTTTTTTGTAATAATAATTGTTTTAGTGATACAAGTCTTACTAATTAAACCATAGTTGGGAGAGAAGAGATGAATTCATACCATTCTCAAAGGTATTTGCATGTAAGTACAATGAACTCAATTGGAATTAGAGCTTTGTTCTCTGATTAAGAATTCTGATCAATTATCTGTTACACCACCCAATCAAGCTTTAATACCTGGTATTCCCAAGTGGAAATAGATACTGACCATGCTCAATATTGCTTAACTTTTGGAATTGTACAGAAGCTGGTGTTTCATTGTAAAGTAGCCTCTGTATGTGTGAAAGACTGAAAAAGCTACTGCATAAAATTTAAATAAATATTTTGATTGGATGAAACTTTATCAAGTTTTAATCTAACATAATATCAAAACTGCTTTGTAATATTTTGGTTTTATGCAAATTTTTACAAATATATAATTTGTTTATTTCCAAATCGTCTATTTGAAAGTTGATCATTTCACTTGCAAATATGCAATTTTATTTCAAGTTAGAAATCTACAAACATTTAGTTTGAAAATCACTTTCTTGGCTTATTTGGATATTGGTATAGGCTTTTATTTATTTTATTTTTTTAAAGCCTTACAAGTTGCAAAACATTTATTGTTTTAGAAACATAGCTCACATTTTAATCCTAAGGAACAATTTAACTGTATATCCTAACTTAATTATTTAAAAAATGACTTTATCAGTGAATCATTTCAAATTTTCAAATCATTACCGATAATTATCAATTCCTCCAAATTTATTTTTGGATTTTGATGAGCTGTCTGCTCTAATCACCTCTGCTATAATTGTTCCAATGTTATCAGAATAAAATTTGGGGTATAATGCAAAACAGCATTGCAATTTAATTATTTAAATTAATTTCATTAAGTCTTCTTAATTAATTTACAGTTGATTATGTATCAAAATTGTTGCTCTTATCATTTCTGCTTGATTCTTGCGGCAATTTTATTAAATGAGGAATAATTATTACATGTCTTGCTCACCTTGGCTGTTAAACTCAGTGTTTTGGCAGTTGCAATCTCTGGCCTTCTTCAGGTTTCTGTCTTTTTATAAGCTTTTCTATTCAAACCCTCATGGTTATATTGACTGTTAAACTCACAGTGTTTGGCGGTTGTAACCTCTGGCCTTTTTCAGGTGTCTTTTTATATTTGGTGACATACTCAGTATTTTAAACTGATCACTTTAATCCTCCTTTAAGGAACTGTATTGATCTCCAGGATGTGCGTTGTGGTCCAGTGGATATTGACTTGGAACGAGAAATTGGAGAGCCAAGTTTGAATTCCAGTTGAATTTGTTCCAATCATATACGCACAAATACCCTTGGGAAAGGTATTAATCCATCACTTCCTTCCAGTTATGGGTCAAATAACAGGACAGATTGGGTTCTCTAGCCTTGGTTGGCAACCAGTCTACTACAGAAAGCAATGGCAACCTACTGTGGGATAATCTTCTGCCCAGTCAGTCAAGTCTCTTTCGAGACATGATCGCCCAAGCGTGTATCACGTATGGCACTTAACTGACTGATTGATCTACAGAATCTTATATGTCTGATAAGGTTCTTAATATTGAAACATTTCAGACTTTGTTTGGAGTATGACCAGGAAGAAATGAGAACCCCAATCTATTTAATCTTTTCCTAGACTATGCCCTGCACATTTATAAACACAGATGTGATAAGATAGGCACTGACCATTTAAGCATTCTACACCACATTCAAAATATTTTCCAACAAAAGACAACAATCATGCTTTTCCTCATGAGGCAATATACCGATGACATAGGTTTTCATAGTCAGGATAAGGAACAAAAACATCTACCAAATGTTCCAAGAAATGGTAATCAAGATAAACTTTTCCAAAACAGAAACTATTAACTGAAATTGCAATGAATACAGTGATGACATGCTTTAGTATTTACTAATTCCATGTCTTGAATTTTGATGATGGTTCAAATCATCAAAATTCAATGTGTTGAATTAATAAATGCTAAACATTTCAAATACTTTGGTATGAGGGTTGGCTATAACAAATTAAGTATAGGAGAAAAAGAAATTGATCATATGAGAATGGTCTGTGCAAGAGGTAGATTCACAAAATGCTATGAAACTAAAACCTCAACCTGAAAACTCAAGTTGTGTTCTTGA
>JBBBDQ010000714.1:1795000-1947500 GCA_037127315.1 Ascarosepion bandense
AAAGATATTTAATAAGTATTATAAGTATTATCAAAGATATTTAATAAGTATTATAAGTATTATCAAAGATATTTAATAAGTATTATAAAAGATATTTAATAAGTATTATAAGTATTATTAAAGATATTTAATAAGTATTATTAAAGATATTTAATAAGTATTATTAAAGATAGGTTTATGTTTACAAATATTTAAAAAATCTGTTGTATTCTGCATCACGTGATGTAAACAATTTCTCGGATGGATGCTCATCGCGAAAACGTTTCTAATTTAAATTTTAAAATCATTTGTTTGTGAGGAAAGGCTGAGGAC
This sequence comes from Ascarosepion bandense, assembly GCA_037127315.1. NCBI lineage: Eukaryota > Metazoa > Mollusca > Cephalopoda > Sepiida > Sepiidae > Ascarosepion > Ascarosepion bandense. The sequence continues at coordinate 1,795,313 of JBBBDQ010000714.1, forward strand.
GGTCTGAAATATCAAATATAATAATAGAAATAAATAAATACTGTCAAAAAAATACATTTTTAAACTTACAACTTTTTAGTAGTTTTTCCTAAGTTAAGTGCCATATGTGAAATATGCTTGGGTATATATATATTTGCATCTAAAATATATTTTCATTGCGTATTAGATGTTTGACTGATAAATATTGACCAAATTCTTTCTCTTGGATATGGGTTTTTGTGTAGGATTGTTCAAACATGCATGTTATATATGAAATATATGTACACATTAAGCATCGAGATATCTATTAATATACTTTATCACATAATGTGTCTGTCTGTCTGTTTGTGTGTGTGTGCATTGAAAATTTTGCAAGTATGATTTTGTAAATGCTTTATAGGATCATTGATTCTCTCCCCAATTTTGCAGCTTTTTTGTCATCTTCCTGCAAGTGTTTAAAATAGAAATCACCAATCTTCACCCACACCACTAAAATGCTCTTTCAATAAATGACTGACAGTTTTGTGTCCCTAAGCACCCCAGGTATTCACCTTTGCAACCTTTCTCTGTTTTTCTTTTTTGATCCATCCATTTTTAGTTTTTCCATCTGATTTAAGACAAGTAGAAAATTTTGTGCTTTTTATTTCTTGTCATTGGTCTTTAGCAGTGTCTGCAATAAACAAGTTGGCACTCTATTACCAACATCTGCAAGACAAATGCAAAGGGAAAAAAAGGAAGGCACGATAATGGTATCTTAATTTACAATTTAGTTTTGGTCTAATTCAATAAAGATGGAAGAAAAGAATAAAAGAAATATCCAAAATGGATGCTGGATCTGTCCTCTTTTCAGCTTGTCTGCCGATATGATATTAGCAAGAAGGGTTTTATATGATAAGATTGACTAACCAAGTAATTTTTTCCTTTTTTTTTTGTCACCCATGGCAAAAGGGTGTCAAAGATTATGGCCATATCATTTTGAAACAACAGTTTTCATCTGATGACCAAATTTGATCAACATTGCAGTCACTCTCAGCTGCAGTCACTCTCTCACCGGTGTGATGTGGCTTCCCTGTGCCTCTTCTATAAATACTTTCACAGCTTCTGCTTTGATGAACATAGATCACTGGTGCACCCTAGATATGAAATTACATGAACTACTACATTAGCAACTAGGTCCCACCCTTTCACAGTGAAACCGATAAAGTGTAACTGCAATTTCTACTATAACAGCTTCTTTTCATGCACTTCCCACCTGTGGAATCTCCTTCCATATACTTGCTTCCCCGACAGTTACAATCTCCAGGAATTTAAATGTAAAATCAATAATGTCCTATCACACTAACTAGCATCCATTCTCCCAAGCTCTTTTTCCATCTACTCCACTCACGTCCTCAGTATCCTCATCCGTCTATTACCCGCCTCTTGACATTTCCTATAACTAACCTCTCTTTCTCATCACTTTTTTCTATGTAACCCCCTGCGCAGTGGCAGTAGAATGCCTTGCTTGGGGTGAGATGATTTAAAAAAAAAAAGTACCTACATGGGTGATTGTTTGGAAAACCAGGTGTGCTGTAGGCTTGGATGTGCAGGTGGTGCAATGGATAACACCCTGGGATGAGAAATTGGAGAGCCAAGTTGGAATTTCAACTCAAGTTCATTGCGTTCACAGATATAAATACAATTGGGTGATCATGAATCAAAAAGAGACATACATACTGAAGCATTAGTATAATGGTCCATTCCTCAATATGAATCTGGTGGAGGTCCATTCCTCAATATGAATCTGGTAGAGGTCCATTCCTCATTATGAATCTGGTGGAGGTCCATTCCTCAATATGAATCTGGTGGAGGTCCATTCCTCAATATGAATCTGGTGGAGGTCCATTCCTCATTATGAATCTGGTGATGGTCCATTCCTCATTATGAATCTGGTGATGGTCCATTCCTCATTATGAATCTGGTAGAGGTCCATTTCTCAATCTGAATTTGGTGGAGATCTCTGCTTAACAAAAGACCTACACAGGTTGTGATGATGATAAAGGTAAAAGTGTATGTCAGTGATGGTTTTAAATGCCGAATGGTTATTCTCTTAAACCAGTTTTTTTTTTTTTTTTTTTTCCAATCATTTCATTTCATGGAAGGTGATAATTCCACTAGAATGATGGTGGTGAAAATGAAAGAGAATGAGAAAACTGAGAAAGGACAACAAAGGAACAGAGTTCAATAAAATGGAAGTTGGCAAATGATGTTGCACTTAAATGTTTGAAGATTGGAGTTATCAGGGAAGCAAGAAATTGGAAAGGAGTTCCACAGGTGAGAAGAGTGAGAAAAGAAACTGTTAGAATAGAAGAGATGGTTGTATCTAGCTATTTCAGCAGTAAAACAGTGAGATTTAGATGTCAATTTATTAGCTTGCTTAAATTCATGTAGTCAGGACACCAGCAAACAATAAAACTGTATAATGACTTTGAATGAGAAATTAAAGAGCTATGTTCCAATTCCAATCAGGTTCATTACATTTACTGATGCAAATACACTTGGGTGATCATGAATTGGAAAGAGACATGCTCACTCAAGCCTGTGACATCTTTCCCTGCCAACATAAAGTACAATAGAGTAATGGCTTATTCCACCCTCTGAATATGGGGAATGTTTATGCCCAACAAAGGACCTACACAAACTGGGAAGAAGAAAATTATGGGAAAAGTGTATTTCACTCATGGTTTTGAAGTCAGAATTGTTCTTCTCATAAACCAGTTGCCAACCAAAGCTAGCGAACCTTCTCTACCCTACATTAGAATTTGAACTTATTTCTCTGACTCCATTCTCTATACTGCTAACTATTAAACTATTTCCACCTCTCATTTAGTGTCAGTTAAACCAACAGATGATATTTGCTATTGACAGTTTTTGAAGTAAAAACAATCATCATTGTTGTCATCATCACAAGCACCAGCATCACCATCAGTTATGAGGATGAGGATGAGGATGACTTGCAAAGGGAAAAATCCATTACTCTTGATGAGTCAGCAGCTTTTTACTCATTATATTTCATCTTTCACTGGTGATGGGATATTTTTAAATGCTGAATACCTACATTTAGAATTGTTATCAAAGAAAAACCAGGGTTGTGTGGAGGTGGGTGTGTACATATTAGTGAATGGAGGCACATACATAACTCCTCCTCTCCACTCATCTCGGTTGTGTGAATGCAGATCTCTCTGTCCGAGATTTTCATGAATATATTTTTCTTATGTATTCAATGTGAATAAGTATAGAGTTTTACATATATAGACACATGTCTTTTCATTTGAATGGTTATGTGTAAATATATAAAAATATGTAGATATGTACACACTCATGTCTGTGTGTGTGTGTGCATGCTTGTCATGTGTATATAAAAGAAGCATCAAGAAATGTAGTTTACTCTTACTGCCTGATGAGAATGATATGGTTGAAACCTGGGCAGCAAGTAAGTGGTGAACATTCTGTTCTTTAATATATACATATATATATATATATATATATATATATATATATTACATATGGTAAGACATTAGTGACAATGGTATCTCTATCTTATAAATGCCTTACCATTATGTTGGAGATATTTCTACTGCACAATATATATATATATATATAAAGTCATCCACAAACAGATCTGTTTCGCTGTTTCACAGCTCATCAGTACGGTTAGACATCAGATTGCTTTTACCCAGGATTGAAATCCGACCGAATTGGCGTCAGTCAGCAATTCTACCTCTGAGCTATGGGTGCTTGGTAGAAGGAGGTAGACTTTTAGCATGTGACATACCATGTAAACACACGCCAGTAGCTAAGAGTGTTCTAATTCATTACTGAATGAACAATGCTAGAGTAGCTACTATTTTTTCAAAGTCTACCATTCTTCCAGAGTGCTCAATCAGGGTGTGAGAACGTAAATAGTCATCTGCAAACAGATCTGTTTCACTGTATCACAGCTCATCAGTACAGTTAGACATCCAATTGCTTTTACTCAGGATTGAAACCCAACCAAATTAACATCAGTCGGTGATTCTGAGTTAGAAATATATATTTGTGTGGGCTTGTGTGTGTTTGTGTGTGTGGGCTTGTGTGTGTGTATATATATAAATATATATTTGTGTGTGTGTGTGTGTGGGCTTGTGTGTGTGTATGTATATATATATATATATATATATACACACACACACACATACAGGGTGTATCAAAAATAATTTTACAAACTTATGGGGTAGGTTTTTTATACCAAAACAAAGAGAAAAATTCATATAAAGATATGTCTACAAATCCTTAATTTTTGAATTATTAATTTTAAATAAAGATGGTGATATGTTGTCATATAGGTTAGGTTACATTTGTCATTCATGTACATTTGTGGCAAGTCTGTCCTCAATATCTAATGTGTATCATCGTTAACTGAGCCATTTAACAATGGAAAGATATTCATATTGTGAGCAGGTAGATATGATTTTTACATATAGCCATATAGCTGCATATATAACAGAATCCATAGCACCATAACCTATGGATTGAAGAAAACCAAGATTTACTCATAGACTTGACCACAAAGAACAAATTCTACAGGCTATCAGAGATGATCCAGGTATCAGCACAGTCCTGGGTATGACTGTAAACTGCATCTGGCAGCAAGGCCTCTGATTAGGAGGTTGTGAGGAACATGGAACCACCTCTTAATTGATGTTGTTCCCAGGTCCACCTGACCCGGAGTGGTAGCACCTGCTAGGGTCCCAGCTATGGGTAAATAGTTAACCCCCAAACCGGGGTCAAAATGCTATGAAGGTATTTAACAACAAAACTTTTTTGAATGAAAAATATATTCCCAACAAAACAAAGACTGACCCTTAAATGACCAAAATGGTTGATGGGTCGTTAAACTTAAACCAAACCAAACCAGGTATCAGCACATGTCAAATGGATATAGTATGTTGTATATTTTGTAGTACTCCATGGAGGATATTTTAGGAGCAGCTCCTGTAACCATATCATTTGTAACATGTGCAGAATCTTTTGCTGTCTGATCACTCACGATGGGAGAATGATTGCACAAACTGCTAATTCATTTTTTTCTCTCTTCAGTCTTGTTTAGAGATGAGACAACATTTCGAAGAGAGGGAATAACAAATTTACACAACCAACATTTGGTACAATACTAGCATCAGTTTATGATTACTGTGTAAGATGGAATTGTAGGTGACTGTCTGGTAGGTCCATATGTTCTCCCAGCACTTCTTACAGAAGCTATCCACAGGGACTTTATTTCAAAAACACTTCCAAATCTGCTAGAGAATGTACCCATGTTAATATGGGGTTCATGCAGGGCTCCGGCACATTTTAGTCACATTGTGATGAACTGGCTGACAATTACATGAAAAAAGGATAGGTAAGGGAGGACCAGTTCCATGGCTTGCACATTCTTCCTCAATCTTTTGGATTTTTATCTCTGGAACCAAGGCATTTCAGATCTAATAATGGTTTCCCCTAGGGGCTACAAGTTCAAATTCTGCCGAAGGGCACATATTTTTATTAGATTTTCTTAAAATTCAGGCTAGTAGATGTAAATAAATATACTGTTTAATAATAAAAACAGAGCATCTACTTCAATATTAGTATCCATTAAAAATAATGCTTAAACAAATAAATTAAAAATATATCAAATTTAATACATTTCCTAACATATTTTTTGTTTACATTAAGATACGAAACAGAGCAGATATGTATATTTGTGAATGGAGAGAAATGTGTGTTCAAAAGCAATATATATATATATATATATATATATATATATATATATATATATAATTAGTTATTTTTAGGTCATAATTAAATTAGACCAGTACACAGATGTATTAAAAAAGATTCAATACAATTATATTGTAGAGCTTTGAATATTTTTCATTTTTAAAAAAGTTATTTTCTGACTCAGATTTCTAACTTTCAGTGTCTTCAGGTGACTTATCATAAGTTATTGTAAATTACCTGAAGACACCGAAAGGTAGAAACCTAGACCTAGGTTGCGAAAAAACTTGTTTCCAAATGAAAAAAAATGTGTGTGTCTGTGTGAATTAATAAATATTCATAAGCATATACACGCAAGTACATACACATATATAAATATTTTTCTGGTGTTAATAAAACAGTGTATGGTGTAATATAACAGAGCTATGAAGTATATATTAATAAATATACATATTATAATAATCACCTAATGATTGCATCGTGCATGAAACTCCACTATAGGTGTAGGATAATATGTCTATTTATTAATGTGTGTGTGTCTACATAAACAAGCATAAATATTTGATAAAACTCTAGTTCTATTTTTCAAATGGTCATCTTGCTGCCTCAGTCAGTGTCTACTTCAGTTTCAATTACTCTCTCTCTCTCTCTCTCTCTCTCTCTCTCTCAGTGTCTGTGTGACTATCTCTGTTTTTATTGTGTGTGTGTGTGTGTCTCCATTTTGTGCTCAGTTTCTCTTGACGTTTGTGTTTAGCCCTCAGTGTCTCAGGATTTCTTTTGGGATTTCAGTGTCTCAGATTTCGTCAGTAGCCATCTTGATGGAGATAAATCAGTAAGTCCATAGTTTGGTATAGAAAAAGCTTTTATTTTGACACAAGAAATATATATATATATATATATATATATATATTTCTTTATCAGTAATGCTCACCATGCCATTTTTTGGACTGTGGCCATTAATGGGTTCTAGATAAAAACTGTTAAGTCATAAAGGATTTTTTTATAACTTTGTAATTGACAGGAAATTTTTTTTAGAATTAATTAGGGGTTTATACCCCTAATTAATTCTAAATTTTTTTCATGCTATTTCACATGGTAAAAAAACTTTCAAAACATTATTTGTATACTTTAGTTTGTTATCCAGACCACTGTAAAACTAGACAAATTTGGTCCCGAAGTCTGCTTGCTCTAGTCAGCATCAAAAAGCAGGTAGATTAAATTGATTTTTTTTAAATTGTTTCACCCCAAGCAAGGCAAGAATGCCACTAGAACACAGAAGGTTACAGGGAGTGACTGAAAAAGAGAAGATGGATAATGGAAAAGAGATTGAGAAGGGGACAAAAAGTTGAACAGGTTTCAAGAAGAAACAACAAAATTACGGCTGTATCTAGCTAGTTCAAGAGTAAAACTAGTTTCCAGTTTAATAGCACATTTAGATTACTGTAATCAAGACACCATGAAAAAAACCTTATCCGAACAGTTGCCATGAAAATATTTGTAGAAGTCAGCAGGAAGCATTGGTGAGAAAGTGATTGGAGATGAGATGCCTGGTCTGGATTGATTGTATAACAGAACCTTTTGATTTTATCAAGAATCACAGAAGAAGCAGAGAAGATAAGGCAACAGTTTTCAATATTCAATACAGATGAATGGTTTGGCAGTTACATTGTATACCAAGGTTGTTAGTATTGGTGCAGTAGATATCAGCTCGGAACGAGAAATCGGGAAGCCAAGTTCTAATTCCACTCGGATTCCTTGCATTCACTTACGTGCAAATACCCTTGGGAAAGGTATTAATCCATCTCTGCCATCCAATTATGGGTTAAATAATAGGACAGATTGGGTTCTGTAGCCTTGGTCGGCAACCAGTCTACCGCAGAAAGCAATGGCAACCTACTGCGGGATAATCTTCTGCCCAGTCAGTCATGTCTCTTTCGAGACATGATCGCCCAAGTGTGTATCACGTATGGCACTTAACTGACTGACTATGTTTTGCATTGCCTGTCAGAGTTTCTGGAAGTTTTCCCTTTCTAATTTAATGGAATCAAAGTTTTTATCAAACATTTTTGTTAGTTATTTCTTCAGTATATTTTAAAAATAGAGGTTATCAATTACTGATATGTTTTTATTATTCACTTTCAATTCGGAAAGTTTTATTGAAAAGCGATGTGTATGCGTGTGTTATAAGAGACATTATAATTGAATAGATTCATTATTTTTTTCAAGTTTGCAAATTCATCTTCCATACTTTTGTTTTATTTCAATATATTACATTTATATGGATTTTTTATCTTTTATGTGCTATATCTTCTCTGGATGTCAGTGATCATAGCTCTTCACAACTTCCTATTCTTCATAGCTTCAAGTAATATTTACCTGTTTACTATCCTTCTTACTGTCTTCTGTCATCCATTTACACAAGTATATTACTTGAAGTTTCTCTTTTCAGTATGTCTTATGAGTGGCAAATTCTCTAGACCTTGTTTTTTCATGCATTCCAAAAAATTTTCAGTTGTCTTTTTCTGATTTTAAGTATAAGTGGCATTTTTTATTGTTTTCTTTCAAACTTCCTCATTTTCTTCTCCTCTCGTAAAACTTGCCAGCAGTAAACTCTGTTTTGAATGTCACAATTCTATATTTTGTATATATTTTATTTTGTGTTTTTAATAAATTAAATATATGTTTATGATTTAGCTCTGTGTTTTGGTAAATCATTTTCTTTTCTTTTGTTACAACTTCCAACACGTAACTATATATATATATATATATATATTTCTATATTTAAGGGGAAAGATCCCTCAAAAATATCAGAGATAGAATATTTGTAGATATAAACAATGTAGACATAGAATCAGTACTACATGCTGACTGTCAGTTTCACACCTCAAGTAATCTTCAGAATATATATATAATGTATATTCAAAATAATCTAAAACCTTGAGCATGAGCTGAAATATGTTATATATATATATATATATATATATATATAAGTAAATACACAATGGCCTTTATGATAATAGAGAGGATATATATATATATATATATATATATATATATATATATATATATGTACAATACATTATAATAGAGAAGATATATATTCAGTACTCAATGACATAATTACTGCCAAAAAAATAAGACACTGTTAAAGAGCAAGCATGCAGCAAGTGCTTTCATAATTGGCAGTAAAGCTTATTGACTGGTAGTAAAGAAAATGTACTGAGCTGACGCTGCCTCGATATTGTCTCTCTCTCCCTGAGCATGACAGGAGGGAATTTTATATATATATATATATATATATATATATATATATACACATACAAAATGGCTTTTATTATAGTACAGAGGCTATATAATTGTAGTTCAATTTTGTTTGGCCCAAGCCCATGTGGTAAGTACACAGTAGTATTTGTAAAACAGTAGAAGATAGTATTATACAATACTTTAAAGTAAGAAAGCCTTATCTTCTCTGAAAGTCAGAATTCAACATCCTGCCTTTTCCTGGGCTTAAAGACAGACCATTGTCACCAGTGGAAAATATCTTCAGCCATTACAGCCTCACTGATTTCTCTCTTTCTTATATATATATATATATATATATATATATATATAAATGTATTCTGAAATGAGAATGTTGTAAATGATAAACTTTGATAATTTAATGTACTTGTAAAAGTTCTCTGAAGAGCACAATCTTGTTAAGATGAACATTAAATGATACTGAAGAGCCAGCCTCTACTGAGAAAGTTTTAAGCCTTCTCAGTCACCATTAGAGCCACTTACTTTCAATTTAACAATGACACTTAGTAAGAAAAATGACTTTTCTCACCTCTGTTATTCCTGCCTATTACTAGTGGCCTTACAGAACATTTAATAGTCTATTTCTAAGTATGCTTACCTATTTGAAACTTAATGTATTTGGAAATGAAGTTAAACAATTGGTTTTGCCTGATGACAACTTCTGTAAAGAATTATTTGCTGCTCAGATAAGTGGGTCCATTTTATGCTTGGTCAGCAGAAACATAAAACTTTGAAAATTATTATATGGTTATTTCAAGAAACCTTATTTTAATTAAATTTATTTACAAAACTGGTCGAGCTATTTTACAAGAGAAATGTATGCATTTTTTTTTTTTTACAGAAAACTTAAGATTTTGATCAATAGTTTGATATGCATTGTGACGTAATGAATACCAGGTTAGAATGCGAAATTGATTTTTTTTTATCTCAGAATAAGAAATTCAAATTGAACTCAAGTTCATAACATTCACTTATGTTCAAATACCCATGGGAAAATTATGAATCCAACTCTTCTCTCTCTCAAGTATGGGTTGAATAACAAAACTGGGTTTTATAGCCTTGGTTGGTAACCAGTCTATTATAGAAAGAAATGGCAGCAAACTGCAGGAAAATATTATGCCTAATCAGTCATGAATTGAAAGAGAAATGATCGCCCAAGTGTGTATCATATATGGCACTTAACTGACTGTCAAAGGTTAATAATTTTTGCTCAGTAATTAAAACAGAACTTACTGAAATGTTTGCTGAAAGTTTTTATTCTTGGGTCTAATATACAGAAGAGAAAGACTTCTCAAAGTAACTAAACTAGCAGAAATGGTAGAATTCTTGAATACAGAACAACATAGTGTATTTAAATATTCTTTTGGTTTAATTTTAACTTTTATCCTTTTCTTTTCTATTTTTTTTTTTTTTTTGGTGGTTCTTAAGCCACATGGACATCAGTTTTGTCAAATTCAAGAATGGTTGCTTCTAAAAAAAATTGGTGATTTTAGTTTATTTATGAAGAACTAGGATTTGGCATTGGTGGCCACAATCTGAACAGTATAAGATATACAGATGATATAATGCTAATAGCAAACACCAAAAGTAAACTATAAGACCTCCTACAGAAGATAGCGGAAGAAAGCAAAAAGAAAGGACTACATATAAACTCCAAGAAAACTGGATGCATGGTCATCAGTAAAAAGAGGAGCCCAAAATGTCATCTACAGATCAGGGAAACCAAAATAAGACAGGTAGAGAAATTTAAATACATCGGTAGTTCTAACAGAAGAAAGTAAGTGCAACTTTGAGAACCAAAGGTGAATTAAGGATACCGTGGACTGAATATGTGAGCAATGACAAGGTTCTGGAGAGGATGGAAACCAAAAGGAAACTAATAGTTAACATCAGGAAAAGACAGCTGAAGTCCCTGAGACATGTAATGAGGAAGGAGGGCTTGGAGAATCTGATAATCACAAATCAGATAGCGGGAAAGAGAGACAGGGGAAAGCAATGTGTAACAACATACTTGAGCAAATGGATGGCAGAGCAGGGTTTGGGATGGGTAACAGGAGAAAGCTTTTCAAGAGCTACTAGGGATATGAAAGGCCATGATCACCTAAGTACTGAAGGGACAAAGCACATAGAAGAAGAAAAAAGAATCCTAGGTTGCCAAATTAGGTCATCATTGAAAATCCAGCTATAATAAAATAAACTAGGCTAACTTGTGTCACTGATGAGAAGAAAGTCAATTTAAAATTTAGTCAAGTTAGACTTTCAAATGTGGTTCAATTTGTTACCTGTACCCTAATCTGCAACTGTGGTGCTTCATGTATCTTTATTATTTAGAACACAAGATTATATATATATATATATATATATATATATATATTTCTCCATTTGTAAATGAATTATTACACCACCCAGGTTACTACCATGAGTGGTGTCTTCAGGAGATTTTCAATAAAATCATTAGTTTTTGAAAATTGCCTGAAGACACCGCTCATTGTAGAAACCTGGGTCACATAATAACTTGTTAAAAATGGAAAATATTCAAATGTAATTGTATTGAACATTTTTTAATACAAATGTGCACTGGTCTAGTCTTATTATGATCCAAAACTAAGAAATTAAACAATCAATATATATATATATATATATATATATATATATATATATATATATATATTGTACTAAAATGTTAAACATTAATGAATCTATTTTTAGTATTTTTCTTGTAAAAAAAAAAAAAAAAATGAAGACTCCATAGATTCATTTTTGCTAATTTTCTTAGAGATTATCCAGTGTTTACATCTGCTAATTATAAAAGGAATTCATGTCTGATGATTCATTTTGATAGAATGACTTGAAAGTTTACAAACCACCTGTGAAATTACTTCCAAATAAGAATTCTTTTCATTTAATAGAAGATGCATTTTCAGGTCAGAGGATTATCATTCTGCTTCGGTACATTTTTATAGTTACTATGTACAAATTGTCCTTTCACACTATGCAGTACTCTCAGTGATTTATAAATCAAACCTGTCTTAGGAAAAAAACCATCAAGATACAAGCATCTCGAGTAATACACTATCAACTAGTTTAGCAAATCAAATTCAATAATTCATTTAAATTATCTTTTATAGAAGAGCATATGTTCTAGAACAATGCCAGTCATGTCTAACAGTCATTTTGTTTTCCTGTTTTGATTTGAAAGGATAGAGGGAAAAAAGAATCCAAAAGAAGAAATTGTGGCTGATATGCAACTTCTAATTTGGTATCACTTTATAGCCAGATGCTATCTTTGTTTAGATTTGCTGCTGTATGACCAGGTTCTAGCATTAGTATAATCATCACTGTACGACCAGGTACCATCACTTGTACAATCATCCCTGTATTACCAGGTGCCATCATTTGTGCAACCATCACTGTATTACCAGATGCCATCATTTGTGCAACCATCACTGTATTACCAGGTGCCATCATCTGTACAATCATCACTGTATTACCAGGTGCCATCATCTGTACAATCATCACTGTATTACCAGGTGCCATCATTGTGCAATCATCACTGTATTACCAGGTGCCACCATTTGTGCAATCATCACTGTATTACCAGGTGCCATCATTTGTGCAATCATCATTGTATTACCGCAGTCATCACTGTATTACCAGGTGCCATCATTTGTATAATCATCACTGTACGACCAAGTGCCATCATTTTTAAAACTGAAATTTTATTGATAGATACCGACATTGTTATAATTGTGACTTCTTTAAGAGGTGACATTATGCATTATTGTTTTTTCTTTGTCTCTCTTTGCTGGTGCCATGAGTTAATTTCATTTATTTTATATGAATTGAATATGCAATTTTTTTTTTATGATCATATCACCCCAAGCAAGGCATTTTATTACCACTGTTTTGCAGGGGGGTTACATAGGAGGAAAGTTATGAGAAAGAGAGGCAGGTTATAGGGGGTGTCAGGAAGTGGGCAGGAGAAGGATGAGAATACTGATGAGAGTGGAATGAATGGAGAAAGGTGCATGAGAGAGAGATGATGCAGGTTAGTGAGATAGGAGATGACTATTATCTTTACATTTAAATTCTTGGAGATTGTAGCTGTCGGGGAAGCAAGTAAATGGAAGGGAATTACACAGGCGGGAAGTGTGAGAAAAGAAGCTGCTGGAGTAGAATTTGCATTTAAAATTTATTGGTTTAACAACAAAAGGGTGGGACCTAGTTGTTAATCTTGTGGCTTGAGCAAATTCATGTATGGGGGTACCAATGAGCTAAGTTCATCTGAGCAGAAGCCCTGAAAGTATTTGTAGAAGAGACACAGGGAAGCCATATTATGCCGGTGAGAAAGTGACTGCATCTGAGCTGCCAAGTTGGGATCGATCACATTACAGATTCTCCACTGGATTTTGTTAAGGACAAAATTTGAATTAACAAAATTTTAAATTTAACTAGAACACTACTTATTATAATTATTATATATTTACAAAAAACCCTGCATTCATTTCACATTGCACATAGCAAAGGTTTGCTTTATTGCCTCTTGTGTTTTTGTTGGTTACCATTTTGTTTTCTCTGGCAACTTGATTCAAGATTTTACATTTGCACCTTTTAAACAAATCTTATTTCAATTAGAGAACACCGCTTGAAATAATTGGGGAAAAGTTCCACATAATCATTATGCTCTGATATAGAATTCTACAGTTTCTATTCCGTAACCAAAGAACTGATAAGTTTATAAATGAAATTTTTTTTTTATGACATCACTCTGTTAATCAGTAATTGTCTGCTTAGTAAGTCCAAAACACAAAAATCTCAAACACTGTAGAGATAAGAGGAAAAGGTAATTCAGTGCATTTGGAATTTGGTGCTGAAGTGGATTTAAGTTCATTTATTTTTCTCTTATTTGTCAATAAATTAAGCTTCTAGTCTGCAAAGATTTGTTTTTCCTGACATCTTTTTTATGTGCTTGCATGTGGTCGAGACAGTCATCTATTCTAACATGCACACAACCCAATATAATCTTAAACAGACGACATAATTTAAAAAACAGAATTAGTAAAGAAGTAATCACTGTATGTGATCATCTGAAAAAATAAAACTTAATGTTCATTTAAAATGACAAATTTTCATCTTCCAAAACACACGTTAACTAACCTACTGACATTAGCACAACTCCATTGCTCTCATTTTAACTTCAGTCATTTTCTGTACTAAGTGAAATTATTTTCAGTGTAAGGATTTTTTTAAAAAACAATGCCGTATTAAATTGCCATATTGAAGAACTGAAATCACATAGCAATCCAGCACTCTTTTCTTTGTTTCTAGTGAAATTTTCCTGTGTTTTAGTACTTTGCTCAGCTTCTGTAACCCGCCCTTTTCCATGCCAATTCGCCTTCTGATCTCTGTGTCGCACTTTCCATCTCCTGTTAGAACACTTCCTAGATATTTAAATTTTTGCACCTGCTTTCGTCAGAAATGTTATTGGATTGACCAAATATCAGTATATGTTTTCAGAGCTACTTGGTTAGGATAAGAACTTTTCAGCAGCTGCAGATGTATAAGTAATCTTGAGAGTGAAGAAAAGTTTTTGCAAATTTGTTCAATAAATACTACCTTTGATATCGTGTCTTGCATAAACAGTTACTATCATATTATGAGAAATAAACCTTACATTAGAAATGCATTATCCATTAAATCAAAATATTTTTTTTTATTTTATAATGTGGGAATATTAAATTAATCTTTGTTATTTTAATCACAGAATCTTTATAACAAAGCATATAAATAAGCATGAAATTTGTTTATTGGCATTAAAAAAACCCAACAAAGAAATGAGTCACATTTATATCTCAATTTTGAATACAGGAAGTTAAAACTAAGAATATTATTTTAAGGCTTACCTATTGCTAGGAAGGCTTAGAGTAACATTCCAAGCTCATTCTGAAAGCACAGACTAAAACTGCATATTTAATTCCAAATTCTTTGTTTAGTTTAACCAAAGAATATAGCCTTATTAATCTATATCCTATTATTCTTCTTGTTTATTTTTGGATGTCTGTCATATTAAAATTCTGTTTGTTTCTGCCAGTGCCTCATAAATAATGGACTATTCTATTTTGAGTGCAGAAAAGACATATTGGAGATGCTGTCTAGTTTCAGTGCTAAAAAGAAAGAAATGGTTGACAGAGGATGCAATCACATTTTCATGTATTCAATGTCTGTTTCAATGAAATAGAAAAACTTGTTAATTTCAGATTTTTATTTGTATACTCTTCTTCTTCTATGTGCCCTGTTCTTTCAGGACGTAGGCAACCATGGCTTTCCATGTCTCCCTATCCCTGTTGGCTCTTAGCATGCCTTCTAGTTACACCATGCAACCCTCATTCCATCATCCACCTGATTAGGTCCTTCAAATATGTTATCCATTGCTTTCCCCTGTCTCTTTTACCCTCTATCTGGCCTGTTCTCCAAACCCTCCTTCCTCATTGCATGTCCCAGGAACTTCAGCTGTCTCTTTCTGATGCTAAGTATTAATTTCCTTTTTGTTCCTTCATCATTGCTCACATGCTCAATCCATGATATTTGCAGCATCCTTCTGTCAAACCACATTTCAGTTGCTTCAAGTTTTTCCTTCATCTTTGATGATATTGTCTAGCATTCACTGCCATATTGAAGAACTGACAACACATAGCAATCCAGATGCATTCAGACATAAGGAGTTATTGCAATATGTGGTTAAATTTGCTAAGCTCAAATATTTGATAATAAAATAAGGGAAATTTTACTGTTATTTTGTAATTATGGAACTCTCAAGATATTAAGAGCTTATTTATTCATCTCAATAAGAGCTTATTTATTCATCATGAGAAAATTCAAATCAGAAAACCATGAGATTTTCATGGATACTAATAGTTAATTTTATGCAAGCAAAGATCAGAATGTAGTACCTACCAGATTCCCATCTCTGAATTGGAACTGGTTATGTTTTTTAACCAAGAAGCTTACATTATGCTATGAAGCAGGAAATAAGTGAAGAGGAGAGGGGAGTGTGAAAAGATGTAAGGGGAGGTTTAAGGTAAAAACGCTTGAGAAATGTTACAAGAATGCCAGATCGTTTGGACATTCTCTTCATTTTTTTGTGTATGAATCTAATACATGTTTATATAAGATTTAAATAAAAACATAAGTAATGAATATTGAAATGGATAAGGGAAAAACTTAGAAGATACAGGCAAAATGTAGGAGAAAAGCAATAAAATATAACCATGGAATTTACACAGATCCAGTAGTTGTGGTTGTTTGATTATAAAGAAATGTAGCAACTCAGAAGATTGTTTTTTGTTTTTAACATTCTTTTTAACATGTAACTTTGCTATAGAACTTAGTTGGAAGTTAATGCTCCCTCAATGATGAGATAAGTGCGAAAATGTGTCTAAAAAAAATTATTCAAATAATATAAAGCAAATTTAAGATCAATCAGGAACATTCCAGCATGTTTAAAAAATGTCATGACTTGATCTGCTCATAATATATAAGATGATTCTAATGGGCCCACATCATTCAGAGGGGCATTCTTTGATTTTGATCTCTTTGTTTCAACCAAATTCTTTCATGCTACCTTACACCACTTAAGGTAGAACACTATAGTTCTGAAAACTTGTCACACTGAACAGACATTAGGACTTTAACAATTTAATCACACACTGACACACTAAATTCTATCACACAAGAACTTTATTAATGTTGTAGAGTAGGTTTACGCACTGAAAGTTATAATCGTGCTATGTCAGTTGCTAATCGACTTAACGCACCCAAAATGTTAGGAATTTGGTAATCTTCCACTGAAAGTTGACTCCTTAGTATTCGGCTAACTGCAGACTAATATCAACTGCCTAGTAGTTCTGCTTAACTCCAATAGAACTCTAAAGAACTCCTATGAACTTCCCAAGAACTTCTCCCTTTAACTTCCTGTTAACTCTTATTAATATATGAGGGAGAGTTCATTATCTGAGGAATAGGTGTGTTTCACCCTAACAATTAAACAGACTTATCTTTTTTTTTCTTATTTGAAGTCTATTTTTAAATGACTGTTATGTTGGGAAAAGGAAACAGATTTATCTCTGTCATTTTCAGGTCTGGTAGTATAGTAGTTCAGGGTGGTATATATATCAGTACTATAGTACTTAAGGGTGGTATATTTGGTATACTATAGTCCTTAAGAGTGGTATATGTGTGACCTATTGTCTCTTTTTCACTCTGTTTAATCCTAGGACATATTACTTACCTGGCTTCAGCTGGATAATTTCAAAATAATATTAAGCTCAAGTCCCCCCCCCCCACACACACACACACTCCTCAGTTGACAATCCCCAAACAGTATTTCCCTTTTGGGAAGGGACTGGAGTCTTTACCCATCTTTTGAAGTGTCCCGAAAAGGCAAAGTGTTTAGGGAGCTTGAGTAATTTTTCCACAATATTTCTGTTAAACCCACTTCAAACTTGCACCTTATGGTGCACTTGGTAGCAATATGGGTGTGCTGAAAAATTCACATTCTACTTCACAAAGAATATTGTTAGCAAAATATTCATTGTTATAATAAAAAAAAAATAATACTTCCACAAGTACATTATTTAATCAATTCTTTGCTATTCACTAAAACAAACATTAAATACTATATATAATACCATATAACAAGTTAAATGACATAAATGTACTAATATCAAACTTTCTTCTTACAAACTGTAACCAGAATAATTACTGAAATTACATCGTCTTATACAATAGATCAAGTCTCATATTGTTGCTGTTCTTGTATTATGATGCATAAAATGAGGACTATTTATACCGGTTAATATTGACTGGGATGATGAAAAATATTTAATGACTGCACTGGTCATAAAACTAAAAAGAAGCAAAAAAAAAACTTTAAAAAATCTCATTTAGTTGAGAAGTTGGGGAGACTTTAAATAAATGTTTACTACTGATGCCATGTGCACAGTCTCTTTCATCTTACATACTTCCTGATTTAGAAGCTGAGATTATTGAAGCGAAGTCAACTGAAAGTTTGCATGTTTCCTGCGTCCAAGTAGAATACATACGTTTGTTCAAAGGCAAGAGTTTTTTTTATTTTTCTTTATTTTTTGATCTTTGGCCAAACATGTCACTTACTGACATTGACTAAAAACAAGTCGTCAGAACCAGAAAATGATCAGAAATGCACCAGTTGTCTGCACATTGGTATTTTATTAAAAGGGAGAAGAGATGTTAAGTCTTATTCATTTGTAAACCTTTGTGAACAGCCAAAAACCCAGCCAAATATCAGCTGCTGCTGCAAAACAGGAACATTTTATGCCTTCCCCATGTTAGCTTCTGGATTTTTCTTTTTCTTTTTTTTTTGTATATTTATTGGTAATAAAGAAGTTGAAAGGCAATTTGGCAAATACTCAATTATAAACATACAAACATAGATGAGTGTGTACATGTAACTGAGTATTTAAAATATATATCCATAGAAAAGGAAGAAGAGGTTGTTTGAATTAATTTTCACAAATGTGTAAAAGTTATATATATATATATATAAGCAGTGTAGATATAAAAGAATCCAACAGAGTATCCTGTACATAAAGTGGTAGGATAACTCTCTAAGAGAGCTCTAAATATATATGTATATAAATACATATAGAGCAAATATAAGAAAAAATTAAGGCAGACACATTATTTCATGGTAAATCGGAAGTATAAACCTATTTTAGGTGAACCATCATCAGCTTCCGTCTTTAATGTACAGAAGATGTTACACGAATCGTGTAAAATCTCTTGTACAATCAAGACAGAAGCTGATGAAGGTTCGCCTAAAATAGGTTTATACTTCCGATTTACCATGAAATAATGTGTCTGCCTTAATTTTTTCTTATATATATTCTTTATATCCTTGTGAAAATAAATCAAAACAACTGCTTTAGTTTCTTTCTTTTCACCATACAGTCAATTTTAAACCCACTGAAGTGACAGGGTGTAATCAGTTTCTATTTTTTCCTCAGATTAGATAATCTGAAATGATGTGAAGTAATATGAATCTATTTTCAGGTTGTATGATAAAATTTGTTTTGCCTCAAAAAATATTGCATCATCCGTGACTGCATCAGTTTTTATCATGCCCAGACACTACTGTCCCAACTGTCTATTAGTTGTCCTATAGTCATTGTCTGTGATGGACATTACTCCAAGGAAGCATACAAAAATTGTAGCACTGCACGAACACACTTGTAGAGAGATTGTGGATATTGTTGGTTCCAACCTTTCAACTGTCAGTTGTGTTATCAAAGCAAAGAAAAAAAACTGGATCCAAAAGTGCAAAACTTAAAGAAAAACAAAGTAGAAAGTGAAGGAAACAACACCAAAAGATGACACACACAGTACTGTGCAAAAGTATTAGGACAAAAACTATTTTATATTTTATGAGGAATATTGACAAAAAAAAAACAATCTAATTAAAGTAATTTTATTTGATTTACTCAACAAATGCTTTAACAAGAAAAAAATACTTGTTAGAAAATAAATTTAATATTTAGTATAACAGCCTTTTACTTTGAAATAATAAAATAATTGCGACAATTTACCAATCGCACCTAGTATATATATATATATATATATATATATATATATATATTAGTACTGTGCAAAAGTATTAGGACAACAACTATTGTATCTTTTATGAGGCATATTGACAGAAAATAAACAATTTAATTAAAGTAATTTTATTTGGTTTACTCAACAAATGCTTTAACAAGAAAAAAATACTTGTTACAACATGAATTTAATATTTGGTATAATAGCCTTTCACTTTTAAATAATAAAATAATTGCGACAATTTACCAATCGCATCTAGTGTGTGTGTATATATATATATATATATATATATATATATATATACACACATACACGCACTAGGTGCGATTGGTAAATTGTCGCAATTATTTTATATATATATATACATATATATATATCATTCAGTGAAATGAATTAGAGCGCTCTAGCTATTGGGCATGTATAATGATATGCACTAAAAAAAAGTCTGCCTACTTTCATCGAACGCCCAGGGGTAGAGTCGCCGACTGACGCCATTTCAGTCGGGTTTCAATCCTGGGTAAAAAAGCAATCGCAGTCTAACTGTACTGATGAGCTGTGATACGGTGAAACCTCTCTCTGCGGATGACAAGGTTTGCTGTGAAATATGTATTACTCATGAAACTGAATATCTAAAATTTTTCTTGATTATATTACTCTGTTAAATTAAATAAATAAATTTAACATTGAGTTCTTTTGAGTTTGTCTCTTTTGGAATTTACCTGACTCATATACCAAGTATTCTCCGTTTTTTATATATATATATATATATATAAGTGGACACTAAGCTCAATCCAAGCAACTTGAATGTGTTTCATGCTTGAACACAATCTTCTTCAGACCATAGCATGAAGCAGACAGTCATTGTTCAATGATGATTTCAATGTCCACCCCATCACAAATATTAAGGGCTTAGGGCCACATCACATTTGAAAAACCAGTTCCAATACAATCACTGAAGTTAAGCAATGTCAAGGATGGTCAGTAACTAGATGAGAATTTCAGGTGCTGTAAGCTTCAATGTCTGAGTTGTTTAATGAATAATGATTTGTGAACGTTAATCAGAGAGCAATGATAAAATTCCAGTTTAGTTCGTAATATTCACTTCTATGAGAATATCGTTGGAAAGGCATGAATCCATTTTTCTAGCTCTAGCTATCAATTAATTAGTAAAACTTGTATTGCTAAATCATTATTTTTTTTTTAATTATTTTCTTACTTTAAATAACCTGAAAAGTGTTAATAAGCTGTAAAAAACAAATCAATCCGTTCAGTACTCAGATTTTATTTTCTGTGTTGATAACCATTAAGCTATGCTATATGGCCAGTTGCATACAACACATGCTTATATCTTTCTCTGTTTTTTGCTTTCTACTAATTAAATCCAGAATCAGTCAGTTAAGTGCCATACATGATACACACTTCAGCAATTATGTTTTGAAAGAGATATTACTGACTGAGCAGAACATTTTCCCACAGTAGGTTACCTTTACTTTCTGCGGTAGACTGGTTGCCAACCAAAGCTATAGAACCCAATCTGTCCTTTTATTTAACCCATAACTGGAGGGAAGAGGTGGATTAATATCTTTCCCAAAGGTATTTGTGCATAAGTGAATGCAATGAATTCAACTGGAATTTGAACTTGGCTCTCTGATTTCTTGCCCTGAGTTGATATCCACTGCACCACAATGCATTTCCAGAATAAGTATTCAAATATTGCAAGATACAAATTACACCAATTATAGCTGATTAAGTAATTAAAAAATGGGGACAAAACTGGAAGCAGCGGAAATGTGGTTCTACAGAAGGATGCTGCGGATATCGTGGACTGAGAATGCAAGCAACGATGAGGTGTTGGAAAGAGTGGCAACAAAAAGGAAATTAATACTGAGCATCAGGAAGAGACAACTGAAGTTTCTGGGACATGCAATGAGGAAGGAGAGCCTGGAGAACCTGATACTGACTGGTCAGATAGAAGGAAGGAGAGACAGAGGAAGGCAGCGGATAACATATTTGCAGGGTCTGATCATGTGGAGGATGGAACGGGGGTTGCCAGGAGTAACAAGAGCAAACATACTAAGAGCCACATGGGATAGGGAGACGTGGAGAACCATGATCACCTGTGTCCTGAAGGGACAGGGCACATAGAAGAAGTAATTTTTTGAATTGTCATACATACTGGATTTGCCCACTGTAAGTGTTTGAGCCATAGTTAAGGTTTCAAATGTAATTCAAATTTGTATTCTACACCCACCAGTTATGCTTGGTGTGTCATGTAGCAATTTCAGAAATATTTTAGCCATGGAAATCATCATAGTGAGACTAGTTCTACATCTTTGTGACTACTAGTTCATGCAGTGCTTTGTTTGTCCCAATATCTAAAATTACTACTGCTGAAGTGGGTTTTATTATTTTTGTTTTCTCAAGAGAGAAGTAAAGGGATGTAGATTTAAGCATTAAATAATTTCTTAACATCTCCAATAATTTTGGGTATCACAGAATTTTCATTTTGTAATTTTATTAAGATCCAGTCACTGTTGGACAGCAGGGAAGTTTTGAGGAAAATGGGACAAAAAGGAGACTTGTACTTAGAATGAGAAAGAGTTGAAATTTCTGGAACACAAAATGAGGAAAGTGAGCATGGAGAATTTAATACTCACAGAACACATTGAAAGCAAAAGAGACAAGAAAACAGTATTTTTCATAAGAAAAGATGTCAGAAACAGCGATAGTAAAGAGACAAATGCTGAATAGAAAGTTTTAGAAAGACATGATCACCCACTTCCTGAAGGTTCATGGCAAATAAAACAAGATGAATCTTTATAAAAGTACAAAAGAAGAAGAAAAAAATTCTGGCTAAATGACCACACATCAGTTTTATTTTTTTTTTTTTTAGACCTTTCTTAAACCCAGAAAATTTTTCAGCACCCCCTTGTAGGTGAAGATATGATGTTAGCTTGTCCAGAATTTCTTGATTTTGTTTCTACAGATTTTTTTTCAGCTGAAATATAAAAGCCGTTGGCCCACATTTTGCTACAAGTTGATATTTTGGACAGGCCTGCTGACTGCTAAAATACACTTGAGCAACAGCCAAATTGGCTGAGCGTCCACTAGCTGCAGTGGGGCCCTCTCCCCTACAACCAAACCACTCCCTTCCAAAATCAATTTTGATAGAAGGAAATAGACCTACTGGTTTTCTGAAGAAGACCAGTAATCAATTTTGATTTCCACACCTATCCCACAATATTAAACATTTTTAAAAATGGTTTCTATGTATATATGTGTGCATATATAAATATATATACAGAGAGAGAGAGAGAAAGAAATAGATGTTTATGTGTGCATATATATATATATATATATATATATCTATAAGGATAGATCAATATGTGTGTATATAGGTAACAGTTTTTGATTTAAGCAGGTTTTATAAGATAAAAATACAATATTTGTTTCAACAATTATTTAATGATTTTTTTCTTGTTTTTATATATGACTCTAACTATGAGTTAAATAGTAAGATCTGTATCATAAAATATCAGTTATTTTCAAAAAATTGTTATTGCGATATTCCCTCACAAAATAAGAAATTATTCTTGCAATGCAAAATATGTTTTGGCTTTAAATAACACACAAAGAATTGATAAGCTGTAAAAAAAACAAACCCCTAAATTCATGCATAAGAGGTGTACAAATTTTCTGTACATATATATATTGAAGTATTTTTAAATAAACCTTGATATCTTCACGAATTAAATTATGCTGTGTTTTTGAAATTCAAAAACTTGAATTTTTCATCTTACAATTTGATGTTTAGAATGTTGTCAACTGAAATTGTTTTGAAGTATTGACATAATCCTCTGAGAATTGCTTATCTATTATTCCAGGAATCTGCAAATTAAATATATTCAAAAATTGATAAACATATAGGCTCAATCTGTATAATATTTCAAATAGTTTTACATTTGTAATAAGCAACCCACAAATGACCCTACCAAGAAGAATCTTCCAGCACCATGAAACTTCGATCCAAGGGACTTGGCACACCATTTTTCAAATTTTTAAAAACATTTCCTATAAAATACTGGTTTTGGAAAGTCGATTAGCCTGAGAAATTCCCAGCATCACTTTAGATGTAGCATCAAAGAATTTTACTATTGAAAACAATTTAATTAATTTTAGTCTAGAGATATCTTGAAAATTTACAAGGGATTGTCAGTGACCAGAAATAAATTCAAATATTAATGGAGGAATAAAACAAAGTTAAATGCATTGTTTTTACTGTAAGAAAACATTGCAATTAATTTTTCTACTGAATTCTAATGAAAAGTAAAAATTATTTATAACCTGAGAAACAAATAGTTGACAAAAAATATTTTAAGTTAGCAAATATGTGAGCAATCAGGAAGTTTTAGAGAAAATGGAACAAAAAAGACATTTATACTTATAATTGGAAAGAGACATTCGAAATTTTTAGGGTATATCAGTCAGTTAAGTGCCATACATGATACATGCTTTGGGCGATCATGTCTCAAAAGAGACATGACTGACTGGGCAGAAGATTATCCCACAGTAGGTTGTCATTGCTTTCTGTGGTAGACTGGCTGCCAGACAAGGCTATAGAACCCAATCTGTCCTATTATTTAACTCATAACTGGAGGAAAGAGATGGATTAAGACCTTTTCTAAGGGTATTTGTGCATAAGTGAATGCAAGGAATTCAACTGGAATTTGAACTTGGCTCCCCGATTTGTCGTTCTGAGTCTATATCCACTGCACCACAACACACATTAGGGTATATGATGAGAAAAAAAAAGGCTTGGAAAATATGATATTCACAGCACACATTGAAGCCAAAAAGAACAGAGGAAAACAATGCGTAATCTACCAAGTCAGCTGGATGGCAAAACAGGGTTTAGGAGAGTAGTTTTCGCACTGAAGGTTATAATCGTGCTATGTCAGTTGCTAATTGACTTAATGCACCCAAAATGTTAGGAACTTGGTAATCTTCCAGTGTAAGCTGACTCCTTTGTATTCAGTTAACTGCCGACTAATATCAACTGCCTAGTAGTTCTACTATACTCCAACAGAACTCTAAAGAACTCTCTAGAACTTCTAAGAACTCCTAAGAATTTCTCGAGTTAACTTCCTGTTAACTCTTATTAATATAGGAGGGAGAGTCCATTATCTGAGGAATAGGTGTGTTTCACCATAACAGAGAAATAATGAAAGGACAACATTTATCAAAGACTACAAAGACAGGAAATAATGGAGAGTCATGATTGTTGGTGTCTTAATGGTGAGGATAATAAGAACTGTTTAAAATAAAATAAAATAAAGTTCCTTTGACATGATTAAACTTTGCCAAATCTTTATCAAGGATTTGTAGTAACCCCATAATTAATCAATTTCTAATATAATTTATTTTGGACACCTCGACATGTAGTAATGGTTAGCAAGCTTGTCTCGCTAGAATCATAACAATTGCATAGTGAGTTTGATCCTTACTGGGTGCCCCATACTTTTGGCCTTTTGCCACATCTAAGCTGTGCTTAGTAAATCATCATCAGCATTTTTAAAAATTGAAGAAATCATTCATTGGATATTTTTTTTTCTTCTGACGGATTGGAAGAGGATATTTTTAGGTCATCATCCAATGACCATGAGCAGGAAAAACAAGTTTTTAGGGCAAGTTTTCTTTAAGCATTGTTTGTGGTTATCACTGCTGCTGCTGCTGCTGCTGCTGCACCTC
Organism: Ascarosepion bandense; assembly: GCA_037127315.1. Taxonomy (NCBI): domain Eukaryota; kingdom Metazoa; phylum Mollusca; class Cephalopoda; order Sepiida; family Sepiidae; genus Ascarosepion; species Ascarosepion bandense. The sequence goes on from JBBBDQ010000714.1 coordinate 1,820,750, forward strand.
ATCTCTCCTCCAGTTGACATGGTTACTGGCAATGGCCTACTGACCCTCTTATCTTAAATCTGATATCTAGGCAGGTTGCCAACAGCAGATATCTTTGACAGCATATCAGGAACAATTTTATTTCATGTTGTGCATTTTGGATCCAAATTGATTCTGTGTTTCTACTTCCTTTGTGTTTTAAAAATAACCAGCTGATTTCATTTGCTGGAATTTATAGAAACTTATAGAATTTATAGAAACTTTTTAGAAGGTCAGGAAGGAATTTGGCCAGATTATCTTTACAGTTTTGTTGTTTTGTTTTTTGTTTTTTTGCCTTTTTTGCTTTCGTTTTTCTGACCTGTTTGGCTTCAGCTATTGACTGCGTTCATTTTGGTCTAAATTGCCGGCTGGGAGCTCACTTGACTTGACCATTTACTCCAAATTCCAACTGACTGGTCACAAATTGCCCAACAACAACCACTTTATTCCACCAGTTATTTCAACTAATATCTTTATCCACCTCTAAACTCAAGTTCTTTTGACCCTTTTTATGTTTGCTTTTATGATATTATTGTTTATCATAATGATCAAATTAGATGAAATCAAACTTAAGGAAAAAAAATGTTGGCTCCTTACAAAATGTTTAAGGGTTTAAAAACTTTGTATCGATTTGCTTCTAATTGTTTGAAAATTCTGAATTGATTCTCTCATTGTTTTCCAAATTGTCTGAAGTAACAATGATGATCTGTATCATATTTTTAGACATTAAAGTCTTAGTTTGATGAGGTTGTTAAATATTGTTTGAATTTTGGACATAGTTTTTCTTCTCTCTGTAGAAATCCAAAAGTGGTCCTCAAATTATTTCAAATTCGAAGTCACTGTGTTTTAATCATTGTCAATAGTTTTTTTCTCACTAATACTGTGTCCCTCTCTGGCTTTCTTTGTGTGTCTGTTGTTTTTAAATATTGATAAATCCAACTATCCCTGCATGTCTCCCATGCGCACAACAGGAAATGAATGAAAAATTTGTGGGATATTAATAATTACTATTTACACTATTCCCATTGTTCAGATTATTATCCTCATCTTTATTGTCATATTCACAACATTTCAGTCTTTATATGTTCTGGCTTTCTTCAGGAATATATGCTAAAATTTCAAACTATCCTCTTTTATTTTGCCCACCAGGGTAGATTATTCTAGTTCCACATGCCATGCCTATTCTGGATATCTCGGTTTTAGTTATTTCTCTTAAGTAACAACTCTCCAAGATTTTGTTCACCTCTGCTGTGACCAGGTATTGAATTTACAGCTCTTTGGATCAAGTCACTGGATTAGTTCAACCAGTGCTTTTATCCACTGGGTCATCTCATAAATATAAACAGATATTAATAATGACATCTCATAATTTTAGACATTATTTAATTCTTGCTAATAAAATGCTTATTTTCACGTCTCTCTTACATATATTTAAGTAATTTTATTTTTATAACAATACAGACATTATATTGCAGTATTTTTTTTTATTACGATAAAAATTAATAGACAGACTGATGGAAGATCCTATGTCTGGCAACAGGACACTGCACCATGCCACACTAGCAAGAGAACCCAGTCATGGCTGTCAGACAATTTCTGCAACCACATCACCCCTTACATCTAGCCACCTAATTCACCAGACTGTAACCCCCTTGAGTATTATGGGTGCAGTTGAGTGTGAAACCAACAAAATTCCAATACCAAAGAGGAACTGAATGCAAGGATTATGGCAGCATTCACTAACTTCAACAAGGAGACCGTCCAGAAGAGTTGGAGAAGATTCCAAAGTTGTCTGGAAGTTATGGTTGAAGCTAATGGCAATTTTATTGAATAAATTTACTCATTAGTATTTCAAGATATTTTTGTGTCATTTTGTTAAATATATATCTGTTAAAACATTATTTTTCCTTTTTGTGCAATTTATCACCCCGTACAGTGTTGATCTTAATGTTTGACTGACTGATTGAATGTTTAAGCATGTGTGCTACTTCTTTCAAATCCCTTATTCTCAATATTGTTCTTATTTGAATCAGTGTTTAACAGAAAATGTACTGTGCATACTTGAGTCTCTCTATTATTATACACATAAGGCATATTTACTGTTTGCATATCTGTGAGTGCATATATCATACAACTATTTGTGTATATAGATGAATGAGTGAATTGATATTTGTTTATACTTTTGTGATGAGGACACATGACCCAGTGAATATAGGTGTTGGTTAGTTCCAGTGACTTGACCCAAAGTGTTATGAGTTCAATACCAGGCTACAGAAGTGGTGAATAAATAACTTAGTGAGTTGAGTTAAAGGGAGATAACTACATGGCTACCAGAAGTGGCATCACTTATGTAATGAGAATGATATACCCCAGTGATTGAAATAAAGGGTTTAGTTCAAAGTTCCTAGCAGCTGAAGAAGGCCGGAGCATACAACAATTGAAATGTCGCAAACATGGCAATAAAGATAAAGACAACAATCCAAACAGTGAATGAATTAATATATCAATAATCTGACATGTAGTTAGGAGTTGTATTTTGATATAACATTTACAATGTATAATATTCAGTTGATATGATTAATATTCACTTTTAAATTATATGAATCAACAAGAAACTGTTTTCCTTGTTTCAAAATGTCTGTTGTATAAAATAAATGCTTTTTTCATTATTAGTCTGTAAAATTAATAATGTGTGTATATACACAACCGGCCATAATTATTAGGCCATCCCAGTTTTTTAAAAAAATTTTATAATTCATACTAATTTTAGTATTTATTGCCAAGTGGATAATTCTAAATGAAAATAGAATGGTTCTTTTGTTATTATTACTTTGCAAAATTTTACAAGGCAGCTAGGAAGACTTTGCTTCAGCCAGCCAATAAGAAGAGACTAGCATGGGGAAGAGAGCACAAAAACTGGACATCAGAACAGTTCATTTGAGGCACATGTTATTGTGCAGTATTAACAAAAGAACCGTTCTATTTTCATTTAGAATTATCCACTTGGCAATAAATACTGAAAATAGTATGAAATACATCATTTTATTTTTTTTTAAAAACTAGGGTGGCCTAATAATTATGGCTGGTAGTATAGGTGTATGTGAACATAGTTGAGTAGTTAGAACATTCACTTTCCAATCGTGAGACCTGGTTCAAATCTCACCATTGTCAATTCATCATCAAAATGACTTTTTGGTGTTATTAACCTGGAAAGATGATCCCAATGTGTAGTTCCTTTGAAAAGTGCCAGAAAATCTAACTATGAGTTAATCTAAGCTTTGTGAGTGAAATTATATTGACAAAACTGTTTATTCAGAAGTTGTCGATGACTGTACTTGCATGAAATCAAAGAGACATTGTGACCGAGGGATTGAGTGTACTAGCCTTGTTCAAACTGCAGATCATGCTCTCCTCCCCCGAAACTGTAACTAATGTCAGTTAACAGTATAGACCACTGGTGGGCTCTGTGAATGTTGAACAGGCACAAAATATGCTTCAGCAGGTGTCTGTAACATGAATTGACTTCTGCCCTAGAAGACAAGTGTGCTCAAAAGTGTGCAACCAGCTATTATGCATCTATACTTGTGTATCTCTAGCCTACATATAAATTCATTTTAAATGGTTTTTCTCTTAAAATACACTGAAAATAGTGAAAGACTGAAGAGTGATAATAATCCATCCGACGCTAGTTCACTAACAACTGCCCCACAGCCAAGCACCTTTACTGCGTCACATATTGATTTAATGTGAATATCAAATTAATATCTGATCTTTTAATTAAATATGATATGTTTATTGTTTTCCTTTCAAACACAGACTTATTTATACCACAAACCTAAAAAGCCCTTTATTATAAAGCAAATTACTTCATGCTGATGCAGACGTTTACTCCAAAATATTATATATTGCTTTTGGTCAGACACAAACAGAGTCTGGCTGGGAATTACTGTCATCTGATTTGCTTTTGAAATGGCTTGTCTGATACAAAAATATTGAGTAGTTTTCTGATGTCTTCAATGCTTCAATATGTTCATTTTGTCTCAAAGAAAATCGAAACGATTCTATGATGACCATCAATTTCTGATTAATAAAAAATGTAAATAAATTATTTTACTGTGAAACCAATAAATTGTAAATGCAAATTCTACTCCAGCAGCTTCTTTTCTCACACTTCCTGCTTGTGGAATTCCCTTCCATTTACTTGCTTTCCCAACAGCTACAATCTCCAAGAATTTAAATGTAAAGTCAATAGTCATCTCCTATCTCACTAACCTGCATCCTCTCTCTCATGCTCCTTTCTCCATCCACTCCACTTTCATCAGTATTCTCATCCTTCTCTTACCCACTTCCTGATACCCCCTATAACCTGTCACTTCCTCATAAATTTCCTCCTATATAACCCCCTGCAAAACAGTGGCAGTAAAATGCCTTGCTTGGGGCGATATGATTATAAAAACGTATAAAATTATGACTTTTTTTTATATGTTAAGAATTTTCATTTTGAATCACTTCCAGGAGATGAACACTATTTTGATTTTAATCTTTCAAGATCAATTTCAAATATAGTGAATTTTACAAGTACATAATTAAATATTAAGCAGCAATATTTTAAATTTTAAACTTGACTTTTTTTTTTTTTGCTTCTTGATGAAGAAAAAACTTGTTTTAATTTGCTATTTTCAAAATTCTTCACTCACTTTTAAAATTTGGAAAGCTTTTGTTTTTAATTTTTAATAATCGTCTCTCTTAATCATAATAATTTATTTAATAATAATTTTTAATAATTTTCTCTCTTGTACTTACAGTTTACAATATCAAATGAAGAAAAAGAACTAAGAATTTATGAAATATTTTTTATCTTTTTTGCTCAAATTTGAACTACAAAAGATAATGTTATATGATTTACTACATTTACTAGTCTGACATGAGGCCATTATAGTAGGAAGCTTGATAAAAATCAAGCTAAAAAATTGATCCATAAAATTAATTGTTAGCTATAGAACCATGGTAGACTGCAGTTAAGTTGAACTCACCATTATACATTGATTTATTTCAAATATTAGTATCAAAGTACAGAAACCATATTATGGGAAGACTACCAACAGCAGCAACAAGTAAAATGGATAGCACATCTAACTCGAAGAGAAAATAATTATATAATCAAGATGTTAACATTCCACACCATCTCAAATAAAAGGTTAGGAAGGAAACCTCTGTCAATTCTGATAAAAGTGATAACAGCTACTGGACTTGAAAAACCTATTTTCGTGAAAAATTGTTTTATAAATTTCAACCAAAAACATTATTGGCTTCCAATGAATGATAAATGTTTCCTTATAGGAAAACGACTAATATTACCATTACTTTCATGTCTGACTGTTATAGATGATATCATAGATATAGTGTTTCGGCCAAGCGCCTATTTTGTCACCTTCATGTGTCAGTTTGGCTGATAGTGGGTGTCTTGGATTAGATGATTCTTATGTCATTTCATTCCTCTGATTATGATTATTCATTTTTCTTGTTTCTGATGATGTAAAATGCTCCAGAAATACACCATTAGATTTCTGTTGGAATGGTGGTTGATCAGATATAAGTGGTGTTCAATACTTGAATCAATTAGAGAAATACTTCTCATATGGTTCAGCAAGAATGAACAAAAGAAATCACAGAATTCACTTACAAGCAATAAAAATATGTTAAATGAATTGTGATATTTTTATTTTATTTCAAGAGACATTGTCAAATAGAAGAGAATTATAAGAAAATTCTCTAATCAAACATTTTACATGATTTATTCAGTTTCCCTTTTCTTTTTAATAAGCTTCAATTCAAATTTGGTAGATGAAGGCTTCCATACTAATAATAAAAAGAAATATTCTTCTGCTGTCATCATTATATTCATACAAAAATCATCACCAACCAACCAATGAATGGAAAGGAATTTTATTCAAGTCATTGAAAAACAAAAGACATTGGAATTTTATCCAGACACAATTTTTATCAACAAATCCTTATTACATTAAAAAGTCAAAGAAGTATCTTCATGTCAGCTAAATGAGAAAAAAATATGTGAAGTCAAAAGAGGTAGAATAGAAATTTGAATCAGATGTAAAAGTACTAGAATCTTTTCATTTTTTCTTTTTAACCCCCATCTCGAATCTCGTAGAAGAAACAAAAATTTTTTTTCAAAGCTGGTGACTAGACTTAACAATGAAGGCATCTAACACATCACTCAATAAATTCTGGACCTAACTAATAAAACAACAACTTTTAGGCAAAATTCAACTTTATTCATCAACATAGTCTCCTCCTAGGGTGATACACTTATTCCAACACTTCTCTAACAATTCAATGCCTTTTTTGTAAAAGGATTTGTTTTTGGCCTCAAAATAAGCCTCAATTTCCGATATCACCTTTTTATTGGAGCCAAATATCTTTCCCTGGAGCATTCTTTTGAGGTTTGCAAACAGCCAGTAGTTGCTGAGAGCCAGATCTAGAGATTAGAGTGGATGCAGAAGCAATTCGAAGTGCAATTCATGTAGTTTTGCTATTGTTGCAATCAACTTGTAACATGGTGCGTTGTCTTGGTATAAGGTAATCAATGAACAAAATACATTGTACATCCCAAAATATGGACGCTAAAACATTGTCTGCTGATGTTTGCATCTTTGCTCGCTTTGGACAGCTTTCACCTGCTGCTGTCCCCTCAGCTGACTGCTGATTTGACTCCGAATGAAATAGTGGATCCATGTGTCATCCATTGTCACATATTTATGCAAAATTCCTTCTTGTTGCATTGAAATAGTTGCAAACAATGCTCTAAACTGTCAATGCGTTTTTGTTTTCGATCGACTGTTAGCAAACGCGGCACCCACTTTGAACATGGTTTTTTCATTGACAAATGTTCATGCAAAATGGTGAATACACTACCTTCTGATGTGTTCAACTCCTCTGCTATCTCAGGCAACTTCAATTTACAATCAGCCAAAATGAATTTATGAATTTTTTTGGTATTTTCTAAGGCAACTCCCAATTTTGGCTGACCTGAGCATTCAGCATCATTTTTGTTTGTACAACCATGTTTAAAGTATACCACTTCTTAACCATTGTCTCCAATGGAGCTGAGTTTCAATAACACTTATCAAGCCATTGCTTTGCTTGAACAGTATTTTTTTCTCATCAGAAAGCAATGCTTTATCAACACATGACATTCAGATTTTTCCATTGTTTTGAAAATTTGCAACAGTAGCTTCACTTAAATAGCTATAATTATTAAACTAATACTCTGATAGGGCTTAAATTTTGTTACATGCCATTTGAAAGTTACTACTTCTTCAAAACCATACGGATTTTTTATTAGTGGCGACATCTATATGTCAGGCCCAGGACTTACTGAATATATACAATATCTCAAAGACTTAATTTCTTAGTCATCTTGTAAATTTCCTCCTGCCTAATATGTGATTAGCATGTAATTTATCAAAGTTGACATTCCACACATGTTTTTTTATTTAGATTTTGAAATTTTTTAGAAATGATAAAAAAATATTCAGCATATACTTGCTTTAAAAAGTGGATGCAAAATATTTTCATGTGAATGTCATATATAGTACCAAACCCATTCAGAAATATCTAAACTGTCAGTCATAATTTTAAGATCAATGGTTAAAAATGGCTTTGAGTGAGTGAAGCCTGTCTGTTTTGGTGAAGATCATCCTTCTTTGAACATTGTGAACTGGCACTACAGAATCACAAAGCCCTGTACCAAATAACGGAAGCCACATCATGTGAGGACTACCAACAGCAGTAAATAAAATCAATAGCTTGATGGGAAAATAATGATATAATCAAGATCTTAACATTCCATACGACTTCAGATAGGTCTAAAGAAAACCCTTATCAATACTATCCAGAAAGAGACCTCAATACTAGAAGAAATGATAAAAGCTACTGGACTTTAGAAATATGTTTTATGAGAGAGATTTAATAAATTTCAACCAAAAGCAGTACTGATTTTCTTGTTCATATCACCATATATATATAATATATATAAAAACATTGTGGTGCAGTGGATATCAATTCAGGACGACAAATCAGAGTGCCAGGTTCAAATTCCAGTTGAATTCCTTGCATTCATTTACGCACAAATACCCTTGGGAAAGGTATTAATCCATCTCTTCCCACCATTTATGGGTTAAATAATAGAACAGACTGGGTTCTTTAGCCTTGGCTGGCAACCAGTCTACCACAGAAAGAAATGGTAACTTACTGTGGGATAATCTTCTGCCCAGTTAGTCATGTCTCTTTCGAGACATGATCGCCCAAAGCGTGTCCCATGTATGGCACTTAACTGACTGAATAGATATTTACATTGTTCAGATGACTGTCCTCATCTTTATTGTCATATTCACAATGTTTCAATAAAGGTAAAGATCATTTGAATTTTGAACCAAATTCTTTATTTTGATCACTGGGGTATATTATACTTGTTCCAGGAGTCATGCCACTTCCAGGTGTCTCAGTTACCTCAATTTAACTCAACTATCTAAGTTTTTGTTCACCACTACTGTCATGTATTGAACTCAGACTCTTTGGGTCATAAAGATGAGGACAACAGTTCAAATAATGTAAATACCCCATTTCAGGTATATATATATTTCTACAAATATTTTCATAACAACTGCTCTGATGAGCTTTTGTTCAAATTTTTGTCATGAATTTAAGCATGCTACTAGATTGGCATCTAGGTCCCACCCTTTTAAATGTAACCAATACTTCTACTCAAACAGTTTCTTTTCTCACACTTCCCACCTGTGGAATTCTCTTTCATTTACTTCTCTGATAGTTGCAATCTTCAAAAATTTAAATACAATGTCAATTGCCATCTTTTATCTTCTTGGATCCCATTCATCTTTTATTCTTTTTTCAATACCAGTCTTTACTGGCACTGTAATCCCCTGCACACTAGTGGTGGTCCCACTTTGCTTGGAATGAAATAATTAAAAAAAACAAAAAACGAATGTGTATAAATGCACACACACACACACACACACACACACACACAATAGAATTGGAATATGAAAAATAGCAATTACAATTATACAAATTTAACCATGGTATCACAAAAAATGTAGGCAATATTTAAATTTTTAATATTTTACAAGTACAATGTAATTACAAAATTACTATCCATTTATCTATAAGCGTAAGGTATATTATTTTTAGCTTGCAGATTAAGATATACATAAATTATGTTTTTTACTTATCATGTTTAAAATAACAGAAAATTCTCTTATCATGTTGTCAGAAGAGTACGATACGCAGATCATTTGCTGATCTCTATGTAGCAGACTTTTATGATAATGAAGAAAAGGGTACATACAAATATATATATACATTGCATTATATATATATATATATATATATATATATATATATGGATGAATGTTGACTTAACTGATTACTGCTTAAATCTGCTAAATTTGTTAAAGTCATGTATCTTATAACGTATTTTAAAATTCACAAGAATTTTTCATTTTCTTTTGTCTTTTGGTTTTATTTTTTGTTTTGTTTTTTTTTTTTACTTTCTGTATTTCATTTTTAAAAATTTCCTTGTCTGTTCTATTTTTTCTTGCAACTTGGTTCTTATCTCAGTGTGTGTCCTTAGGATAGGAAGCTGCTGTATTTTAACGAATTATAGATCTTTTTATATTTTTTCTTGTCATCCATCTTTGTACTTGCATATGTTGAACAAAACCTTCTCTGTTATCTGAGAACTGTACACTTTATCCCAATTGGTTTCAATTTCAGTATAACAATTCTTCTTACATGTGTCATTTGGGATTTTAAGATTAAAATTTTAAGATCCTGTCTCATAATAAACCCATCATAACTTTAAATGCAAATTGTTCACCATTCTTTTTATTTTAATATTTTTTTCTAATTATAGCAAGTGGAGAGAAAAAACAAACATTTCCAAATAAAAAAATACTTTTGTTGTAGTCAATCAATTAAAATGAATTTCATTGCTTCAAATTCACCTCGTGTCAAAAATGCGGAGATATTACCTGCAATCAAATGTTAATCGTGCTGATGATCATAAGTAAAAAAAGCTTTTACAGCCTGAGAAATTGTAATTACAAACACTAAAAGCATGCAGTTTGGTGTTCTTTTTCAAAATAAAAGCATTCAAAAGCCTAAAACCAGAAAAGCTGTTTATAGTAAATAATATTTACCATAAAACTTCCAGAATAAGTAAAATTAGATTACACTCTCTCTCCCCTTATATATATATATAGCTGCCTGATGATCAAGAAAGTTAGAAACTAGAGTAGTGACTTGAGTTATCCTTCATTGAGTGTTAATGTTGCAAAGTGGTTTTGCTTTATCTTGATATTCTAGATGTTGAGCACTTTAATCTACTGTGTAGGTAGGTGTTTGCCTTTTGGTCTTTGTATTCTTTCCTTGTTCTTGTATGGAGCTGTTTTTGAGTAAACTTCTGGTAATGTGAATTTTTATATCATATTTGAAATAAAATTTTGTTTTTGATTGTTACTGAGGAAGTGAGATTTTTCTCATCAAAATAACTATGCAACGAATGTAGTATTCAGAATTTTATTTATATAATATATATATTTGGCTCTGTAAATAGACAATACTATTTACATCGAGCCCTCTACATGGATCATTTTAATTTTAATAAAATTAATATTAATAGGCTCTGGTTTTGAGGATTTTACCTAAATACTTTTCTTTTTCGGATTTAAAATATATATATATATATATACACACTACTGGCCATAATTATTAGGCCACACCAGTTTTTTAAAAACAATGATGTACTTCATACTATTTTTAGTATTTATTGCCAAGTGGATAATTCTAAATGAAAATAGAATGGTTCTTTTGTTATTATTTTGCAAAATTTTACAAAGCAGCCAGGAAGACTTTGCTTCAACCAGCCAGAAGAAGAGACTAGCATGGGGAAGAGAGCACAAAAAAACTGGACACCAGAACAGTTCATTTGATGCACACGTTATTGTGCAGTATTAACAAAAGAACCATTCTATTTTCATTTAGCACTATCCATTTCGCAATAAATACTAAAAATAGTATGAAATACATCATTGATTTAATATATATATTTTTTTTTTAAATGGTGTTGGTCTAATAATTATGGTTGGTAGTGTGTGTGTGTGTATATATATATATATATATAAAAAATAAGTTGATTCAAGTCTTAGGAGTGAAATGACTTAAATGTAAAAGTTTGAACTGGTGGAACTATGAATGTAGCTTATCTGAACATTTGCCATGAAAATAGCTAGAGAGTAGGAGGAGGCTAGTAATGTGCAAAAAGGGGTTGTAGAGTGGAAAATAATTCATCACCCACAAGGCTGTGTAATTGCTTTTGGAATCTGTCAAGGATGAAAAGACGAAATAACTGATCGATGAGTGAAAGAGATTTCAAATGAAGCAACGCTGAATGCATTTGGCCATCAGCAGCAGCTGAACCTTCAGGTTCACAATTTTGACCGGGAAATTTTGTGCTGTTTTCATTAAAAAAAAAATCAATAAATTTTCCTCAGACAAAGATTCATTGAAAGTGTTATGATCTATAAGTCTCTTCCAATTAATCTCTGACTGGGTTAATTCAGTTTATCGTCTGTCCTTATTAGATTAATATTGAAATAATGTGGGATGCATAAACATTTAGAAAAACTAATATCAAAAGTAAAACTGAGTTGAAATTAGGTTTCATTTAATTTCTATAATGATGTAGTTAAAGTAAAAATCAAGCAGGAAGAATTGAACTTGAAACATCTCGCAAATGCACATTTTGCATGGTGCTGCAGTGAATAAAAGCTCAGAAAGAGATATCAGTGAGCTGAGTTTGAATTCCAGTTTAATTCGTTGCATTCACTTGCAGACAAATACTCTTGGGAATGGTATTAATCTGTCTCTCTTTTTTCCAGCTATGGGTTAAATAGCAGGATAAATTGTGTTCTATAGTCTTAGGTGGCAACCAATCTACTGCAGAAAGTAATCGCAACCTACGGCAAGAAAATCTTCAACCCAGTCAGTTATGTCTGTTTCAAGACATGATCACCTTAGCAAGTTTCATGTATAGCAATTAACCACTTAGTTGAATGCACATTTTGTGCTTGTAAAGTTGTCAATTATTTTATTCTGAAAATGCTGGTTTATCAGTGAAACATGTCAAAATAGTAGTTTTCTAAATTCACTTACGTATTTTCCACACAAACACACGTATATATATATATATATATATATATATATATATAAGATTAATTTAAACAAAATGACTGCTGAAATTGTTAGATGTAACAGTAAGTTCTATGCCAATTGTTTCTTCTCTTGCACTTTTCACTTATAAAACTCTCTTCTGGCTTCTTGCTTTTCTTCAAGAATTCAGATGCAATGTCAGTTGCCATCTTCTGTCTCCTTGGATCTTGTTCTTTCATTTTTTTTACTCTCAGGAACCCTTGTGTCTTGCTTGGGATGAAATGATCAAAAAAAAAAAACAATTACAATTTTGACCAAAAACAAAAGATTAGGATGGAAGTCTCCATTAATACTGGAAAAGAGTGATAAGGTAGTGGACTTAAAAAATCTATTTTCCTAAAAATTTATTTCAAGAGAAAGCTGAAAGTAACATTGGCTACTTTGTCAATGAATATTGAATGTTTCCTTATTAGGAAATGGTTCATATTACAACCATTATTAAATTCTACCTCCTACGTCTGTTTAATTTTTGTATTTTTCCAAAACAAATATCTTTGTTTCTGTGTGTGTGTCTGTCTAATCTCTTATAGTTTTCATTGATATTTTTATTCCATGATATTAAAATATAATTAGTGATAGATTATTGTTGCAGACTACCATATTATATGCAAAAGACATTATTAAGTGTAAATGACAAGAAAATTTTTCTTTTCTCATTAATAAATCTGACGCAAGGGAGTGGAGTCAGTTCTTCTTATCGGTGGGTTTCTGAGAAGTGATAAAATGATGTTCAGTTGAATTTTATCAAAATTAACACTTTGAGTTAAAATGCAATGAAAGAAATAGCAGAAAAATGGCGACCAGGTCTGAAGAACAAGGAAGAATGACTACAATTTCTTCTTATTGATTTACCCCCTCCCTAAACCCCTGTGTCCTTTTTATATAAAGATGAAGAACACAAAGAATCGTCTTTGATATAGCATCATCTAAATACTGGCGTCTCCATTTTTGCCCATTTCCCCACTACCAACTTGAAGAAGAATTAAAAGAAATAGAACAATGAAGTTTATGAAAAGAATAACTTCTTTTTTTTTTTTTTTATTACAAAAATGCTGGAATGTCTTTCCTCTGATTGGCTTCCTGTCATCTCTTTTTATTCTTGCAAGCTAACTCTCACTTGATCGTATATTGTGACAAGAAATTCTCTAAAGCATTCAAACCATCAATACTTGAGTCATTTTCATTTCTTGTGCTTTTTAGCTAGAGGGAAATCTTTGAACAATAACTGTCATTTTTTAAAGGTGGTTTTATTGACTATTTTCAAGAAGAAAGCATTTGGTTTGGTCTGGCTGCTCAAAAAGAATGACTGCTTCTGACATCAAGAAACACCACTGCTCCAAAATGGCAGGGGTCAGAAAGGAATTTAAGTGGGATCCTGAAGAATTGCAAGGTTCAAATGATGTGACATATGACTGTGTTGAATTCAATCTCCTAGAGTTGCTGTCCACTTGGTTTAGAAAAGTGCATTTGCAAAATGAAACATGGCACCTTGTGACCTCATCATAAACAATTGACTTTGCTGACAAAACTGGACATCGTTACGACTGGTGTTCCTTGCCTGGGAACACTTCATGACTTATACTACGGTTTTTATTTTTATCTTCTTTATATTGTTAAACATATGCCTTTACCTACAAAGACCCATTCATTCAACCTTACAAATAATGTAGCTGACTTGTACTTAGATCTGGCACAAGGCTACAAGAGCAGGGTGCCTTATGTAGATCAAACTAGTGAGCAGTTTCATGAAATCAACTTGTTAACTATTGATTCATGTCAGGTGCACTATTTATTAATCTTAAGAAGAGATGAAAGTGAGAGGACCAAATAAACTGCACAAGCAAGTAATCTGACAAGGCTAGGCTTGTTCACCATCACACTTCACCATGGTTGACTTGCATTATCTTATTTTACTTTGTCATCATTCCCCATCGACTCCGTATTCTTTCTTTTCTCAACTTTTCTTTTACTAACACCAATCTTTCTATTTCTTTATCATTGCTCTTTCTTTTTTTCCTTCTTTTTATTTATCATTGCTTATTAGTTTTCTTTCTGATTTCCTTCCTTGCTTCTTCTCTATTTCCTTCTTCCTGCTTTCACATCTTTATTTCAGCTTTATTTTTCACTTACCTATTATTTTTTTATTATTTTACATTTTTATTATTTTTCTCTTTCTATTCTGTATTTTCTCTTTCCTTCCTTCTTCTTTTCTTTTATTCTTTTTTCTCTTCTTCTTTATTCTTTTTCTTTCTCTCCTTCTTTATTATTTTTCTCTTTCTCTTCTTCATTCTTTTTCTTTCTCCTTTTCTTTATTCTTTTTCTCTTTTACTCTTTCTTTTTTTCTATCTCTCCTTTTTTATTCCATTCTCATTCTTTCCTTCTTTTTTTGTCTTTTTCATTTTTATTCTTACCTAAAAATTCCATTTAGGTCAGTTACTTTTCCTTTTTAACAATACTTTCTCTGTTTTTTTTTCTTTCTCTTTTTTCATCTTCCTCCTTGGGCAAAGCATTTCGGCGGATTCCTTTTACAGTGGCTTATCAATAAGTGTGTCGCCTCATGATTTGAAAGAAGCATTTATTTTACACAACAAATAATGATAACATTTTACTGTTGAAATAGCAAGATGCAACAGCCACTTCTATTTTGATAGTTTTTTTTACCCCACGTGTAGGTCTATTTCAATTTCTTGCTTACCTGCTGCCTACAATCTTCAAAACTTTAAATATGACATCAGTCACCATCTTCGGTCTTTCCAAACCCAGTTCCTTTATTGTCCTCTACTCACTAAAGTTTTCTCATTCTCTTTCACTCCCTGTAACTCACTCTGCTTGGTGTGAAATGATTTCAAGAAATAAAATAGATTATTGTCAATGCACTTAATTCAGTGGTGAAAATTATTCACTGAAATCAAATATTATACAGTGAAATTTTTTTCTTAAAATTCAGGTAATAACTCTCTCTTATTGATCCATTCTCATGTTTATATCTTCATTTTGATTATTGAAATTTCTTTTCTGAATATTTTTTTTAACTTTCTTCCTAATTTTTATTTGCAACTTTTTCAACTTTCCCTCTCACTTTTTCCCTTTTTTAAAATTTTTTTTCTTTCTTTTTCTCAAATTTATTTTGTTTTCTGTATTTTCTTTCATTTTTTTGTATCTTTTATTATTGCTTTTTCTTCCTTTATTTTTACATATTTTTTCATTTCTCAGTCTGTATTCTCTCTTATTCTCTCAGAAAATATCTTGCTTCTCTCTTCTTTCCTCTACTTTCTCTTTTCTACCCTCTCCTTCCCCTGCTCTTGAAATTTTTTCCAAATATAGTTCACTAAAGGTCAACCAACTGGTATAAAATATGCATTTTCATTGGCTAGGCAACTAGCTGACTGAGCACTTTCCAGCTAAATAATATTTTGATGAAGACAGGTAAACAATTCACCGTGTTGAACACACATAATCCAATCATTAAATTCCAGCAATGCCAGATTTAACATAAGATAAAGTGAAAAAAATCATAGCAGACCAAGAAATTGCTTGAAGGCTTTGATTTCACTTAAGAACTTAAGAATACAGAACAATGGACCCATTTTACAGGGTTTTTATTTTTATTTTTAATCTAAATAAATAAATGAATGGTATTGGCACCAACACATTTTGTTCTTAGTTCTCAAAACATCTCATTAAATTTGTCAACAAGTCTTCAATGATCATCTCATTTTGTTTATCATGTGAGAATCTGCAAAATGTGCATGCAAGTATTATTTGTTTCCAAATTAAAAAATGTGTCTTCTGGATGTATGGAAGTGTATTGCAATAGAATAACTGTAAAAGACAAAATCTGGCTTATATATGTTTACCAAAGACAGCATATTTTCTACAGTTTGGCTTTTCACTTTGTGCCAGGTCTTAAACTGCTTCTTTTGACTTATGGATGCGTAAGGATGCTGCAGATATCATGGACAGAGCATGTGAGCAATGAAGAGGTGTTGGTAAGAATGACAATGAAAAGAAAATTAATAGTGAGGATTTGGAAGAGACAACCGAAGTTCCTGGGACATGCAATGAAGGAAGCATTCCAGAAGTTGGGTAAAGTATTAAGAAACAGGACAATTTTGCTAGAAACAAGAGAGTACTGGATTGCTACGTGCTGTTCGTCCTTCAATATGGCTCCGAATGCTGAACAATACCATCAAAGATGAAGGAAAAACTTGAAGCAACTGAAATGTGGTTCTACAGAAGGATGCTGTGAATATCATGGACCGAGCATGTGAGCAATGAAGAGGTGTTGGTAAGAATGGCAACGAAAAGAAAATCAATAGTGAGCATCGGGAAGAGACAGCTAAAGTTCCTAGGACATGCAATGAGGAAGGAGGGCTTGGAGAACCTGATACTAACAGGCCAGATAGAGGGAAAAAGAGACAGAGGAAGGTAGCGGATAACATATTTGAAGAGCCTGAGCAGGTGGATGACAGAACGGGGGTTGCGTGGTGTAACAGGAGAAAACATACTAAGAGCCACCAGGGATAGAGAGACATAGAAAGTCATGATCGCCTACGTCCTGAAAGGACAGGGCACATAGAAGAAGGTATTTAAATGTGGAAGATATGAATTTTATAATTTATACATCACTCTTCTTCTCTATGTGCCATGTCCCTTCAGAACTTAGGTGATCATGGCCTTCCACATCTCCCTATCCTTTGTCAGTCTTAATACCCTTCTCTTGTTATCCCACTCAGTCTCTGCTCTATCATCCATCTGCTTAAGTCCATCAAGTATGTCATGTGTTACTTTCCTTTGTCTCTCTCCCCATCTGTCAGGTACTCTAAGCCATCCTTCCGCATTGCATGCCCTCCCAAAACTTCAGTATTAGTAGATTGAATAACAAAATGAAAAATACTCCTGCATAAAGTCATGGCTGAGACTAAAAACTACAATTATACTTACTTAGAGCCAAACCCAAAGCAAAAACTAAAATAAAAGGGCTGAAAAAAATACAGACATACAGGCAGATAAACAGCCAGCCACACACACAAACATCTTGCCTTTTATATATATATATAAATCAATTTTCTGCACTATTGTAAGAACTGCAACTTTGAAACTTCTGAATATTGTTTCTTATGTCTTTGTCTATGAGTGTATCAAATTTGATTAAAATCGGACCACTCCTTCTATAACCCGATTTTTTCAATTATCAATTTTCGATATTTATCGGGGGTACCTCAACACAAAACCTAGCTAAGAACACTCACAGTGTGTAAATTTTCAAAAATATCGGTTCAGTTGTTTCGGAGTCTATAGATAACAGACACACACACACACACACACACACACAGACCAAGTTCCATTATAAATAAGTTTAGATTTAGATGTGTGTGTATATGTGTTACTAATAAATATAGACTTTTTCTTACTCATAGCACAACTCTGAGTTTCATGCACAATATAATCGTCAGGTGCTGATTGATGCACAACATAATCATCAGCACCTGATGATTGTGTTGTACTACCAGTGAGAAAAAAAAGCATATTTATTATTAATAAAAATTATAGTTCAGTTGTTATATATTGGGCATTACACATACATACACACAGATATATATATATGTATTTTGTCTTATTGATTTAATTTAATTCCCAAAGTTAAAAATGTTTAAAAAGTGCTTTAATCTTTAGTTCATCAACAGTAAATTTGCACCCAGGTTATGTTTCACCATTCTTAGCAGATCTTCTATTATCACAATGTCGAATATTTAATAACAAAGATCATGGAAACAAAATTTCTAAATTTAAAATTCCCAGCATCTCTCATCCATGTGTATGTTTTAGTCACGTCAATGTAAACAAACCTAGTTCAGTGAGGTCCTAAGGGAATAAACACGTCACACAAAAACTTTTTCCACTTTGTCATACATCTTTCCTCCATATATATATATATATATATATATATATATATACACACATAAGAGAGAGAGAGTGTTGCCAGATAAATTTGTTTGTTTTTCTCATTCATTTTAATCCTATTATTCATCAGCAATTGTAACAAATCAGTCAATAATATAAAATGATAAACAAAATTTGTTGCAGAGTATAGAACTACAAAAGCAAAATACACTGTGGTAAAATATTGTGTGTTAATTCAAGTAACATTGAAAAAAAATGAACATATTTATTTAACAGCCCTCTATATAATATATATATATATATATATATATATATATATATATAGTTAGTGGAAAAATACAACTAATGTTGGTTAAAATTTTTACTTAACAAATGCTACAGATAAAGGGTTGTCTAGCTTTAATTTTCTATTTTTAACTTCTTGTTCATCTAAAATATTTAATCTCACCAATGTTATACATTTTCCTGTTGATTTTGTTTTTTATTTTTATTTGTATCTCGATGTATTTTTTATCTTCATGTGCATATCCATGTGTACAAAGGTGGTTTGATTTGCTCTTCATGGTTTATCAACCTCTTGTCAGTTATTTAAAGTCAAAACATATTTTGGATTTTAAGACTATTTTTTTTTTTTTGCAAGTGAATTGCATTAACAATTTTTGGGAGATAACAATGATTTTTACAGATACAAATTTTACTATTTATTCCCTAGCTGGGGGAAGAATAGATGGATTCACACTTTTCCCAAGTGTATTTTTTATGTAAATGAGGAAAAAAGTATATATATGTAGATATACAGGTATGGGTGGAATAATATTCCTTGTCCAAAGAAACTATTTTTAAAAAAGTGCTCAATACAAAGTAGAGCTAATAATATTTATTCCAAAATTATAACATGGATATGTTACAATATCACTACAAAAGTAGCTATTTGTTTCGACACTTCTTGTGTCTTGTCAAGTGATATGGTTTATTTTAAATTGAATTATTTTGTTTTAAATTCATTTAAATTAAGTCACTTGACAAGACACAAGAAGTGTCAAAACAAAATAGCTACTTTTGTAGTGATATTGTAACATATCCATGTTATAATTTCGGAATATATATATATATATATATATATATATATATATATACAGTACTATGCAAAAGTATTAGGACAAGAACTATTTTATCTTTAATGAGGCATCAAAATAAAGTTTAAAATCACGCCTGTCCTAACACATTTGCACACTACCGGTAGTGTGCAAAAGTGTTAGGACAGATGTGAATTTTCTAAAAACCTCACTGAAATTCAAATACAAGGTGAAAAGCCAAGTAAATTGCTAATAAATATTGACTGTTTAAAACTAGGTGTAAAAGAAATGTATTAAAAAGAAGTTATATTTAATTTTTCCTATTTTCTATTAAACAAGTAATTTCGAAACTACTCTAGTGAACATCTATGGGATATTTTAGAAAAAAAAGTACTGTGTGTGTGTATGTATATATATATATATATATATATATATATATACACACATACACTAGGTGCGATTGGTAAATTGTCGCAATTATTTTATTATTTCAAAGCAAAAGGCTATTATACTAAATATTAAATTTATTTTCTAACAAGTATGTTTTCTTGTTAAAACATTTGTTGAGTAAATAAAATAAAATTCCTTTAATTATATTGTTTATTTTCTGTCAATATGCCTCATAAAAGATAAAATAGTTCTTGTCCTAATACTTTTGCTGAATACTGTATATATATATATATATAAATAAAGAGAGAAATGTGAATGTATAAATTTTTATAAGTTCTCTCCACACCTTTGTGTCTCTTGAAGCTCTTAATATATTTTGTCTTGTTATTTCTCTCAAACTCTACTCTGCCATCCATATATTTAAGCCCATGAAGTATTTTACATGTTGTTTTCCCCTGTCTTTCTATTTGTCTTGTGCATATCAGATTTTCCAAGCCCTCTTTCTTTATCATGTCCCAAATATTTCAACTGTCTCTTCCTGATGTTAAGTATAAGTTTCCTTTTTTGTCTCCATCATCTTCAAAACTTCTTGCTTATATGTTATTAAAAGATGGATAAAATGAGAAAAAATTTAGGATATTATTAATTGTATCAAAAATACTCTAACAAAAATGCACTGCAGCCATTACACATTTTACAATATCTTATCAAAATTCAACATTTTCTGTTGTTGTATATAAAAAAAAAAAGAACTTTTCCATTACACCCAATGGTGTGTGGGACAGCGTTTTTGCTGTTTCCATAACAAACTGTTTTTTTATGGGGCAGGGTTCTTAGCCCTGCAACCAACCCCCAAACCTGGAGGAAGGTGATTTTCTAAGCATAGCTTAGAAGTGATACACAGCTGAAAGTAGGGAGTACCCAGTGAGGATTGGACTCACTACTCAGTTATAATGATTCTAGCAAGACGAGCTTGCTAAACATGACACCACCTCATTACACCATTACAGTAAATATACTAACCACCAAATCTGAGTTTACTAATGGTACTCTAGTGCAAGCTTTTGTCATATTAATTTTTTAAAATTACAAAAACTTATATATATTTTTATAGATGAATGTGATTTATAAGGCTAGCTAAAACTGTTATCTTGTTTTTAATAATAGATAAAATTTCCTATCAAGAAACCAAATTTGTAACTTTTTCCCTATCAAGATTTTTCCTGTCAGTATAAAATTAACACTTTAAAAAAATGTGTTATTGTATTTACATTTGTAATATGAACAATGGCCACCAGGAATCATAAACATTAATTGCTCAACAAGGTTTATTAACTTGTAAGTCCTCAAAAAAATAGTTCAGTGTTATGACTTTTTTTTATAGCTGTAGAAAATATGAAATGCATAGATTTGAGGTAAAAATGTGAGGATTTGGCAACTTTTGTGAATCCATCCTACAGATTTGATCTAAATGTGATTAAAGATGTCATGATGGTAATGGTTTTCAAATATGGTAGGATTCAATAAATATGTAGTCCAAATCAAATTGGGTTCAAAGGCACCTTTTAAAACTTCTGTAAATACTACCTTATAATATTTATAGTTATTAGAACAGGTTTTCAGCTTGCAAATAGATTATCAAATCTTTTTCACCACAAGGAAGACAACAAAGTCACCAAGATGCAAGGAGTTACTGAGTGTAAAAGATTATAAGAAAAAGCAAAACATTATTAAGGAGAGAGAACAATAAAAGAACAGGAATTAAGAAAACAGAAAATAGCAATTGACATTGCATTTAAATTTCTGAAGATCAAACTTGATTGGACAGTCAGAAACTGGAAGAGAGTTTGGTGTGAAGAAAGTATTAGCAAAGAATTTATGGCTATATCTAGCCAATTCAATTGTAAAGTGATGAGATCTTGCCAATAATCTAGTCTGTCAGTTAAGTACCATATGTGATACATGCTTTGGGCGATCATGTCTCGAAAGAGACATGACTGACTGGGCAGAAGATTATCCCGCAGTAGGTTGCCATTGCTTTCTGTGGTAGACTGGTTGCCAGCTAAGGCTATAGAACCCAGTCTGTTCTATTATTTAACCCATAACTGGAGGGAAGAGATGGATTAATACCTTTCCAAGGGTATTTGTGCATAAGTGAATGCAAGGAGTTCAACTGGAATAATCTAGTACTGCACTTAAATTTATAACATCTAAGTAGCATGCCAGAAAGTTCATCAGAACAATTTTCAAGAAAGTATTTATAGAAGAGGCAGAGAGAAGCTACATTATAGTGGTGGAAAAGTGATTGAAACTGATATGCCAGGTCATGACAAATGACATTGCAGATTCTTCTTTAGATTTTATCAAGAATCTCTAAATATATAGCAGGAACATCAAACAAGCTGTGGTACCAATATTCAGAACATGGATGAATAGTAGACTTATAAATATGTAAGGTAGATTTAAACAAGGAAATTGTCTAGCAAGACACAGTGAACCAACTTTCCTAGTAGCAGACATAGCAAAAAATTCAATATAATCTTTCCACTTTATGTCAGCAGAAAATGTTAGCCTGAAAAGGTGCTTATATAGTTTTCATCATTATATAAGGTTACTCTTGTGTACAAGTTTGAAATCAGGATGATTGCTCTCAAAGCACTTATCAATGAAAATGGTTTTATCCCTAAGCTTCAATTTTTAGCCACTGACACTGCTGAATGATTGTAATATTTAGCTGTGTACTTGAGGTTATATTTCATGAATAGTTCCCCAAATATTCTGACAGCTACTTTGTCAAGGCATCATCTGTACTCTTATTATTTTGTTATTTGAATAACTGAAAAGTTTTTATCCAAAATGGTTCACTTATTGAGATAATGATCCTATTTTTTTTTTTTGACAGTAACTTCAGCAAAACTGAGACATTATTTTTTCATATAATGTTGATAATATTATGTTTTACTATACAATGTATTATTTATTTGGTTGAGCCAGCTTTGGACATTCATGAGTCTATCATACCAACCATCACAGTCCTGTATCAAGGTATAACACAGCTGATCAATGTAGGCAGTTGCTGGGAGACTAGCCTGTTTTGTGTCATGGCTAGGTGGCCAGTGCACTCAAAAGTTGCCCACACAGGAGTATCCTGTGAAGTACATTCTATGTTTGCATAATATTGTAGAAATATCAGGGATGGGTTCATAGAGCTGTAATTTGGTTAGCTGTTGTCTTCAAGAGATGTTAAGTGTAGGCTCCATCAGGCTTAGATGCAAGGGTTTTAGTTGTAGCGGAGGGAGCTGCTTAATTTTTCATTGATTCGGCCTTGTGTCAGACTTAACTGAACTCCCTACAGCTTACAAATTTTATGCTGAATTATCACCAGAATTATTATCAGAAGTTTTCAGCAGAAGGTTGGTTGTAGGTTGGAATGTGTGGATTAGTGTAGTAGAGTGGAATAATAAAATATACATCTTGCATTTTAAAAAGAAATTTATTAAAGGAGAAATAAGAAGAATTCATAGAAATTAATGTTCATTGGGAAGGTTAAGTGTATCAAGAGTTCTTACAAAATGTACTGTCGTAGTAATTGTTGAAAGCCATAAGGAGAAAGAGAACAAGGGCGACCTGACCTTATCTCTGGGTAGATTTGGTTTTTTTTTTTAGTTCTTTTGTTTCTTGGCTCCAATCTGTCTCTCTTGACTGATGCAAGGTCATTTATATAGTCTTTTTGAATTTAGCACTGGATCACTAAGTCCTCTAGTCTTGCAAGTAGCTCCAATTGGTTAAAAATCATTTTAACACCTACTTGTGAAATCTGGTTTGAACTTTTTCTTCAAGCAGATAGTCAATCCTTTTCCTGTTTGGGAAAAACCAGGATTTCACACATCGTTGTGAATTTTTGTAAAAGCAAAGAAGAGAGTTGATTTAATTAATTTTTTATCCACTACACAGTCAATGTCCAGTCAGTGGCACCACACTTTAAAACTGCCTCTAAAGTGACACTAAAGAGGTTCTGCTTGAAGCTGTCTTGTAGATCAGATTTCTGGATTACATCCACTTTACCCATTTAGCTTCCTGTGTATGTAAATTCTACTCCTGCAGCTTCTTTTCTCGCACTTCCCACCTGTGGAATTATCTTCTATAATTTTGCTTTTATGGCAGCTACAACCTCCAGGAATTTTAATTCAATGTCAATATTCATCTCTTAACAACTTGACTCTAGTTCTTTTTACACCACCCTGTATATCCTTTCCTTTCTCTCCACCTTTGCAACTGTCATCCCACCTGTATTCACATTCTTCTCTTGCTCCTTTCTAACTGGTTCGTCTTTCTCTTTCCTCTCCTCCTATCTAATCTTTTTACTCTTATGTAGCCCCCTGCACATCAGTGGTGTTACCACCTTGTTCAGGGGGATACAATTAGCAAAATAAAAAAGCTTTGATAGATTTTATTGATCCACCTGAGAAAGTTTGTATTGAGCCCTGTTGGTTGGAGACTATGGATTCTGTTTTAGAAGTTTAGTGATTGACTACTTCAATAATTAAGTGCGTAACGTTTCTCAGGAGAACATTTTATAGTACATTAAATAATGGTAAAAAAATACATACTAAATAATGAAAAAGAATACATACACAAAATAACAGACTAATTGATTTGTAATACAAAATAACATTTATTAAACAAAATTAACAAAAGGAAAGTTTAAAACAAGAGTTTTTTTTTTTTGTTAAAAGTAAATTGCATACACAATGAAATATTCATGAATATATTTAAACATATACTGTTAAATGTAAGAGATAATGAATGTTATTATCAGACAGATTTTAGTCAACAATACAATAATCCTCACTAATACACACAGTAAAAAGAACCTTCAGATATTGGAGGCCATCTACATTAAATCCAAACAACCCACACTTAATAAAATCATGTTTAAATCTGGTCATAGCACATGACATTGCATTTGAATATATGGTTCTGTTCTCATTTTGAACTCTCATGTGGTGTGACATCATAGAACTGCATTACAAATTTGCGAACTTTGTTTGCTATTTTTGGTAACTGTTGCCATTGCTTAGCGGAGTTTTATGTCAACACAAAATAAAAATATTCGCTGATGGTGGATGTTTTTGTGTTAACGTCCTTATAACCTCTCTGAAGATGGCTCATAGGATCCAAAAGTTTAGAACCAACTTAATAAAATATTATCCAAATGTTGAAGAATTTTTATCTTTATTTTCAATTGAAATTAAAGCCAAAATACAATGTTTAGAACGACTCATGATTAAACATAATAGACATTTATTGTCTCTTATATTTAACAGTGTATGTTTAGAAAATTATCTGCTGCCTTAATACACTTAAATATATTTAAGTAAGACTTACTGTGTTGGTATGTTTTAGCATGATGTATTCAC
This sequence comes from Ascarosepion bandense, assembly GCA_037127315.1. Taxonomy (NCBI): domain Eukaryota; kingdom Metazoa; phylum Mollusca; class Cephalopoda; order Sepiida; family Sepiidae; genus Ascarosepion; species Ascarosepion bandense. The sequence continues at coordinate 1,845,867 of JBBBDQ010000714.1, forward strand.
AAGCCTTTTAGCTTCAGCATGGAAAGTTTATGTCACACAGTTCAAAAGAGAAAACCCAGAAGAGAGTTCCTTTTTGATTCAAGTGTTTTTTGATACAAGGTTTATTTAGGGATGCTACTGCTACCATGAGCAATTTTCTTGATAATGCATGAGAGCTATGACATTGGTAATGGTGTCTGTAGTGAAAGCCACATCATCTGCATCGTCAATATTGGTCAACTTTTGTGCAGAGTATCAACTTGAGAATCTTGATGTTAAAGTAAAACCTAAATCTTGATGTTTGTCAAGAATTTCCCTCAACAAACATCAACACCATACAATGTAAATCATAGTTAACTTGTTCATTTCACAGACTGTAATGACAGTAGTGAGTTGGATCCTCACTAAGTTCCCTAAACTTGTGGCCTTGTACCAGGCAAAGCTTAGTATATATAGTTAATACTTCAACACCATTTTCAGTACTTATCCTAGTAATAAATATTGCAATTATTAACAATAAGGTCATGTAGTTTAAGTGGTTCAAATCAGGTTAAAAAGCAGGAGAAAACACAATTGATTTTCATTTTTTTTTTTTTATTATTCATTTCACTCTAAGCAAGGTGGGAATGCTACTAATATGCAGGGAGTAAAAGTGAAAGAAAAGACTGAGAATAGGGAGAATTGAGGAAAGGACAAAAGGTGAATGGGCTTCAAGAAAACAGAAGATGACAATTGACATTGCATTTAAATTATAGTTATCAGTGGAGTAAGTAAACAGAAGAGAGTTCAGCAGGTGGGAAGAGTGAGAAAAGAAACTATTGGAATAGAAGTGGTGGTTGCATTTAGCTATTTCAACACTAATAGAGTGGGACCTAGATGCCAATCTAGTAACATGTTTAAATTCATGTAGTTGGAGCATCAGGGAAAAAAGCTCATCAGAGCAGTTGCCATGAAAATATTTGCATAAAAGATGGAGGGAAGCAATATCACATTGGTGAGGAAGTGACTGAAGTCAAGATTGATTACATTACAGATTCTTCTTATAATTTTGTTAAGAATTTCAAGATGTATATCAGGAGCACCAGACCAGATATAGCAACAGTATTTTATGCATAGATGAAGGGTAGATTTGCAATTTATTTTCATAGAACATAAATTTTGCTAAATGTAAATCAGTCCTTTGTTTGTGCTTTTTAATAATTATAATAATTGTGTGGAAAATGACATTTTTTTACAATCAGAAAAACATATCAAAAGATGAATAAATAGATAAACTTTACTCTGAAAAGGGTTAATTTATTTTTGCTTTCCAGCATTTTTTGTCGTCTGGTAATGGTCAAGACCCAAGTTTGTTAGTTTAAAGAGGAATAAACTATACTTAGAAATTTCATACTATTTTAGAGTCAGACAAAGACATTGATTCAAACACAATGTCTAGGTTACTTGTGGAAAAGATAAAACAAATATTTCCCTAATAATAGGTCAAAATCTATTGCAGAAGATTTCATCAGCTAATCATAGTCATTTTTTTTCTTTATTGCTGAATTTTATTTTTTTAGTAAAATCTTGAAGATTTGTCAATATTTTTCTTTCTTCAGGAAATGAGATTTGTTTTATTCTTGCCTCAAAATCCATGTTTATTTGAAACAATATTTTTTACAAAACAGCAAGATTTGTACAATTTCTATAAGTGTATGTAATTAAAATAAAACTATGTCAATTCAGGAGATGTGGGATCAAGTTCTCCACAACATCCAGTCTTTTTTTTTAAGTTCTTAACAATACTTATTCCTTTACAACTTTGTGGTATTTGTTTCTCTTTCCATTTGAGCAAATTTATCAATTCAGTCACTTGCCACTTTCTTCTGCTTCTCATGCTTTTCATGTGTCGTGAGTTATAAGTTCTCCAAGCTTTCTTTCCTCATGTGTCCTGAAAATCTCATCTGTCATTTACTGATTGGGGTAGTACTTTCTTTATAGTTCTTATTCTTTTTAGAACTTTGTCTCAGAAAAAGAATTTTATACTTGAACCTCCTACCACTCTTTTTTGTTTTTATTTTTACAAGAAAGATTTTGTGGGTGTGTTCAAATGTGATTGTGTTTGTTTACATAGTGAATATTTTGCAGTGCACATCTGTACATATATTAAAACATTTACAGTGTATATATAATTAAAAATAAACCACAAACAACAAAGGGATGACTATTTCAGACCGAAGCACTGTTTTTTACTGAAAGAAAGCAAATATGATTTAAAATCAAATAGTCATTATTGTATTTTAAAATATTATATCAAAATCATTAATTTATGAAGAATATATTTTATTTAATCTACATAAGACCTTTCCTTATTTACATTTACTATGATAATATTATTAATTCCAGAATAGGTCTAAATATATTAGTTGTCAGGAGACAAAGGGAGCTCAACCACAAATACAACACTATCATTTCATTTTCATAAATTAATCAAATCTATAAGAAAATACATGTGGTAAATAGAAGGGTAAAATTAACATTTTCATTGAAAAAAAATGTGTCCTTTTTTTTTTCTTTAGTAATTACAGTGTAACTGTACTGTATATATTAATGGCAGGTTTTTTTTTATAATCATATCGCCCCAAGCAAGACATCTTATTGCCAATGTTTTGCAGGGGGTTACATAAGAGGAAAGTTATGAGAAAGAGTAACAGATTATAGGGGGTGTCAGGAAGTGGGTAAGAGAAGAATGAGAATACTGATGAGAGTGGCATGGACCGAGAAAGAAGCATGAGAGAGAGGATGCAAGTTAGTGAGATAAGAGATGACTATTGACTTTACATTTAAATTCTTGGAGATTATAGCTGTCAGGAAAGTAAATGGAAGTTTTAGGTAATTGGTTGATATTTTTAAATAGTTTACTGCACAATTTAAATATTAACAAATTGTTCAAAAGCACAACAGAGTATTGTATGCAGTCCATTATATTAAGAGCAAACTTTTGCGTTCATTGAATAATTGGGTAAATCTGACAATACTTTCTTCTGCAGCCAATTCATCTAACAATTCTTTTTCAACAGACAACAGAGTTTATGATTCCAAATTCTCCCCAGACAGCAAATTTCCTAACCTTTTAGCTTTGAAAATGTCCTCTCACATTAGACTTGAGTAACTGATAGTATGTAGATAACTTTATAAAGTTCTTGTTCTTTTTTTCTTTATTACTAAAAATGTGTTTTTTTATTGCATTTTATTTGACACAGGGGCCAGTCCATCACTGGTTCTGGTACTATATGATATCTTACTAAATACTAGTCTACTAGATACTTCACCTTGAAATATAAGACAAAGGAGATATGTATTTGATGGTTCTTTTTTGGGAAAAAGACGGCTGGTCTTATTTGCCATCAAATAAGGTCATACTTTGTAATTTTGAATTCAAATGGTCAGTATCAAGTAAGAGATTTAATTCAGTTCATAGTTGATTATCAGTGTAAGGTTGTTGCAGAATAGTTATATGTAAAACAGTTAAGGCAAAAAAAGGATAAAAATAGATTAACATGGTCAGGGGGCAAAATAAAAATTGGAAAAGAAGAAACTCTTAGTCTTAGCAAAGTTTTTCTTTTTTGTTGTTTGTTTGAACTACTGCAGAGATGAGAGAAAGAGCAAAACGTCTTTCTCAACTTCAGAGGAACTCTGCCCAAGGCAAAACCCAAATGCTTTATTAATGAAAATAGGAAAGTAAAAGAAAACACTGAGAAATATGTCTGCTGCAGTTGAAGACAAACATTCTTGTTCTTTTCTTTGCTGTTGAAGCAGCAGGCTTTCTTTTCTTTTCATCCCCTCCCCCTGAAATACTCATCAATATAAAACAGATCAGAATGGAGATATTCTATGCAATGCCATTAGTAACTCTCTCCTGGAGTTTATTTTATATCACTGTATCATTTTTACAGTGCCTCATATGACAAATATTTTTAAAAAACAAGATCAGGTTTGTTTTTTTAAGACCATTGAAAAGAAGTGAAAGTAAATATAGCCAAAAAGGACTGTGATTTGGGTAAGTTTTTACAGTTTCTCTGTTTGTGTATTTTTAACTTAGTATGAGTAAATACAGAAAGCTCTTTGATAGAATTGCTTCTCTAAATCTATACTGATTTAGGGAACTGGTTTGGGCTGAGATTTTTCAGTATGCCCACCTCATATACAAAAATATTAATATGGAATGATATTATGGTTAAAAGCATGAAAAACGATTTTGGCAAACCAAGTTTAAATTCTGACTAAAGCTGCTTTGCACAAGGACCACTGGGAAAAATGTAAATGCACTTATTTTCTCTTTAGTAAATAGTAGGGCAGACAGGGCTCTCCAGTCTTGGTTGGTAACTGAAAATGAAAAACTCTTGATTCCAAACCATGAAAGGATCCCCTAAGGTAATCCCTGCAGCCAAAATGATTATCAATTTTAATGTTGATTTAGGAAGCTAAGAGAGCAAGATTGTCTTTGTGAATTGACCCACCCACTTTTAAAACATGCCTGAATAGGTTGCTGTGCAAATCTCTTATTTTTCATGGCTACAGAGAAAGACCTTTATAGAATTCATTATCAATTTTCAATCAGTGAAAGACATTAAGATTTCATAATGAATAAAAATATTATCATGAAAGATTCTGGTTTATAAATATCAATGCAATGTTTTAGTAGATAATTTATATACATTATAAAAAATAGAAAACTTGAAAAATCATTGTGAATATCCAAAGAAGAATCTGCAGTGTTATTAGTCCTGACCTGGCATTTTGGCTTCAGTCATTTTTCCACCTCCATAATGCAGCTTTGCTGTGCCTTTTCTATAAATACTTTTATGGTTATTATTCTGATGAACTCTCCTATATGATACTTAGACTTTATGAACTTAAGTGCAGTACTTGATAGGTAGCAACAGGGCTGGTGTGTACTACCCCTGACATGAATGGAGGTCCTGGGCAGTGTCTTGTGATCCTCACTATTTTATTAACATTTACTTTTTTCTACCTATATTTGTTACAAATTAAACTAAGCATAACTGACAATTAAAAGAATAAACATTTTTGTAAATTTTGACATCATTCTGAGTTTTTTTTTTGCCTAAATTTGTGAATTTAATTTGCTCATGCTAAATCTAAATAAAAACAAAGCATTATATAAAATTCACGATCTTTTAGGTAAAATGTTGAATGTGTTAAAATTTTTCAACATTTTACATGAAAAGTTGATATTAAAAACTGCCACAAAACATTGTTGATTTATTTAAAATAGAATGAGCTATTATGACATGTTACTAATTTGTATTTAAATACATTTTATTTATTTTCAAATTTTCTAGTTGAATTGTTCACCTACATTACATTATTTCATGGATTGTTTTACATAATTAGGTTAGAATAAAATATGTATTTTATATAAATATTAACTTATACAAATTTAGATATAGTAGAGTGAATGACTCCATATCATAGATTTAGAGGTTGACTTTTGCACTGGCCCTGGATAGCAAGGTTTCATCATTTTACAGTTGAAATGGCTTGATGTAACTAAGTTCTATGCTAAGAGGTTCTTTTTTTGCACTTCTCACTTGTGCAAACCTCTTCTGGATTACAGTTTTCTAGTCAACTTTAATCTGTAAAAATTTAAATGAAGTTATTTTCTGTCTTCTTAATTCTTGTTCTTTTATTGTTTTCTCTCCTTAATAGTGTTTTTTTTTCTTTTTTCATATTCTCTAAAACTCAGTAACCCTTTAATTCTTTGTAGCTTTATTGTAAAATGGTTTTAAAAAAAAGAGGAAGATTAGAAGGAAAAGTTGGTTGGTTGGTTGTTTTGTTTTTATGGCATATCAACCTCAATGGGTCATTTATTGCCAACTAAATTTTATTTATTTATTGCTGGTAATACCTTTTTCTTTCAACAATTTAATGTTTGTTTTTATATAATTTTTGTGTCTAGTAATACTTCTTACTTTTCGAGGAGCAAGATTCATTGGGATTTGTTTTTAAGGGCAGTGTATCCAAGTCCTACCCTGTTATTTAACCCATAACTGGAGAGAAGGGACGGATTAATACCTTTCTCAAGGGTACCAGTGCTAAAGTGAATGCAGGGTATTCAACTGGAATTTGAACTCGGCTCACCGATTTCGCTTTCCGAGCTGATATCCACTGCACCACAACGCACATCCATCATTAAACGCTTACAGCACCTGGTATTCCCAAGCAGTCACCCATCTAAGTACTGAATAGGCTCAATGTTGCTTAACTTCGGTGATCGAGCGAGAACTGGTGTATTCAACGTGATATGGCCGTAAGCACGTACATCTGTCACTAAATGCTTACAGAATCTGGTATTCGCAAGCGGTCACCCATCTAAGTACTGACCAGGCTCAACGTTGCTTAACTTTGGTGATCGAGCGAGAACTGGTGTGTTCAACGTGATATGGCCGTAAGCATGCACATCCATCACTAAACGCTTACAGCAACTGGTATTCCCAAGCGGTCACCCATCTAAGTACTGACCAGGCCTCAACGTTGCTTAAACTTCGGTGATCGGTGTATTCAACGTGATATGGCCAGAAGGAAAAGCAATAAGTTAATAGAAAAGTGGCAAAGTAATAAAAGAATACATATATTGTCCAATTTTTAATGCAGGAAGATTTCATTTGTTGGTAATGCAATACCGAGGTGTTCATTTAATGATCCAAAAATGTGGAACACATCAAGAGCATGTGACAAAGAGTCCTGGACTGGGCTTTGCAGAATCTTAAAAGAGAAAAATAGATCGTAGCAACAAAGTTAAAGAAATGACAAAAAATAGGAATGTTATCTTATATTGATTCTGTTCGCTTATGTTTGTTTGTCTGCAATTCTTCAGGTCTTAATATTTTTTTTAAAATTTTAGCATTTGCTTTATGAGATATCATAAACAATTACTTTTATATAATCTCACTCTTTTTTTTCTGTTGTTAATTTACTTCTAATTCTTGTACTTCCTTTTAGGTGGCATTTTGCCAGAACTTTAAATTTCTGCTCGTAGCAGTTATGGAAAATTATAGTTAGTTTTGGTATTTGCCCAATAGCTACAGGGTGAGACATGTCTTATACACTCAAATAAGATGAAAAAATGTAACATTATATTCATTTTTTTAAGACATCCATTTATTGTCTTATCTCTTAATTTTTAATATTAAAGTTAAGAAAATGCTTATATTTATTCACTGTGACTGTCTCAACATTTACAAGACTTCTTCAAAGTGCAAAATCCTTTGACCTTTTTTTCAACATACACATTACAGAAATCAAAAATGAAAATCCAGATATATTCCTTAATGCTATAATATAATCATTAAATGGCAACCTCAGATCTTTTAGTAGATAGACACAGAGGCAAATCATTTGCGCATGGTCTAATTCAATTATTTTCTAGTAGTAGTAACATATATCAATAATCTTGCATTATAAATATAACCATCTTATTTTGCTATTTTTTTTCTGCAACCATCAAGATATGCAAGGGGAGGAAAAAGAAATTGGTGAGAAAGATTTTATACTGATCCAGAAATGGATCAGAATACAAATTAGCTACTTTTCTATAAAAATTCCTTAAATCTCTCATTGGTTGATTCAGAATAATCCATTGAATAAAGGCAAATAACTTATAAATATATTCTTTTGATTGTCAGAATTTTAAAAAATAAGAAATTATTTACTTCTAAGGTGAAGCAATATCAATTATTATTAATTTTTGACTTGTATTTCTTTCATCTTATTTTGTTGCTTGTTTACACCTAGTAGTAAGTAGATGTAATAGTCTTAAGTTGTCTGAATTTCTTACATGAATTATTGTCATTATTATTAATTTTTGACTTGTATTTCTTTCATCTTATTTTGTTGCTTCTTTACACCTCGTAGTAAGTAGATGCAATAGTCTTAAGTTGGCTGAATTTCTTAGATGAAACATTGGCATTATTGCTGATTATTGTATAACCAAAGCAGAGTACTGACAGACAGGAAAATTTTGTTGGAGAGTATTGAACTGTTACATGGTATCTGTCTTTCTATATGGCAGCAAATGCTGGACAATCTCTTCCAAGATGGAGAGATCGAAGCAGTAGAAATGTGGTTCTACAGAAGGATGCTAAGGATACCATAGACCAAAAATGTTAGGAACGATGAGGTTTTGAATAGAATGGTAATGAAATGGAAACTTATACTTAACATCAGGAAGAGACAGTTGAAATTTCTGTGACCCTTGATGAGGAAGGAAGGCTTGGAAAATCTGATACATACAGGAAAGATAGAGGGAAAAACTTGATGGGTTTAAGTAAATGGATGACAAAGAAGAGTTTTCAAAAAATAAGAAAACAAAATATAGTAAGAGCTACAAGGCACAGGAAGATGTGGAGGGCCATGATAGCCTACGCCATGAAGGAACAAGGCACATAAAAGAATATTTCTTTCATCTTTAAGTAGATGTAATCGTCTTAAGTTGCCTGAATTCTTTTTTTAGAGTTGGTTTTGTCATTATTATAAATCTTTGGCTCATATTATCTAATTTCTTTTTTTTTCACTTTCAGATTTTTATTCTGTTTGTTAAATAAGCATGATATGTAGAAAAAAAGGAATAAATACTATGATTTGAACACAGTTTTTCTTCTTGGTTGTTAATCTTTTTGACATTACTAATTACTCATCACAATTGTTTTACCAACAAAAACAAAACAACTGTAGTCAGAATCATCAAGTCAACTTTAGTTGCCCCATATGTTTTTTGCCAGGGCTATATACCAACAGCTGACACTGAAATTAACCCCAATGCTATATTTCTTGTTTCTATTAATTGTTACTACAATACTTTGTTGTTAATTACACCCCTGTAATAATAATCACCAAATTTGTGAAATGAATCATCTTTGTAATTATTGAATTTTGTCTCATCAAAGTGTTTTTTTTCTGATAATTTCTATTGATGCCTCTAGATCATTATTTGATGACTGTTAAGCAGCATGGATTAGAAATAAAACATTAGCTTTTTGGTAAGATTTATATTTGCAGGGATTTTGAATTATTAGTTCAGCCTGTGAGGAACACAGTTTTGCCATTCCTGTGTAAAATTAACTTTTAGCACTGAATCATTAATATTACTTCCCTTTCCACTGCATTCTTTTTCAAGGCTTCCTATTTGCAATATGCATATTGTTAATTTCACTCAAAGTTGTTTTCAATTGCCATAGCAGGAGATGACAACACATCTATGAAATTCAAACACTCTATTGTTCAGAGTCACCTTCAGTGGTAGGGTAAACTTTCTGTACAACAAATAAAGTCACATCAGTCAGTTAAATGCCATACATGATACACGCTTGGGCGATCATGTCTCTTTAGAGATATAATTGATTGAGCAGAAGATTATCCTGCAGTAGGTTGCCATTACTTTCTGCAATAGACTGTTTGCCAGCCAAGGCTATAGAGCCTAATCTGTCCTGTTATTATGCCCATAACTGGAGGGAAGAGACAGATTAATACCTTTTCCCAAGGGTATTTGTGCATAAGTGATTGCAAGGAATTCAAACTTGGCTCCCCGATTTCTCATATAACACTCTACCACAAATCACATACACTCTGTTAAAGGTTAAAAATACAAATCTAATTTCAATCAAATCTCAACGCAACATGCATGATATATTTTCATATAAAATCTCATCATAAAAAACATGTCTGTGTCTTTTCTTTTCTATACATCTACACTGGGTAACACTGAAAACTTTTTATGGCATTACTTAATATCAAAGTTTTTGTGTTGTTAATCTGATATAAAACTGATTATTTTAAGGGTTAAAAATCAATAAATCTGCTGAGTTACTCAGATCAATTCCCACAACTCTTGCTGCAGGGTTAATTCTGTGATATACGCAGTTCAACCATTAACTCTGCTGAAATAAGAATAAGTATGCCTTCAGTATGGTCCTTGCCTTCCCACTGATAGAAAGAAAAATGTATGAACAAAGACAATATTCATTTATTTCACTTGAGAGCTCTTTGCTTTGAATAAGTATAAAAACTCATGAATTAGAAGAAAGGCTATTATACAGGTTACCAGGGGAAGTGTTTCTGCCAGTATATCCTTCTTTTTTGTGGCTGTAAAAAACCTATTGCATATAGAATTTCTCTAGTTTTATATATTAACCAATAAACTATCAGTCAGTCAGTGAAGTGCCATACATGAAACACGCTTGGGCGATCATATCTCGAGAGAGACATGACTGACTGGGCAGAAGATTATCCCGCAGTAGGTTGCCATTGCTTTCTGCAGTAGACTGGTTGCCAGCCAAGGCTATAGAACCCAATCTGTCCTATTATTTAACCCATAACTGGAAGGAAGAGACAGATTAATATTTTTCCCAAGGGTATTTGCGTGTAAGTGAATGCAATGGATTCAACTAGAATTCAAACTCGGCTCCCCGATTTCTCGTTCCAAGCCAATATCCATTGTACCACAACACACCTTGGTATTTAGTGTGCTAAAACCTCTAGTAAGAAATTAGTCAGTAAGAAATCTTTCTAAATCTTACTTGTGTATTGTCTCTTAACTTGATAAAACTATTCCCAATAATAGTCTCCAGCCAAACTTTGCCCAGTGATATGTACATCATGGCCACTCAGTTCAGACAGTCAAAACAAAGTGTCTACCTCATTGTGAATACATACATACAAAGAAAGTCAGTGACAAAATTAACCTTTTCACACAAGACAGTTCTGGTTGCATTTGTTTTTATTTAATTTGCATTCACCATCATCCAATAATCAGTAGGTGGAAAAAACATTCTCGCCATATATTTCTGTATTATAGATTCACTCATTGTTTTTGATGCTATTTCTGTGGTTGGTGTTGGGAGAGTCAGGCTGTTAGAGTCAAAGTAATTACACTATTGAGTGAAGAGTATTCAGATCACCATGGCATCTACAGTGATTTGTTAACAGAAATTCTTGTTTATCAAGAGATAGGCTTTATATTTAAATATCTTCTATGTTTACTTAAGACATACCATAGCAATATTTTATCAGTTAGGCTCAGATTAATTTCTCATAACTGACAATTCTGATATTCATGATTTTCAATAGAAAAGAAAAGATGATAAACTGTAATTTTCCTTTCTACATATAACAGTCATACTTTCTCAGTAATAGTTGAATTCATTTTTGACCTCTGACAATCCCTTTCTTCTTGATTTTCAATGTAATATTGATTTTAATTCAAAAATTGCCAAAATTTAGCACTTGACCCTTAAATTTTTCTTTTCTTTTTTAGCAGAATTATTTTGTATTTGGTCATGTAGAAAATGACAAGAACAAAACAAGATTTATCAAATAGCAGAAAAAGTCAAGTGGTTAGAAAAGAAGAAAATCTTAAAATGCAGTTGGTGTTCAAATAAAATCCGTGATTCTTGTTTTATTGTTTTCTAGGACTACAAACATTTACGATGTCACTTTCCATGTAATCCTCTCTTTTGATATCTTCTTTATGTGTCATGTCCTCCCAGGATGTAGGCGATTATGGCTTTCCACAAATTCCTGTCCTTTATAGCTCTTAATAAATTTTGTTTGGTTCTTATTTCTCCTAACACCTGTTTCACCATTCAATTACCCAAACTCACTCTGTTATGTGTTGTTTTCTTCTATCCATTTTACCTTCAATCTCTCCTGTGAGTATCAGATTTTGCAAGCCCTCTCTCCTTATTATGTAACCCAGAAATTTAAACTATCTCTTCCTGATGTTAAGTATAAGTTTCCTTTTTGTTTCCATTTTCTCTAAAACTTTTGTCGTTGTGCACGTTTTCAGTCTATGGTATCCTTAAAGCCTTTTTCTAGAACCACATTTCTTTTCTTTCCAATCTCCTCTTCATCTTTGAAGAGATTGTCCAGAATTCACTGCCATATCAGAGGACAGATATCATGTTACAATTCAGTACTTTTTTTTTGTTTCTTACCAGATTTATCTGGTTCTCAATAATCTGCTTAGCCTTTGGAATATATCTTTGTCTATCCCAAAGTGCCTTTAGATTTCAGTGTTGCGTTTTCTCTGTTGAAACACTTCCCAGATATTTAAATTTTTGTATTTGTTTGATGTTGGTATTTCTGATTTGCAATTTGGCTTTTACCTTTTGCTAACAACTATACATTATGTCTTCCTTCAAATGATGTTCAATCCTTTCTTCTTTTATTTGCTAAATAAATCCTTACTAGTTACAAAAAACGTTTGTTTACGAATGCAGTATCAGATGTCTTAATCTGTGCTTTAATGGAAGCCTTTCTAACAAATGAATGCATATGTAGCACAGTGGTGATTGACACAGAATGTAGGATTGGTGACTCAAGTTCAAATATCCATAGAGTCCATTGCATTTAACTTCACACAAATACCCTTAGAAAAGGTATGAATGTATCACGTCTTCCTTCCAGCTATGGGTTAAATATAAGTAAAGGCTGGCCTCTAAATTTTTGGTTGGCAACCAGACTAAAAGAAAAGCATCTCTCGATTCAAAACCATTTGGGTGTGGAGCTAGCAATGCCATCTCTTAAAAATTTACTTGCTAAAGGAAATCAGCACAGTAATACAGCTACAATCTCCAGGAGTTTAAATGTAAGGTCAATAGACACCTCCTAACACACTTACATGCATTCATTCTCTCAAACAGTCTTCCCATCTCCATCCTTACCTGTCTATCACCCTCCTTCTGACATTTCCTATATCTAACCACTCTTTCTCACCACCTTCCCCTATGTAACTCCCTGTGCAATAGTGGCAGTGGAATGCCTTGCTTGGGGTAAAATGATTAAAAAAAAAAAAAAAATTGCGGTGAGGCTGTGGCATTATACTCCACAGAGTCAAAATACAGCATACATATTTTAAAAAATACGTAAAAGTTAAAGGCCAATTACCCTAAAACCTTCCTGCAAAAGTTTCAGTAGTATAATCAGTCTAGAGTTTATAAAAAAAGGGGGCTGTGAACTTTTACACATCATTAATATTTTTTTTTTTTCTCAGATGGTGAACTCTATATTATTTGGAAAATATCACATTTGAACATTGTCACTTAGTCTGGAACATTCTTTAATATAATCTTTGCCAAGATTTGAATAATTTCTTTTTGACATTTTTACTCTAAATCTATTTATATATCTGATTTCTCATTCCATAATATCAAAATGTATATCCACCTGTACTGATTCTTAATTTTTACTTCTCTAATGACCATTTATTCTATCTTTTTATGGTTAACTTTTTATGTTTTTACAAAGACCAGAAACACACCTGCTGAAAGGTCATGTAATCAACTTTTTTAGTGATTTAAGAAATTTTCACAAAAATAGAAAATTGCTGAATAAAACGAAATTTGGCAAAAAGCCATCTTAATAGAACTGGGTAGGTGTTTAAAAGACATGCCTGCTTGTTGTTGCCATTAATCTGTTCTCTTGCTGGGAGTAAATATGTAAAACTTCAAAAACCTTTGAAAAATTTTTAATAGAAATTTTGTCTTACACACATATGCATACATTTAGTTGGCTGCTGGCCATAAAGTCTTGGTACAAGTTATTTCCCTTTTGTTCTAAAGTGTCCACTGCATTTAAATAAAACCTGGTCTTTAAGTCCCATTGCAATTATTTGACAAAACAAATCAAACAGACTCAGCTGAATGTTCTAAAGACAGCTAATTTATATGTACACCAAGAGGATGGTGTGTGTTTTATAGAGACAAGATTGTTTGCATTGAAAAAAAATTCTGTTCTCATTTGAAATTAGCTTCCTTTCTTTCTTCTAAGTTTGTTTTCACTACCTGGTAATCTCTAAACTTTTGCGGCTATACAACCATCTTATCAATTCTACAGAATTGATAAAAGTGCTACTTATACCCAGGATAAATATGCTCTTTAAATAAAAAGTGCCAAGACTGTTCAGAATCTGTCATTTTTTTTGTTTTGAGGTAAATTATTTGTATGAGTTTTGTACAAAATGTGACACAATCATAGCTACATTCATTCCAACTGAGTTTGACTAAGTATTCAAGCATTAAGTACAAGCAAGGTTAACCAGCATTCTCTGGCATCTTTTCATTTTTGTTGTAATTTCATTTAATAATTAGTAGCTACTTTTACTGTGAAAGAGAAAAAGAGCCAATTATGGTGAAAAAAAAAACACAAGAAACTCTATTTGAATCTTTTATCTTGTTAGAAGGGGAGATTTATTTACTTTTTTTTTTATTATCTTATAACTTCCAAAATTAATCAGCATTGTCTTCTCTTAATGAAGTGAATATAGATGGTACCTTTGTTCAAAGGTTTTAGTCTCATTAAGGAAAACAGAAATTGATGCAAAAAATTTGAAAAAAAAATGAGGTATATATTGAATAAAATTATTTTATGAGAAACTTTTTAAGAAATGACCCAGTAAATAGATCTTTTAGTATTACTTACACATATAGAATGTCTTTGACACATTCCAGACAAATTGTTATCCTAAAATTATATCCAATTTGATGGAGGAAAATCTATTGACAAACCATCTTTAGAGAGAGATGGGTTGTCAACTAGTTAAACCAAGTTAAAGTAATAGATTAGGAATTACGGCAGACAAATTTTAGGTCAGGGTGAATTTTAATACAGTGAGAATTTTTTCATGGAGTCATCTTGTATGTGTGGGGTGGAGAAGTAATTGCTAGCATTACAAAAGTTGTTATGAACCAGTTGGTTCAATCGGTATATTTTTCATTTCTTTCATGTTGGCTACTATTTTTTGGTTTGTACTAAAAAGAATAAAAAATGATTTGTACACATTGTGATGGCTTGGAACAAGAAATTGGAGAGCCGAGTTCAAATCCCAGTTGAATTCCTTGCATTCATTTATGCATAAATATCCTTGGGAAAGGTATTGATCCATCTCTTCCCCCCAGTTATGGGTTAAATAACAGGACAGATTGGGTTCTATAGCCTTGGTCGGTAACCAGTCTACCACAGAAAGCAATGGCAATCTACTGCGAGATAATCTTCTGCCCAGTCAGTCATGTGTCTTTCGAGACATGATCGTACAAGCATGTATCACGTATGGCACTTAACTGACTGACTGACACCTGAAGAAAGCCAGAGAATTGATTGACCAAAGCAATTTGGTCAAGAAATATAAAAAAGAATGAGATGAAAAGCACTAATCTTAAAATTATAGCTTTTAGTTCTAAAATAATTTTTGTGAAACTTATACTTAATCATACTGCACAAGTACTTGGAACATTTTGTTTCTATATTTAACATGTAAGGTGATGTTATCGTAACGATTGATTGGAGGGAGAGTAATTACACATGACAGGTAAGTATCAGAATTGTGCACACATTTTACAAATTAAATTACTTATGACACTAATTATAAACAGATGAAAGTTGTATTGTTGGTTTGTAATATTATGTGATAACAAGTGTACCATTGCCATAAAAAATGATGGCTAAATATTTGTGAGAATTATTTTATATATATATATATATATATATATATATATATATAGACTTTGATAAACAGTAGCTACCCTGGCATGTATGCATCGCTCATTCAGTGAAATGAATTAGAGCGCTCTAGCTATTGGGCACGTATAATGATATGTGCTAAAAAGTCTGCCTACTTCCACCGAACGCCCAATGCCCAGGGGTAGAGTCGCTGACTGATGCCATTTCGGTCAGGTTTCAATCCTGGGTAAAAAGGCAATCAGAGTCTAACCATACTGATGAGCTGTGATACCGCAAAACAGATCTGTCTGTGGATGACTATATATATATATATATATATATATATATATACATACCCGATCAGAGCGATGAAAACGTACATTCCAACAGATAATACCATTAATCAACAATTTCACACTTACACACCAAGTTCTTCAAAAGTCTAATGGTCAAAACGAAAGACACATTCCTTTAATTATCAATAACCCCAACCAACCCCACAACAACAACGAACCAAATATAAACAGAGGATGATTCCAACTTTCACTCTTTCCTCCTGATGATATGTTGGAATCCCAACACTGAAACAAACATATGATTGTAGAGAAGAGGACATATATAGAAAAAATTATGTACATGTTCTAAAACATAATTTATAATTAAAAAAAAAATATATATATATATATATACATATATATTTTCTAAACATATACTATTAAATATAAGAGACAATGAATTGCCTAGCAGAGTTTTATGTCAACACAAAATAAAATCGTCAGTGATGGTGGATGTTATTGTATTGCCATCTAAATAACCTCTCTGAAGATGACTCATGTGAGCCGAAAGCTTAGAAACAAATTAATAAAAAATTACCCAAAAGTTGGAGGGCTTTTGTCTTTATTTTCAACTGAAATTAAAGCCAAAATATGACGTTTAGAATGGCTCATGAGTAAACATAATAGACATTCATTGTCTCTTATATTTAATAGTATATGTTTAGAAAATTATTTGCTGTGTCGATAGACTAAATATATATATATATATATATCGAGTAAATAAGGAACGAAGAAAAATTTACAATGTTCAAAACATTAATTTTAAATAGTGCTCAGTATATACTATAGAGCTTTGAATATTTATTATAAATTATAGTTTAGAACATGTACAGATTTTTATCCACGACAAAGTGTACATTTTGTTTCAACAGTGAAATGACAATGTCTCCTCAGGTGGTGTAGAAAGGAATGGAAAGTCTCTTTTCTTATATTTAGCAAGTTGTGTGTGGGATATAGATGGGGTTAGTGATAAGAGGATAAGTCTTGTAAATTGTCCATTAGAATTTTGGAGAGAGGGAATGTGTGGAGGATAGAGTTGATTAATGAACTTGTCGGGAATAAATATTAGAATTATATATATATATATATATATATATATATATAAAATAATCCTCTCAAATATATGTATGTACAGTGATATAATAACATATTTATGTTATAAATTCTGAATATATATATATATATATATATATTCAGAATTTATAACATAAATATGTTATTATATCACTACAAAAGTAGTTAATTTGTTTTGACACTACTTGTGTCTTATCAAGTGTTAAGGTTTATTTCAAGTTGAAGAGTTTTAAAAGGTTCAAGACTAGCCAAACCCTCTTAATCAGGAAGATAGTTATTGTTATATAGACAGAGTGAACCAATCAAAATAAAGTAATTTCTAATTTGAAGAATATGAGAACAGACTCTAAAAGCAATTTATTGGGGCTTTAATATTTGATTAAAATAAAGATCAGTATTATTAATCAACTATTAGCTTCATTTTTTTTTTATTGTGAATTTTAAACTCTAAGTTTAACAAAGCATTAGATTTAAATTATTATAAAGTTATTTAGATATTAAATGAGTAAAAGACATGGACATACACATATTCATATCTATAGACATCCACATATGGACAAATAGATGAGTATATACACATAACATTTATATTGGTGTATAGATGAATGTACGCACATATATATACACAATATAATTTTAAAATTTTGTTTTTATTGACGTGTCAATTTATTCATTAAATTTTAAAGCCAGATTTGGAAAATGTCTGTAAAGGCTAAAATATTGATGCATTTAAGAGTGAATTCATAAAATAGTAAGAGCCTTGAGTGAACAAGGTCTATACAGACAGTCATATTTCAGTGCATGAACTAATAAACATAAATAGATATATACTCACGCAAATACACAAGCTAAAAACAAAAACGCATAAGACTAAAAACTCCACAGGTCATTTTATACAAAATAAAAAAATATAGCCACATACATGAAATTACTTATACCCAACTTATATAAATATATTTGTCACTACTCACCGACTAAAATATTGCAAAAAAAAAAAAATAATAAGGCAGTGTTCAAGAGCAAACATGCAGGAAGAGCTTTTATAACTGATAATAAAGCTTTTATAACTGATAATAAAGCTTTTATAACTGATAATAAAGCTTTTATAACTGATAATAAAGCTTAAAAATGTTAGTAAAGAGAATAGAGCCAATTTTGCCTCACTATTGTCTCACTCTCCATGAGCATCACAGGAAAGAAATATATATATATATATATGAAATGATTTGTTTGAACATTATTTTTGATTGATACTTGTATTTAAGTAGATATTCTGTTTATAATCAAACAGGATTAGAAATTTATTTCTACTGGCCTGATTATTTAGAGTAAATTTTTGTTATGAAAATGTGTGTCATTCAGCAGGATTTGAACTTGATACCTATCCATATAGGGGAAGCCATTATGTGATCTGGCGTGTCTTAGACCTCTCAGCCATGAATGACAATCAGTCTAAACAAAGTAAAATTAAGCCTATAACACAATTTTCGAATTCATCGTCATGAGGTCTAAGACGCGCCAGATCCCATGGTGGCTTTCCCTATGTGTATAAGGGTTGCAGGTTCAAATCCTGCTAAATGACACACATTTTCGTAACAAAAATTTATCATAAATAATCAGGTCAGTAGAAATAAATATATAATACTGTTTGATTATAAACAGAATATCTATTTAGATATGAGTATCAATCAAAAATAATGTTCAAACAAATCCTTTCAAATTGTTGGTTGTTTATAACCAAGTTTCATTAATCATCATTAATTTCTGTAATATATATATATATATATATATATACACACACACACACACACACACAAATAAATACACAACTGTCCTTATTATAAGAGGGAGAATAGTGGCACCATTTTTACTTCATGAAGAATATCAACAATTACTATTCCTTTTTCACTTGTGTTTACTTTCATCTTTATTTTATTACTAGATGAAGCATTGTCAACCATTATTATTAGTTTTGACTAATATTTACTTCCAGCTTTATTTAACTTACTTTATTTTTATTAGTATTATTATTATACTGACTTTTATTATTAGATGCAGCATTGTCAACCATTATTAATTTTTGAGTTGTATTTACTTACAATCAGCCTAATAAGCTACATAAGAAAACTTACCTGAATTCTAATAAATACATCAGAATTAGATGCAAAATAGGATAAGAACAGTGCAGTTTTGTTAAAGACATTGGAATAAGGAATGCTATATTTATGCTCAAAAGGATATTGGAAAGAGCAATACAAATGCAAAAGAATATAAACCTATGTTTTATAGTTTCAGCAGAAGCATTTGATAAGATACATCCCATAGAACTTTTTGAACTGTGAGGTAAGCTTGGTTTATTTGAGAAGGATATTGGAATAATATTATTAGAATTATCCAGAATTATCCAAACCACCTTCATATAGGTAGAAAATAGAATTGTGCTTAAGACAAGGATGTGTCTTTTCTCACCAAACTTATTCAACTTCGGCAGTAAAGCAATCTGGAGAGAATTAGAAGTCCTACAAATATTTTAACAACATTACAGATGCAGTGATATAGAAAACAAACTATAGGAACTCCTTGAGAAGGTAGTCAAGGAGAGCAAGAAAAAAGGTCTAAACATTAATCTAAATATTTGTTTGTAATGTTCAGTCACTTTCCCCACTGTTTGATATGGCTTCTCTCTGTCTTTTCTATATTTCCATGGGAATTTCTCTAATGAGCTCTTTTGCTTGTTACTTCAACTGTATGAATTTAAGCATACTACTTGATTGGTAAATAGGTTTCATTGTTTTACTGTTGAAATATCTAGGTGTCATCTTATGTTCTATTCTAATATGTATATAGTGTATATATGTAAATACAATATTCACGCACAAAAAAAAATTATTCTTCCAATTCAAAACATGTTTCAGTTCTAGTCAAGTCCATTGCTAAATCTGCTGCTATGAAAGTCAGTTCTCTGTGCAGGTCCTGGAAGTTTTTTCTCTCTGAATCTATCCTGCACATATATAAATCTATCATCCGCCCATGTATTGAATACTGCTGCCACATCTGGTCAGGTGCCCCTGCTGTTCTTCTCAGGGTTCTTGACAAAATACAACAGAGAGTCTGTAATGTGATCAATACCAACTTGGCAGATCGGCTGCAGTCACTCTCTCACCGGCATGACGTGGCTTCCCTGTGTCTCTTCTATAAATACTTTCACGGCTTCTGCTCCAATGAACTTAGATTACTGGTGCCCCCTAGGTACAAATTTGCACAAGATACTAGATTAGCAACTAGGTCCCACCCTTTTACAGTGAAACCGATAAAATGTAACTGCAATTTCTACTCCAACAGCTTCTTTTCTCACACTTTCCACCTGTGGAATTCCCTTCCACATGCTTGCTTCCCCGACAGCTACAATCTCCAGGAGTTTAAATGTAAGGTCAATAGACACCTCCTAACACACTAGCACACATCCATTCTATCAAACACTTTTCCATCTACCCAACCCTCATCCTCAGTATCCCTACCCATCTATTACCCTCCTTCTGACATTTCCTATATTTAACCACTCTTTCTCATCACCTTCCTCAATGTAACCCCTTGCGCAATAGTAGCAGTGGAATGCCTTGCTTGGGGTAAAATGATTAAAATATATATATATATATATATATATATATATATATTCACTAATACTCTGCATGTTAGTGGCTTTATTTCCTTGCTTGGTATGAAAAAACAAGGAAATAAGAAAATTGAACATAGAATATGCTGCACTCAGTGCAGTTTCACCCAACACTGCAAGCTACTACAAAAACAAAACATTAACCTAAAAAGAATTGCTTATGATAGCTGTTACCTCAGTTTTTAGTTTTTCTTTTGCAGCATTCTACAGTTTTGTCCATGCACAATACATGGCCTTTAAACCTGTCTAAGGACCTACATTCTTTGCCACATTGTCATTAACATTTACTGAGTTTTCAGTGCCTTTCTTCCAACCCTTGCATTATAAATGCACAGATACTCTTGTGATGATACTTTTAACAATCAATATATGAAACTAGAAGCTTTTTAAAGAAAGAAAATGCTTCATCCAGAACCAATCCCACTCTCTGAATAATATTAGCATTTATCCAAGAATTTGATTTATTCCAATGATGTAGAATAGTTCAGTTTACATCAATGGGTACAATCAAAATCACATGTTTCATATCAGAATACCTTCTTCAAAATAAATGACTTAACAAAGAATAGGTACACATCTATTCTAGCGGGATTTAGCTAGTTACCAACCTAGGTTTTCAGAGGTTTTTTATCCATAGATGAGGGTCATAATAACAGCTACTATTACTCCAAGTCATAGTGGACCTAAGAATAATGACAACTAAGGAATGGCTCTACAATCTGCAAAATTCTCTAACTGAATCCTTGCTAATGGGTGCTGTTTGAGTTATATATATCTATATATATCTCAGATATTTCTTAATCTGAGCTTGAATTTTTTTTTCTTTTCAGTTATGAGAAATTTTTTTCTCCAAAATCTTTTTTACATATTTATAAGTCTAACATTCAACCATGCTTTGAATATTGCTGCCATATGTGGTCCAATGCTTCTACTATATATTTAGAGATTCTTGATAAAATCCTAAGAAGAATCTGCAATGTTATTGGTCCTGAACTGGCATCTCAGCTTCAGTCACTTTCCCACCACAATAATGTAGCTTTTCTGTGTTTTTTTTTCTATAATACTTTCATGGTAATTGTTCTGATGAACTTCCCACTATAATACTTCGACTTTATCAATTTAAGCACAGTAATAGATTAGCTACAAGATTTCATCAATTTATCATTGAATTGGCTATATACAACCATAAGTTTTATTTTAATAGTTTCTTCTCTTAGACATCTTGCTTGGGGAATTTTATTTTGGTTCTATGCTTTCCAGAAAATTTTGATTTTCAAATATTTAAATGCAATGTCAGTTGTTATCTTCTGTCTTAATTTCCCTTTTTGTTATTTTTCTTGCTTCTTACTAATGTTTCTTTTTTTTTTTCTTAATCTTTCACAATCAGTAATGCCTCGTGTTTTCGAGATTTTATGGCATGCTTGGGGTGTAACGATTAAAAAGAAAAAAGTAATAATCACAAATTGTTCGGTCATTATCTACTAATTTCATTAAAGTTATACTGACTTTAAATTCTGATCAGTGATAATTTTCAGAAGGCGACCTAAACAGCTCATATCCAGTTCATGTTTTAAAAAGTGTTTATTCTAATAAAATTATAGGTTTTAAAATACTTAAAATTCAAAAGATCAAAATTTTACTTTTATGTCTGGAAACGAAGGGCAATGGATATGGCTAAATTTTCTTAAAAGGAAACATTCAGCATTCACGCAGCCTATTAGCTGAAATTAATAAAACTTTTCACTTAAAACAATTTCTTAAGGAAATAGGTTTCTTATGTCCAATAGCTCTTATCACTTTAACTGTATTGATGGGAGTTTCCTTCCTAGCATCTTGTTTGAATTAGAGTGAAGAACCATCAGCATCTTGATTATATCATTATTTTCTTTTCAAGTTACATGTGCTATCCATTTTAGTTGTTGCTGCTGTTGAAAGTCTTGAAGGGATTTGCTTTCTGCTATTTGGTACACTTCCTTGTTTTATGCTTATCCACTAAGTTAAAAAAGAATGGTCTTTGCTAAGACCTACATGATTTACTCACTTAAAGCCATTTTTAATCATTGACCTTAGTAAGCTTTTGTATACATCTGACAGTTTAGTAGATATTTCCGAAGGGTTTGGTACCATGCATGACATTCATATCAATATCTCAATTTGGCAAAGTATTTTTAGCGCATGACTTGATTTTTCAAGTTAATGTCTTAGTTTTGTGGAAATTTGTGATGCAATATTATGTATTCAACCTCCTTAACTAAATTTGTTATAAATGATCCATATATGGAACTATTTGAAGTGTTTGATATTTGCCAAATCCACATCCTGAATTTTTATGATGGATTTAGGATATGTGTTATGTTTTTATTACAATTCCAGATTTCTTTTTTAGAAAAGTTTATCTTGAGTCCTTTTTAGGATGTTGATATTTTTGTTCAATATCATTCTTATCGCAACTCTGAATACTTATGTCATCAGCATTGTCTGCCTCATTATCAGTAAATTGATCTCAAGAGGGATTTCTTTTTTTAATTTGGTATCACCCCAAGCAATGGATTCAATAAACTCTTTCCACTTCATGTGAGCTAAGAACGTTAGCCCAAGAAGGTACAAGTCATTTTCCTGGAGATTAGCATTAGCCACGCTGATAGAAAGCAGAGTATAGTCTCTCAGATGATTAATGGAGTGAAGTTTGTTTTGAAGGCATTAAACATGACAAGCCATCTTTTGCCTCAGTTAATGACAGTCTTGAGGTCATTTTTGGACCTTGTTATCAGGAAGATTGTTAAAGAAAATTAATAAAGTGTAAGACAAAGGATGGAGCTTTGGGAGAAACCCACATTAGTGTGAAAGGAGCTAGATGATAGGCTACTTAGGATAACTTTCATTTCACAATTTGATAGTAAATAATGCATCAGCTCAAAAATGTGTCTACAGACATCGTAGCTTTTCAGCTTGTATAGAAGACCTTGTCAAAAGCTTTTGAAATGTTCAATAATACGACCTAGCTTTAACATTTTGTTGTACTGAAGTATCCTGTCTTACCCAGGAATGGGTATGGCCCAGGTTATAAAAGACGTAGACGGGAACAAACTATAGATTGATCGAGAGTGTTTGTGACAATACGCGAGTCTTCGTCATTACACGGGAGTGATTGAGATTATTCGTCATTATATGAGCGAGTTCGAGAGCCATCGGCCTTAGACGAGTGTTAGTCGTCACTACACGGAAGCCTTCTTCTCAAGATGGACACATATGTCCGATACAGAGATATTGCCTTCTTAAATGTTATTCTTGTTAACTGTCCGTTGGTGTGCTTGTATATGGTTTATTGTACTGAGGCATAATAAATCCCTATTTATATATCCTCAGTGTTAAGAGTTATTTCTTGCACTATTCTTTCTCTGTTTATCCCCTCCCGGGATACAACACATTTTTATCTAGAACATGACAGACTTTCTGCAATTATCATCAGTACATCATCAGTTGATCTGAAGAAACGAAAGCCGTATTTCTTGTTTCAGAAAAGGCTCAGCAATGAGAGATAATGAACCAATTTAGCATTCATTTGAATCTCTAGAAGTTTCCAAAAAAAGGTAGAAGGCTAATAGGTTGGCTAACCAGTGTTCTGAAAAACTGAAATGATGATTTTCAGCAGGTATGAAAGTAGGAGGCAGCAAGGCATTTATTATAGAATTTAGAGAGAACAGGAGCCAGTTTTGGAGCACTCTTCTTAACGACTATTACAGGGAGACCATTGGGTCTACATGTTTTGATGATAGTCGAAACCATGGAAAAGGTTATATGCATATCACTCAACAGAGACTCAGTTCAAAATGGCAAGTTAGGCAGGGATACCCCAGATAAGTCAAGAGTAGAGTTTGACGAGAATTTATGAGCAGTGCATTAAGCTTTATTAGCAGAGGATGTCAACACTTCAAAGTGATTGAAGAGGTCAGGAATAGAGATTTTGCGCTTATTTAAAATCCTATTACAGAGTTACTAGTAATCACGAGAGCCAAAGTTGTTAAAGGCAATGCAATAACTCATTCTCTCAGTACACAGGGACTTTGCTCCATCAGAGACTCAATTACATTTATTACAAGCAGCAACAAATAGATATGTGTTATGACTAGAGCTGTCACACTGGTATGGCTAAAATAGTTGTTTCTTTGTGCTATAACAGCCAAGCTTGCTGGTGTTAACTATGGAAAAGATTGAGATTTCAGCTGGTTATTCAAAGAAGGGATGAAAGCATCCATGCTGGCTTCGACCCAAGAAAAAACCTCAGTGGTGCAATTTTCAGTAGGAGATGTTCAAGATATCAGTCCATGGGGCGTTACAAAGAAAATCACAGACTGAGTCCCAGTAAGCATGCTGATAATGGAAAGAACTCTTATGGATAGAAATTTCCAATTTAATAGATGATTGGAACAAAATATCAGTAATAGTAGCTACCACAATGTAGTAATAGTTGCCAAGAGGGCAGTATTGTAAATCAAGAAGCCTTTTACTTGGTTTTGCTAGGGAAATGTGTAGGGTCCATGGTTTAAGTAAGGAATTGGGCAATGAAAAAATTGAATTTGTAAACACTGGCATCATCCTTACTTTTAGAATGTTCCCGTCACATGTCATGGTGAGCATTAAAGATTTTTGCAGATGGATGGAGAGAAAGGGCCATTTCTATGCTGTCAGTTGTTATGCCTAATATACTGCAGTCCTGGGAAGAGAGAGAGAGAGAGAGAGCAATAAAGGATGGAATGTTTAAATGATCAGTGCCCATCTGTTCACCTCTGTGCTTGTAAATGCAGGGGCAAAAACTTAATAAAGGTAAAAAAATTGTTAAGAATGCCAAGAAACAAGAAGTTTTGAAGAGCCATGATCACTCATATCCTGAAGAGATGCAACACATACAAGAAGAAATGCATTAATATGTGATAAGCCCCACTTTTTAGGGGTTTCTGGTTTCAGACTTCCTTCATAATACTGAGATACATTGATCCTTTGCAAGTTGGTTTGGAGGTTACAAAAAAGTATGCAATATAGAAATTTTACTGATCAATATATTGAAGCAAAATGATTAACATTCTATCTTCTAAATTAAATTAAAATACAAAAAATTCAGGGTTTAATTACAAAAAATTTAGTAATGTTTAAGATTAGGTTGCCCAATTTTTTGAATTTATTAAAATTTCTCGGTCATAATATTAATCTCACAATTAATATTGAAATAATTTTCATAGTGTAACATCAGAAGAAATGTTGATAATCAAATTTTTGCAGGAGAAGAAAATAACATTGTAAAAAAGAAAGTTTTTTTTTCTTTTAAGTGTAATTGTTTTTTTATTAAATGACCATTTTAGATTTAAGATACAAGGTATGGTGAAGAATTCTCAGCTCAACCAGCCCTTAAAAAAACAAAAAAACAATAATATTATCAGATTTAGAGGAGTAGGTTAGGCTGAGAATTTTTCATTACCCCTCATATAATACATCACAATAAGTTGTTTGTCTGCTTGAAAAAATTTTGGCACTGTAAAATGTCAAGTTTTTTGGACAGATTTTTACAATGGAACAAAAAATATTTGCAATTTTACATTGATTATTGATGTTCTGAATCAATTGTTAAAATCATGAAGGTAACTGTTTTTAGGAGACTCATGGAGGGCAGGGTAAGTCAAGCCAAATTTTTCACAAGATGATATTTTCCTAATTTTTAATTACCTTTTTGCAAAAAAAACTTAAAAACTCTGAAGATCACGTTTAGTAGAGTATTATATATTTATATATACTCACACAGATGGTGACATTTTGCTTATTACACTCCTTCTACATAGGGATGTGAATGGTGACTCTTTGGTCCATTATAGAATGCATGGATCCAAAGTGCTGATCCATATGGAAATAAAACCTGTAGTTTTTTACACCTGCATTGCTAGCATTATATTTTAAGATCACTGATTTGCCAAAATATTTTTGGAAATCCCTATTTTTTTCTATTTCATTGTTAAAGTTTCACATTCCAAGATAGAATTTATTAAGTTTTTATTAATGTTTGGAACAAAATTTTACCCTTTTAATGTGATTATGTCTGAGTTTGTTGGGAAGTACATAATTCTCTGTTAAAGTTGTGTCTCTTTTTCAGGAATTAGTGGCATGGATTGCATCCAAAATACGTTAATCAGATCTAAACTTATTTATAAATGAAACTTTGTCTATGTGTGTGTCCATGACCTATAGACTTTGAAACGGCTGAACCGATTTTCTTGAAAATTTACACAGTTGTACTATAAGTGTCTGCGAGTGTTCTCAGCTAGGTTTTGTGTTGAGGTACCCCCGATAAATATTGAAAGTCAATAATCGAAGAAATTGGCTTATAGAAGGAGTGGTCCGATTTTAATCAAATTTGATACACTTATAGACAAAGACATAAGAAACAATATTCAGATGTTTCAAGGTTGCAGTTCTTACAATAGTGAAGAAAATCGATAATATATATATATATATATATATATATATATAAAAGGCAAGATGTTTGTGTGTGTGTCTGTTTATCTGCCTGTATGTCTGTATTTTTTTCAGCCCTTTTATTTTAGTTTTTGCTTTGGGTTTGGCTCTAAGTAGGTATAATTGTAGTTCTTAGTCTCAGCCATGATACCATTTACTCGGAGGACTTATTTAGCCTTCAAAATTCAGTTTACAACAAAAAAAAACTTATTTGATATCAATACTAGGAAATCAAAATTTGACTTACATCCATTCATTTTTCTTTCAGTCTATGGTTTCACTTTAACTGGAAACAACTATTGCTTTTTAATCTTTCGTGCCAATGTCCAAAGAGTCTGAGCTTCAGGACCGTGGATTAGTTTTAAAGCTTTCATTACACCTGTGCAACGTCGGGCTATACTGCTAGTTAATCTATAAACAACAAACTATCTCTATACATCATAACTACAGCCTTCAACACAAACAATCATCTCTGCACCCATCACAACTCTCAGCTTGGGGGGCTCCAGCCTTCTGGCTGGGTCCAAAATAACCAATTAAGACTTAATAAGACGAGTTTAAGACTGGCTTTGAACCTATTCACCGCGGTGGATAGGTAATGTTTTGACCAGTACCTGGGCGTATGCGCTCAGGTTCCCCCACATTAAAAACAGACTTTGTGTCACATCTCTCTCAAGTGGGGGAGAAGAGTAAATATCTCTCTGCACCCATCACCAACCTAAAATGTATAATGTTATTCTAGAGTGTTCTTCTAGTGCACTCTTTGATACTAAGAAGTATTTCTTAAAAATGTTTTGTCCTACAGTATTTACTTTTAAGCTCTTCATCCTTTTGCCAGATTGGAACATTTTGCTTTCCCATTCATCTTGGAGACAACTTCATAATGGAACTGCTGCATTTTTTCTAAAGACTAATGTCCAGGCTAAATTATCACTAGAATCCAAATCTTAGCATTCAGTTAAGTGCCATATGTGATACACGCTTTGGGTGATCATGTCTCAAAAAAGGCATGATTTAGTGGTCAGAAGATTATCCCGCAGTAGGTTGCCATTGCTCTCTGCGGTAGACTGGTTGCCAGCCAAGGCTATAGAACCCAGTCTGTTCTATTATTTAACCCATAACTGGAGGGAAGAGATGGATTAATAACTTTCCCAAGGGTGTTTGTGCGTAAGTGAATGCAAAGAATTCAACTGGAATTTGATATTGGCTCCCCAATTTGTTGTTCTGAGTCAATATCTACTGCACCACTACGCACATCCTAGAATCCTAATCTCAGCATTACTTAGACTAAAACAGGTCTCAAATAAGTTTTAAGGATTTTTAAGGACATCTAAAGACTGAGTATTTAAAGCAAAACCAATCACAATGGAAAGCATTGTTTTAATCATGGCTAATTATGTTATTTGTTATTAAAATTTTTCAGCCATTATTGGATTTTTGCATTTTACTCAAATGTTTCAGATATAAAACAAAGAACATGAAGGAGACACCATTTGATTTTCTGATGACAATGGGAATATTTGCCAAAGATTTCAGTTAGTCTTTGTCTTTTATTCACCCAAAAAGTCAACTTGAAAATTGTTTCTAGGGACTGAGTATAAAAGTTGATCTCATTTGTTTAAAAAATATTCCCATGCATAAAAAAGATGCAGACGGAATTTGTTTTTTCATATATAAATAAATTACAATTGAATAATTTTTATATATTTACTTACTGACATTTTTATATATTAAACTTGAAAATAATTTATTCTTGATTCTTTCTAATATTCTAGACGTGAGAAATCTCTGCTTTTTGTTTTCTTGGATTGAAGCAGTGATCTGGTCAGCCTCTAGGAAAATGCAAATGGAATAAAATACTATTTTCTTGTTAGAGGTTAGAGAGAATTGCAACATTAATTTTATGTAATTAAGTTGGCTTTATTATTAAGTCTACCATAAAGTCTCTTTTTATGAACCCTGATCCTTAGATCTCAAAATTTTCAGTTAATTATCCATTGGAATAATGGATAAATATATCGAAAGGTGACTGATAAAAGATTTTCTACTGTTTTACTTGGCCTCATTAATTGTAAAAGTAGAAACCTGTTTAAACATGTATTTGGCAATATATGAAGTCCTGTTCAAAAGTGTTTAGTGTCAAACTGAAGGAAGAGATCAGTGATAGAATTGTTGGCAGAAGAAGGTTGCATGTCAATTGAAATTCACTAATGACTTAAAGCAATGAAACCTTGGTGGGTGGAAGGCAAACAAAGTATCAATAGAATAAGGCCTCTAAATAGAATTTGCTTTTACATCTCCCCACCCCCAAATGTAAAGTTGCACGATAGTAAACAGATGACACAGAAGGTGAGAAGATTCCAGTTTGGGAGCATCAGACTTTTGGTTTGTCTCTAAATTAAAAGATGTCTTGAAGAGTAACTTTTTTTCATCTGAGGCTGAGCTTAAAGTGATGTGCATATTTGAATGAAAAATAAAATCAGAAAATTTTTTCAGAGATGAAACGAAAAAGTTGATAGAATGTTTGGAAAGACGTGTATAGCATTAAATGATGACTATTTTGAATAATGCTTAAATAGAAAAACAAAAAAAACAAGTTTACTTTATTTTGATATTGGTTTCATTATTCTGTCTGTTAAACTTGTTTTATAGGATTGGAAAACTTGTTAATCCATTCTTGTAATTTCAAAGGGAAATATATTTTCTTTATTTCAATCCAAATTTTATTATTTTGTCTGAACTTTAAACTTGGTTTATTTATCAGATTAGAAACCTTATTTATCAATTAACTCTTCTAAATTTTGAAGGGAGATAAAATGAGTTCATTTTGATATGAGTTTTGTTATTTATTCTGTCAATTGTAGAACTTGTTTTATAGGATTAGAAACCTTACTTATTCATCCAAACATATAATTTTAAAGAGAAATCTATTTTCTTCATTTTAACACAAGTTTTATAATTTCTTCTTCTATGTGCCATGCCTTTTCAGTACATAAGTGACCATGGTTCTCCACAACTTCCTGCCCTTTGTAGTTGTTAACAATGTTTGGCTTTTTACTACCCCTCTTAATCCTCATTCTGCCAATCATTTACACAAGCACATTTCATTAAGTAGATTATTTTTGCATTCCTCCATACCTCTTGACTTCAAAATGTTCTATGAGTGTTAAATTTTCTAAGCCCTTTTT
This sequence comes from Ascarosepion bandense, assembly GCA_037127315.1. Classification (NCBI taxonomy): domain Eukaryota; kingdom Metazoa; phylum Mollusca; class Cephalopoda; order Sepiida; family Sepiidae; genus Ascarosepion; species Ascarosepion bandense. The sequence continues at coordinate 1,876,112 of JBBBDQ010000714.1, forward strand.
TCTCATAATGTGCCTTTGAAATCTTAATTGATTCTATCTGGTTTAAAAACTTCATTTATAGGATTGGAAACCTTATTTATCTATCAAACTTCATAATTATCACTCATAAATTTTATGTGATTAATGAAAGATGATGTTATATTTGCATATGTGAGTAGCTTTTAAATTAGTTACATTTATATTTATATGACCTTAATACATAATTAATGGTTATGTTAATATTAGCAGTTTCCTTATAAGGAAACATTCAGCATTAATTGATCATGGGGCCAGTGTCATTGTAAGATAAAATTTATAAGATCTTTCTCTTAAAACAATTTTTCAAGAAAATAAGTTTCTCAGATCCAGTAACTGTTATTGCTCTTTCCAGCATTGATGGAGGCTTCCTTTTGTTTGAAGTAGTGTGGAACATCAGCATCTTGATAATGTCATTATTTCCACTTTGGGTTGCACATGTTTTGATTTTAGTTGTTGATGCTATTAAGAGTCCTCAAGGGATGTGGTTTCTCTTATTTGATATCGTTTTTTGTTGTTTAGAATTCTGTAGCCCCAGTCTACAAAGATTATATCACTATGACCTACAAGCTTCTTTCATTTAAAGCTACGTTTATCATTGATCTGAGAAAGTGGCTGTATACAACTGAGAGCATAGATATTTCTGTACGAGGTGGTACCATGTACGTTATCCATAAGAAAGTCTTGATCTGACAAAGCTATTTAAAAAAGTTCTTTAGGTTTCAGTTTTTAGGTTAATTTTTTTAGTTTTGTAGGAATTTGCAGTGTCGTATGAGTAAATAAAGTCTTTGGGCATGAAAGAAAAACGTACTTTGAAAACACCAAAAGACAAATAGAAAACACAAAGAGAGTCCAAAGAAAATCTTGAGCTCTCCATCATTTGAACCCCACTACCCTACCATGTGGTGGCTGCAGATGTCATTTCAAATCCAGCACAAAACTCATTTCATACAGAAGAAAATATCAATAAGCACCCCAATGCTCAGCAATGAGTTCTGCAAATGATGATGAGTAAATAAATATGAGTTTGCTGGCTTATTATATACAGTGATTACTGAAATGCTCTCAGCTCAGTACAAACACCCAAATTTATGATGTATTTGGGAAGAGAACTGAATGCATGGTCATCAGTAAGAAAAAAATAGGAGCCCAAAATGCAAACTACAGGCCAGGGATACTAAAATCAAATAAGTACAGAAATATAAATACCTGGGAAGAGTTCTAACAGAAGAGTAGATAGATCTATCTATCGCCCAGTTCACACTCCACCCACGTCTATTGAACAGGTTAAGAGGCTCATCGCTTGTTCCATGTTTAGGATGTGGTTTCCGGCTTTCTCTTTTCCAATCTTTTCACTATTACGTAGCCCCCTGCACATCAGTGGCGTTGCCGCCTTGCTCGGGGTGATACGACTAAAAAAAAGAAAAAAGATGGAAATTGCAACACTAAAATCCAAAGGCATATTGGCATGACCAAGGATGCATTCCAAAAGCTGAGTAGAGTATTGACAGACAGAAAAAATTCATTAGAAACAAAGAAGAGAGCACTGGATTGTTATATAATGTCTTTCTTTCAATATGGCAGCAAATGCTGGACTATCTCATCAAGGATGAAGGAAAGACTTGAAGCAACTGAAATAGGGTTCAACAGAAGGATGCTGAGGATACCATGGACTGAACATGTGAGCAACAATGATGTTTTGGAGAAGATAGAAATGAAAAACAAACTGATATGTAACAGAAAAAGACAGCTGAAATTTCTGGGACACTTAATGAAGAAGAAGGGCTTGGAAAATCTGATACTCACATGACAGACAGTGGGAAAGAGAGACAGAGGAAAGCAATGCATGACATACTTGATGGATTTGAGCAAATGGATAGCAGAGAAGGGTTTGGGAGGGGTAACAACAGAAAGGGTGTTAAGAGCTACAAAGGAAAGGGAGATGTGAAAGGCCATGATCACCTACATCCTGAAGGAACATGGCACATAGAAGAAGAAAAAACATATATAAGTTGGACCTAGAATTTTTCAGCACCTCCTGATGAATGTATGAAGCAGGTAATTGTTAGTCTGTGTTAAATTTAGGTCAAATGAACAAAAACTTGTTTTTCTCTTAAATCAATGCAAAATCAAAATAAATGATCTTTCCAGTTAGGAAATAAAAAAAAACAGAAAAAAGAAAATTGTCAAATCTTTCAGATCGAAGAAGTGTGTTTACGACATTGTTCTGACCTCCCAAAATTTTCAGTGCCTGGAGGAGGGGAAAAAAATAATAAGATGTAGGTGGTAATCCATCTGACTTTGAACTGTTAGCAATATATTTTCTCATTCTCTCGCTCTATCTATCTGTCACAAAGCATGAAAGAATTTCTTTTTTCTTAATTAAAAAGCCAAAATCATTGATGCTGTTTTTACTTTAATTTTTATTGACATGTTTTTCAATTGAAATAAAATAATTTCTTTAATATGCCAAAATATATTTTTTAATGCATAACCTATTTGAGAGCATATGAAACTTCTTGATCCAAAATCAATTTAAATTGAGTCTTACAATATCATGTAACTAGGCTAGGTACAAGTAATGGTATCTATGGCAGGTAGATATACTTTTGCTAACCAGATACCTCAACTTTGCATATGAACCTCCCCAAATTAAATTGAATATTACAATATCATGTAACTAGGCAAGGTACAAGTAATGATAATCTATGGAATCTGGATAAATATGAGTCTTTCAGTTACCTCAGCTTTCCAAACAAGGCTAAAATATTCTGCTAGGGTGATGGGGAGGGTCACATTTGTTGTCAAAAACAATACTGAGAACTTTGTCTTCATTTTACATTGCTTTTTTTTATTTACCATTTGTAATTTTCTAACCTATTCCTTGCATTTTTTTTATTGGGATGCTATACTTGAGAAATTATTTATGAGTTCAAATGTGTCAACATCAGGTATGACTTGGCCGTGTACTGTCACTAATGTTTTACTTTATCATCTAACACACAGCTACATAAGAACAGGTAAGCTACAAAAGAAAAGGTAGATTTTTCATCATTTACCATTTTGTGAATATATGAAAGGTGTTTCAAAAAGTTAGGTTTCCTGCTTATTTCCATGGAAATTACAACAGGTACAAGGGACACAGTCACATCTACCAACCTGTGCATCTTCATAAAGACAATGTGATCTCCAGAAAGTGAGTGGACAATCTGGTTGATGAAAGAAAAAAGAAAACTGTTTAGAATAAAGATGGGAAATTTAGTGGATGTCCTATCTTTATTTTAAACAATTTTTTGAAATAATGTTTGAAGTAATGAAAATGTTGGATTAAAAATAAATCCTTGAATTCTTTAGAAATTGCTTTGTTTACATTTTCGGTAAAAAAAAATCACGCAAATATAGACTTTCAAAAAAATCTGAATTGGCGAGTGTTGATTCTTTAAAAGTATAAATACATCCTTGCTAGGCTGCGACACTCTCCATGATTGAGTAGTTTAAAGAACACTTGATCAGATGGTGATTTCTACTACAAAGTGAGACACAGGCTTGGATTATACCAGAGAATATATTTTTAATTAAGTTTTTTTGTCTCAGTTCAGTAGATGTAATACGCACTGTTTAAAATAAGAATAAGGTGTCTATTTCAAACACAGATATCCACTAAAAATAATATTTGGGGTAATAAAAATTTGAGATTCAAAATACAACTATTAATTCTTTAGAAATATGCACACACACACACACACACACACACACACACACACATAGGGTGCAATGGGTAAATAGTCGCCATTTTTTATTTTTTATTTTGGGCATACACATTGATTGTTTTTGATTTTGTCAACTGTGCAGTATAATAGGGTCAGTTGGGCACTGTCTGTAAGAAAAAGAGCACTATGATGTAATACAATCTACCAGAAATTTGAGAACAGCATGTTATACTGCTTAGCATTTAAACTGGAAGTTCCAATCCAAAAACACACACACACACATACATGTATGTATGTATATATATATATATAGTCATTTGCAGACAGTCTTGTTTCACTTTATCACAGCTCATCAGTATGGTTAGACATCCGATTGCTTCTAACCAGGATTGAAACCTGACTGAATTGACATCAGTCAGCAATTCTACCTCTGAGCTATGGGCGCTTGGTAGAGGAAGGCAACTTTAGCATGTTATATACAATGTAAACACATGCCAGTAGCCGAAAGTGTTCAAATTAATTACTGAATAAACAATGTGTAAATCTGTGAGTAGCTACTGTTTTTAAAGTCTACCATTTCTCCATAGTGCTCAGTGGTCCCAATGAGATTACTTTTATCATGATAATCAGGTGGAATACTAAATCAGGATTAGTAGAACAAAAACTAAAACATGACTTGGATATTATAACTTCTTTTAATGTAAAATCATATTTTAATTTTAATAGTATAGAATCTTGACATTAGAAAAATGAAAAAGAAAATCTAATTTTAAAAATGTTATTTTAACTTTGTGTTGATCAAATTTGTATTAAATATCTTGTTGTCATTCAAGTTATCTTCTATCACCTCAAATAAGGCTGCCATCAGTAGATTATTTATCCCCAACTGGCTCCTTTGGTAAATAGCTTCCCTCAGTTGATGCTGGCAATTAGTTTAACTGCTGCTTATATAGCTTTGATTATAGAATGCATATATAAAGTGACAAGTAAGTGTTCACATCATAAATGCTATACTCAGCTCTTTCTTCCCTGGATTTTTTGCAGTCAGGCTTGATCAGAAGATTTTGTGATAAGGAAACCTTGTTTCTTCCCCCCCCTCTCTCTCTCTCTCTTTCCATATCTCTATATTGAAATAAAGTAAGGATTCTCAAGCTACAGAGGAGTAAGGAATGTTGCATTTTCTATTCTTTGAGAGATCACTGACCATTGTGCATCAGAATTCTTTTTATAGTTTGGGTGTATTGGCGTCAAAATATGATTTATTATATTATGCAAGGTTTGTTCAGAAAGAATCCTGCTATTGAATATTGATAAAAAAAGATCTAGGTTAGTTTAGGCAATGGTACATTGAAAGCAGTTTTCTTGAGACCTGACTTATGGCCACATCACATTGAAACACCAATTTCTATACAATTACCAAAGTTAAGCAATATCATGCCTGGTCAATACTCATATAGGTGGCCATTTAGGAATTCCAGGTGCTGTAAACTTGGATGGGCAGCTGGTATAATAGATAATGGCTTGGAATTATTAATGAGAGAGCACAGAGTTTCAATTCAGTTAGGTACATTATATTTACTTATACGCAAATGCTCTTGAGAAATGTATGAATCCACCTATTCTCCCCATCAATTTTTTTTTTTTTAATCATATCACCCCGAGCAAGGTGGTAACGCCACTGATGTGCAGGGGGCTACGTAATAGTGAAAAGATTGGAAAAGAGAAAGCCGGAAACCACATCCTAAACAGGGAACAAGGGATGAGCCTCTTAACCTGTTCAATAGACATGGGTGGAGTGTGAACCGGGTGATAGATAGATCTATCTACTCCAAAGTTGATTAGTAGAATTTGTATCTCTAAAACAATTATTATTTTTCCCTGCAAAAATTCTGAGAATTACAAAAGTATTTTTTAGGTCTATATAATGTGCAAAGGGTTGATAAACCATAAAAAAGGAATCAATCAATCTTCGAATTACAAAACCTATCCCAGCATCCTTTCCACTTTCCAAAGTAGTCTGCAAAGTCCTCTTTTGTTATTGCTACCAGCTACCTTATTGTGTTCTTAATTCTTTCTGTTGTCTCAAGTCTTTCTTTCAAAAGATTTTCTTATTAGGAAATTCCAAAAGTTAAAGGACTCCACATAGGAACAAAAGGAGGAGAATACAATATTTTGCTAAAAAATTCAGATTGAGAAGTGAAGAAAGAACAATGACATTGTCCTCAGGAATGCAACAGTTGCATAATACACAAGCTCACTCAAAAGTGTCTTGTTGCTGACTGAGTCACATAATGGGGAATTGTTCTCTAGTGGCATGTGGCTGAGGAGTTAAAATGAACAGCTGATTTACCCATGCCAAGAAGTTTAAGAGAGGTTGATACTGATAAAGAAACACATAGATAATTTTAACAAAACAAGCTAAGGAATTTATTTATGAATTTACACACTTGAAGCTGTGTCAGTAGCTTATTTCTGGAAAATAATTCGGAATTTTTTAAAGTCCATAGTTTCATAGAATTTTCATGAAAATGAAATGTTCATACAACAGATAAAATGAACTGACACAAAATAATGACCAAAAATTTTTTAAAAAAAGTGTAAGAGAGCTTGTTGCTCATGGAAGTGCTATATCGTTTGCATATATTCAAAAGTAGATGAAGAGAGATAGTTTGAAATACTTAGATTTCTTGACTTGTTGAGAGAAACTTTTTTGAAGTGTCGTGTGCTTGATTAAAGGCTGATGATATCATTGGAAAACAATTTTACATTGGCAAGAACTTGAACACTGATCATGATGAACCAAAACAAAACCTTTCACATGACTTCAGACACACTTCTCTTATTAATTTAATTTTTCTTTTCATTTTATATCAAAGAAATTTTGTAAAGGCCAACTACTTCATTTTCTTTCTTTCTTCTTGGATCAACAGCTAATTTCTGCAAAGCAATTGGTCCAAAAATTTCACATAGGCTCACAAGTTTATTTCCTCCTTCTTTTCAGCTCACCAGACAATTTCTGTAAAGGCAAGGTTTTCATTGGTCTCAAGAAAATTTCACATCGGCTCACAAATTTATTTCCTCCTTCTTTTCAGCTCACCAGACAATTTCTGTGAAGGCAAGGTTTTCATTGGTCTCAAGAAAATTTCACATAAGCTTGTGAATTCCTTTCCATATTTTTCCTAACCTCATCTGAATTTGAAGAGAGTGGGTAAAGGGAGTTACTATTATTTTGTATTCACTCCAATTCATGCATTAAGGTGCCCTCTGATTAGTTGCCATGGTACATCATGACCATGCAATTTACAATGGATGGATACTTGCCATATATGGCCATCTTCAATAGTGTGTAAGCAAAGATGGATAATAATTAAAAAACTTTTTAAAAAGGAAATTTTGAATTTGACAAAGCCAGTTTTCTTTTTAATTTATTCATATTATAAAGCAATTTAGCAATTGTCTAGAATTTTCGATTTAAATTAGGATTAATAAGAATAAACCAATAACCAGTTGAGTTTTACTTGCAGGTTCCTATCACCTGTAGCTCTGTGCTCTGATTTTAAAGAACTAATGTGCATGTGAATTGATAGTTATATATAAAAATAAAATAAAAATTTGAATTTCTTTGCTGTATAAAAAAAAAACATAAAATGTCTTTCTCTTTCCCTCTTTTTTTTTTTTTTTTTTTTTTTTGCTTTCATTGTATATTTCCAAAACAGTCCTTAAATTTGTCATTTCTTTCTTTTGCAGGTAAGTTGTATATTTTCACGTCTCTGAATTCCCTTCCAAGAGCAGGTAACTCTTACTTTTTCTTTCCTCTGCATTTTTTTGCTAATTTGTTTCAATTTGCCTTTTTTTTGTAACAGGATGAATGGCAGTACTTCTAAATCTATTCTTGGTCATATGCAATTTGATCAATTCTGACATCACTGCTTTGAATCAAAGTTAGAAAGCTAAAGCCACACTTGATCTTGGAACTTCTAAAAGATACACAAAAGACTAACTTCAGAGATCTTTAAATAGGCTCAGTTTTTTTTTGTTTTTTTTGGTGGTTTTAATTTTATCTCTTGAAAGAAATTTCTACCATGTAAAGTTACAGTTGTACATTACTGATTAATTTAGATTCTTGAAAATTTGTGTGCATAAGTGATTTCCTTGCATTTACTTACGCACAAGTACCCTTGGGAAAGGTAATAATTCGTCTCTTCCATCCAGTTACGGGTTAAATAGCAGGATAGATTGGGTTCTATAGCCTTGGCTGGCAACCAATCTACCACAGAAAGCAATGGCAACCTACTGCAGGATAATCATCTGCCCAGTCAGTCATGTCTCAAAAGAGATACGAACGCCCAAGCATGTTTCATGTATGGCACTTAACTGACTGACTGACTTTATGATACACTCATATCTAAACCAAAGTTATATTCATGAGAGTGAGTTAGTTTGCTGTATTGCCACCTATGTGAGCTTTACTGTTGATCATACTATGTATTTTTGTTTTAATCATTTCACCCCAAGTAAGGCGATAATGCCACTAGGATGCCAGATGTTACATGGTGTGAAAGAGAATGAGAGGACTTTAGTGAGAAAAAAGGAACAGATTTCAGGAAGACAGAATATGGTGATTGACATTACATTACATTTTTGTAGTTATCAGGGAAGAAAGAAATCAGAAAGGAGGTCAACAGATGAGAAGTGTGAAAAAAAAAACTGTTGGAATAAAAGTGTTGAATGCATCTAGCTAGTTCAACTGTAAAACAATGAGACCAATCTAGTATCAAATTTAAATTCATGTAGTCAAGGCTCAAAGAAAAAAAAGTACAACAACTGATAACATTGGTCCTTTATTTATTCTTCAATCAAGTTTAACAGATCTCAAGCACTGGAATATATTGTAACAGTTTAAATACAATATCTTTATATAGACTGATAGGGGTATCTACAATGAATCAAACTAAGATTTTGTTCCATTGCTACCTATCTAAGTACTGTTGCTGATAATTATATGTATGCTACTACAGCCGATAACATTGACACTTTATTTATTCCTCTGTCAAGTTGGTGAACAAAAAGTTTCTAACTCCAGCGGAATTAAAAAGTTAAATTTCTGACATTTGAAAAAAATATTACATTCTCAGTCCATAAATTAGATCTTTAGTAAGATACCATGATTCAAAGTAATACGATGAGAAGTTTGTGCTTTTATTTCTGACTAGCTTGGATGTTTACTTTCAAGTTAATCTTTTCAGGAGACAGGACTTTGTCTATTTTGGTCCACGTGAATTCTTCAAATAAATGCATCATTAGAAATGTCAACAAATAGAAAGAGATAACCATATCACCAATGTGCCACTTAACATATTACTATTTTCAACGACTCAATATTTCTGCTGTCGCAAAATATCTCACAGCCTGAATAAGCTTCTTTTTAAATTAAATTTCATCTTCACTGAAGCATCATAATTTTCATTATCAAAATATAGTTGCTGTCATCAAAACCAAAAAAAAAAAATTACTTTTTGGTTAGCATGATAGGATACATCAAATTTCATCTTAGCATTTATGTTAGAAAGTATTGTCACAAAAAAGGAAATGGAAGGATACATTTTATGACAAACAATGTTATCTAAACTTATTTATACATGGAACTTTGTCTGTGTGTGTGTGTCCGTTACCTATAGACTCCGAAACGGCTGAACCGATTTTCTTGAAAATTTACACAGTTGTACTATAAGCATCTGCGAGTGTTCTTAGCTAGGTTTTGTGTCAAGATACCCCCGATAGATATTGAAAATCGATAAAAAAATCAGGTTATAGAAGGAGTGGTCCGATTTTAATCAAATTTGATACACACATATTCAGAAGTTTCAAGGTTGCAGTTCTTACAATAATGCAGAAAATCAATAATATATATATATATATATATATATAAGGGACATTGGTACGAAAGACTAAAAAGCAATAGTTGTTTCCAGTTGAAGCGAAACCGTAGAATGAAAGAAAAATGAATGGATGTAAGTCAAATTTTAATTTCCTGGTATCGATATCAAATAAGTTTTTTTCATCATAAACTGAATTTTGAAGGCTAAATAAGTCCTCTGAGTAAATGGTATCATGGCTGAAACTAAGAACTACAATTATACCTACTTAGAGCCAAACCCGAAGCAAAAACTAAAATAAAAGGGCTGAAAAAATACAGACATACAGGCAGATAAACAGACACACACACAAACATCTGGCCTTTTATATATATATATATATTATCGATTTTCTACACTATTGTAAGCACTACAACCTTGAAAATTCTGAATATCATTTCTTATGTCTTTGTCTATGAGTGTATCAAATTTTATTAAAATTGGACCACTTCTTCTATAACCCAATTTTTTTTATTTTCAATATCTATCGGGGGTATCTCTACAAAACCTAGCTAAGAACACTCGCAGATGCTTATAGTACAACTGTGTAAACTTCCAAGAAAATTGGTTCAGCCGTTTCAAAGTCTATATGTAATGGACACACACAGATAAAGTTCCATTTATAAATAAGTTTAGATTAGATAGATAGATATTTTTTAATCCCTTTTTGATTGGTTTCTCATCATCATCGTCTACTATTCCTATGCATCTACAGATTCCTGTCATACATTGCATCATGTTACAATATTACCCTGATAATTAAAATTTTGCATCTGCTTGCTTTTGATATTCCTGATGTGTAGCTCCCACTTTGTATTTGAATTTCTACACACAGAGGATCACAGCTTACAAGAAGTTGAATTTCATTAGATATTATTTCTAACCATTCAGAAAAGAGAAAAAAATTCTTGTCCAATCAACAGGCAGTTCATGTAGAAATTGTACAAAGAGGTGCCCAAATAATAAGTAATTACAATTCTGCTCATTAGTTCCATTTTCATATCTCCATATTGAAATATTCTTGAAATAATTTTAAACGATCTAACAAAACCTTTTTCTCCCACATAATCAAGAAAATGATCAGTAAAAATTCATTGAAATGACAAGATTTATTATGTCCAAGTTCAAAACCAATAATATAAGTATGTGAGGAATATCAATTATATCTTAAAAAATATATTCAGAAAAAAAATCTATCGTATATTACTGTTTTATTTCTATAAATTTATTCGCAGAAATACTTGAAAATGGCTCAACATAAATAACTTCCAACATAACAACGCAGGAAAAAATGTTATTTAAAATATTTTCATGAAAAGTTGATATTTAGTGACATCCAACAACTTTGGAGATCAGAATCACTTATCCTTTCAATTTTCTCTGCTCAAATTACTGCCAGGAAAGTAAAAGCAGCAAACCAATTCTACCAAATTCTCTAGGGATTTTGGAGGTTAAGTTTGCACTTATTAGGATCTATGAGATCAAAAATTTTTATACTTCATAACAAATTCAATATCTCACTCTAATTTGCTAAAAGTTGCTTTATTGGACTAGAAATAGCATTAGGTACTCTTTAATAGAAATAGCATTAGGTACTCTTTAATAATCTCTGATGATTTCCTCCAAAATCTAGCTTATATGACCTACGTTACAGCTCGATATTTCGTGTAAATTAGGTAAATGGGTTTTGTAATTTGAGCATGATTATAGCATAGACACATAAACAGAAACCTCAAATATTTGTATAGACAACATGAGGACTCAAGGTAGAGATGTTGCAATGGAAAAGAAAGAACAGATTTGCAGGTATACTTCCGTGCTTAGATCATAGGACTACAATTATGTTTCAATCTCATATTTGGCTGAAGAAATTTTTTAGCATGCACTAAAGTCATATGTAAATCTTGCTTAAAAAATAATCAAGGATTATTTAACACATTAATCAATATATTTTTTATAAAATCTTTAGTACATGTAACTGATTAAGTGAGATCTCTCGCAAAAAGCGTAATCTAATTAATTGGTCTTAGGGCACTTTTCTGTTATTTTCTTGCTCACTGTCTTTTTATGAAAGCCAGTGAAAAATAATTTTCAGGTTCACCTGTCCTCTGGTTCACACTCCTCCTGGGTCTTTTGAACAGGAGTAGAGGTTTATTCCTTGTTTTATGGTTAGGATTGGTTTTCCAGTTCCTTCTAAAGTCTTCTCATTCTCTTTTACTCCCAGTAGCCCCTTGCATTTTAATAAAATTGTCATTTTGCTTTGAGTGAATTGATTAAAAAAAAAGTCTTCAAACAATAGCACAGCAACAAGTAAATATTGGTTTAAAGAAATAAGAAATGACAGGAAGCTGAGAAGAGCCATGATCGAAATGAGACAAAATTTCTCCTAAGAAAGTTCACTGTGTCATGCTAATCAATTTTTCTCTTCAGACTCTATCTTACATATCTATATGTCTATCATTCATCCATACTTTGAATATTGCTGCCACATATGGTCTGGTGCCGATGCTATTTGCCTTGAGCTTCTTGATAAAATCCAAATAAGAATGAGTAATATTATTGGTCCTGATCGGGCATCTTGGTTTTAGTCACTTTCCCACCACCGTAAAGCTGCTTTCTTGTGCCCTTTTCTATAAATACTATCATAGTAATTGTTTGGATGAACTCTTTGCTATGATACCGAGATTTTATGAATTTAAGCACAGTACTAGAATGGCAATGAGGTCACATCAATTTACAGTCAGGTCGGTTAGATATAACTGTAAATTTTAGGCTAACAGTTTCTTTTCTCACACTTTTGACTTGTGGTACTCTCTTTTGACTCCATGTTTTCAAGCCAACTTTAATCTTAAAAAATTTAAATCTAGTGTCAATCACTATCAATTGTACTCCTGATTACTCTTCTTTTGTTCTCACCCACTAGTAATGTTCCTGTTTTCTAATTATTCCACACCCAGTAATCTCTTGGATATTAGTAACTTTGCTGCCTTGTTTGGAGTTAACTTGTTTAAAAAAATTTTTAAAGAAATAAAAAATTGCAAAGGTGAATGATTCATACTTTAGCAAAAAAGGTACAGGTGTTAAATGAACAATATTCAACCTGATGTCAGTCTAAATCAAAATTTGAACTTCAAGAAATTTGGTTGTTATGCTGATGTCATATAAATATCATCTCCAATAATATTACCTACATTATAAAATCTGATTTCCATATGTTGATGTGTTTATTACCATCAAATATACTGTAGAACAATTTCTGCTTAGACAATACCCTTAAAACGCTCTAACTTGGAGAATTATATATTTTGCTGATCCAATATTGCTACTAGTTTCCAGAATTTTTAATTAAGTATGAATTGATTATAAAATGAAATTTATGCTTAATTTAAAATTATATCATGAATAAAATAAAAGAATATCTGGTCTTCTTATGGGGGATAACTCCAGGTCAGTCAGTTAAGTGCCATACGTGATACACGCTTTGGGCGATCATGTCTCGAAAGAGACATGACTGACTGGGCAGAAGATTATCCTGCATTAGGTTGCCATTGCTTTCTGCGGTAGACTGGTTGATGACCGAGGCTACAGAACCCAATCTGTCCTATTATTTAACCCATAACTGGAAGGAAGAGACGGATTAATACCTTTCCCAAGGGTATTTCTAGTTCTGAGCTGATATCTACTGCACCACAACGCACATGCTAACTAAATTTATACTTAATTTAAAATTATATCATGAATAAAATAAAATAATATTTGGTTTTCTCATGGGAGATAACTCCAGGTATGCTAACTTCTAATGAGTCATTTCTCTTAAGACAAAGAATAAGCAGAGATGAATATTTGATATAACTGCACTTTTTTCATTTTAGTAAGGTTTAAAATAGTTATAAAATAAATTTTCTGGTTTACTGAAGTTTTTTATATAAGTTAGTTATTAATAAAATCTGCATTATTGGTGAAGTGAAAAGAATGATAAATATCTGGAAAAAGTGAATGATGAAATATAAGGAATAATGGCAAAATTTAGTTTGTTTAATACAGTTTCTGATTTCAGAAACTCTGCCTTTGAAAGACATTCCTCTCTCTCACTCTAATATATATATATATATTTATTATTCATCCACATACAAGCCTGTTTTGCTGTATCACAGCTCATCAGTGTGGCTAGACACATCCACTTGCTTCTGGCTGGGATCAAAACTCGACCGATTTGGTGTCAGTCAGAGTCGCTACTCCCTAAACCATCGACGCATGGAATCAGAGAATGGAAATTTTAACATGTTGTATATGAGCAGTGTATACACATGCCAGTCACCAAAAGAACTCAATTCATTTCTGAAGAGTCACGCATATAGCAGAAGTGGAAACTGTTTTTAAAATTTTCTTCTCCAGAGAGCTCAATCGTAATGAGAGCATAATATATGTGTGTGTGTGTGTATATATATATATATATATACACACACACACATTTATAATTGACATGTGTTTGTGCGTGTATGTATATATTGTATGTACTTGATTGAGATAACACAAAATCAATTTGATCTTTCCAGTAGCATAATCAAATTAATCATTTCAGTTTCATAAAATTTCATATTCAACTTTAAGTTTTTTTTTAATTCCCGAAATACATAAATGCTATATTTTATTTTACAATCAGTGATTGTATGTGAAATAAAATTATTATTTATTCAATGCATAATTACATCAACATGTCTAGAGTCTATTTTTTTTCCTTTTGCAACATATCAAATATATTAATATCAGACTTCTGTAAATTAAAATAAGACAGTCAGCATCATTGAGGAGTTAATTTAATATGCCATAAAGATATAAAATTTATGGACAGGTCACTATTGGGTAATGGTTAATGAGGTAGTTTAAGAAAACTGTAATGACTGAATAGTCAATTTAATCCTCACAGCGTATCCCACACTTGTAACCTTGAACCACAGTTAATTAAACTTAGTAAATCATTATCTTCTTCCTATCCAACCAACACTTATATTTATATCATGCACATTATTCCTTATAATTATTTTAACAGTAAACCTCTATATTAAGTGGTTTTTAAGACTTGTATTGGGTCAATTCTAGTATATAATAATAATAATAATGCACCAATGCAAGCATAGGTCAGCCACAGTTGACCCCAATGATCTTTTTTGATGGGTGTATAGTATGTGCTACACCAAGACTACATATGGTTTTAAATTGTAAGTTGTCCAAGACACATTGCCAACTAAGGCTGAAGAGCCCAGCCTGCACTAATATTAATCCAGAGATATAGTGGAGAAGATAGGGATTCATACCTTTTCAAGGGTACCTGTGTGAAAGGGAATGCAACAAAAATCAACTGTAATTTGAACTAAGCTTGCAGATTTTTCACTTTGTGCCACTATCCATTGCACCACCTGCACATCCATTCTAACACACACACACACACACACACATATATTGTATATTTGGGCAGCAATCCCTCTTTTCTACACGTTTCATTAAAAAACAACTGACAAGGTACCGAGGTTAAGTTCTTTTATTTAATTTTTCTTGTTCTTATAATTTTATTCTTTTCTAAACATAAATTATGTAGAAATTGTCCGAATGTTCTGTGTGTACAAGCAATTTTGGCTTATACTTTTAGCCATTATCAATGATGAATTTTATTTTTACTTTTCAACTAAATGTATAGATTGTTTTACGTATGTATCTAGAGCTACAGGAGTTTTTTATTTTCCATATATGATCAGCACATTGTGGCCATGTTCATCATTGATATTATCAAGATGCAAACCTAAAACAATCCAAAGTAAAAACAAAATCATCCTTGATAATGGCTGAAAGTAGCTGAAAGTACTCAAACATACAAAAGACTTGGACAATATATATGACAATTATTTAAGGACAAAGGTGTAAAGATTTTGTGCAACACATCTTGTCTTTTTTGTCCTTCATCAAACTAAAACCAAAACACTTCACACAAAATATTTTTCCACTTGGTCATTAATTAATTTTTCTGACATTGTTCCAAAACGTATAATTTTTCATATATATATATAGAGAGAGAGAGAGAGAGTTAGAAACTAATGAATATATATTCCACAGTTTGATAATTATTACTTTTTTAAAAAGTGCTCAATACAAAAGTAGAGCTTTTATAGATATATAGTTATTATTAGTGTTATAAGAATATCATATGAGACTGCAACTCAAAAGCTTTCATGTTTCAATGCCAAGTAACACTTGGTACCAAAATTTGAAAGCTTTTGAGTTTCAGTCCCATATGATATTATTATAACACTAATAATAACTATCTCTTTCTCTCTCTCTCTCTTTCTCTCTCTCTCTCTCTCTATATATATATATATATATATATATATAACCTTGCATGAAAGAGAATAAAATAGGAACATTGAACCAACAGTAAGTATTATGTATTTATTATATATCCCAAAATATTTACCATTACTACCTTTTGCAAATTGAAAAGGAAATCTTAGAAGACCTCTTTGAAGTTTATTCACCTTTTTATTGCTTTCACCATCAGTCAATTGTAAGTTCTTGTTTACAAAGCACCAGAAAACTTTTGCAAACTCTGTCAGTGTTTAAACACTTGTCTTTCTCTTCTTGTTCAACGTAGTAAAAAGTCATTTTTGGACCAAACAGTCACTGGCAGTGAAAAATGGATTTATTAGATGAATCAAAATGAAGAAAAAAACGATGGCTTGTCTTTGACCTAAATAGAATCTGTTAGAGAAAACACACTTTGTATTTCAGAGGATTCAAAGGGAATTATTATTACAAATTGCTGGAAAATAGCCAAACTGTTCTTATGCAGCATTACAGTTAGTTTATTTGAACATTTCATTGAAAAAAAAAAAAAAAAAAAAGAAATAAACCAGCAATTTTTCTGCATGAAAATGTCTATCATCACATTCCAGTCATGAGACAACAAAAGATGAGGGAGTTGAAATGAGAAGTTCTTCTACACATAGTATATTTTCCAGACCTATCACCTTTTGACTAACATTGATTTTGCATCAATCTATACTCAAACAAGTTCAAGATAGGGAAAAATTCCCTTCAAGAATTCATTAAATCAAAAACAAAATCTTTTTTTATGGAATACTGTTTAGCAGAAAGGTAATAGGTTTATTGAAAGCCACAAAAAATATGTTAATAGCTGAATAACAAGATTATGATTTTTTATGAATAAAAGACTTGAAGAAACGTTTGAAACACTTACAAAGGAATCCTCTAAAAAAATTGAACTTACAGCTTTGGGGACAATTATTTTCATTTTGATACTTACAAAACATTGATTCACTAACCAAAACCTAACTTTACTACCTTAAAAAGAAATGTTCTATGCAAGTTTTGCATTTATACAAATTTTTTATTCTATTATATTTGACACCATGTAAAAACCATCCAACTTTGTTTCCTCCCAAAATTAGTTTATTCCAAATCTTACATGCAAAGTTGTTGTATCTTGTTTGTTATGGCTTACCCAGACACTGAAGATTATTAATAGTTATACTTAACTGTATACTGTAATATTAAATTGAAATTGGTGCAGGGATTTAGCATGCCATCAAAGATAGTAAGAAAATAATGTCTATTTGCAATGAATTACTTTTTGTTTGTATCTCCTTTATAAAAATGATAGATGATATTAGCTGTTTCCTTATAAGGTAACATTTGGCATTCACTTACTAGTCAGTTAGTGCTACTTTTGGTTGAAAACAATCATAAAACTGTCAATGAAAAATAGCTTTCTCAAGTGCAGTAACTGTTATTGTTCTTTCTAGTGTTGATGGAGGCTTGTCTTTTCAAACAAGTAATGAAATGGGGCATATAGTTATAGAATACCAGGGAAAGCACTTTGATAGCTGAATAGTGATGCTATGAATTTATGAATAAGCGATTTTACATAAATTAAGCTGAAAACTTTTAAAAGATTTGTATCAACCTGATGCATTATTTCTTCATATATACAGTACTGTGCAAAAATACAAGGACAAGAACTATTTATCTTTTATGAGGCATATTGACAGAAAATAAACAATATAATTAAAGTAATTTTATTGGATTTACTCAACAAATGCTTTAACAAGAAAAATACTTGTTACAAAGTTAATTTAATATTTAGTATAACAGCCTTTTGCTTTGAAATAATAAAATAATTGCAACAATTTACCAATCGCACCTAGTATACATATATATATATATATATATATATATATATATATATATATATACATACATATACATACACACACACAGTACTGTGCAAAAATATTAGGACAAGAACTATTTTATCCTTTATGAGGCATATTGGCAGAAAATAAACAATTTAATTTAAGTAATTTTATTTGATTTACTCAACAAATGCTTTAACAAGAAAAAAATACTTGTTAGAAAATAAATTTAATATTTAATATAATAGCCTTTTGCTTTGATCACAGCCTTCATTCTGTCAGGCATTGACATTACAAGCTTCTTCAATGTATCTAATGGTATCTCCTGCCAAGCAGCTTGTATTTGTTCCCAAAGTGTGTCTTGCAAAGTAACATTAGATTTGTCAATTTTTTTATCCAAAATATCCCATAGATGTAGTTTCAAAATAACTTGTTTAATAGAAAATAGGAATAATTAAATATAACTTCTTTTTAATACGTTTCTTTTACATCTAGTTTTAAATAATCAATATTTCTTAGCAATTTACTTTTCACCCTGTATTTGAATTTCAGTGAAGTTTTTAGGAAAATCATCCCTGTCCTAATACTTTTGCACACACACAAATATATATATATATATAGTGAAGAGAGTGGGAGCTCTAGTGTATGTAAAGAATGTATATGTCCTATATTTATGTGTATATTTGTGCATTCATAATAAATGTAGTAATCTCTAGCATGAGAGGATTACAGCTATTTTCAAGGACATTTTCTCATGCCATGACTACCTGACCAGTGATTAAGTCTTGGTATTATAAAGCCCAATAACAACAGAAGCATGCTCCCCACAGTTTCTTGGTACTTAGTCTATCAAATCATACCTGAAGACAGAGGAAGAATGTGAGAAAGTAAATAAAGCTTAGATCTTTTCTTTTTTCATTTTCCATTTTTGTTTCTTTTCTCATCTTATTTGGTTTTATGATTGATGAAATGTAGGATTATTTCCATTTGCCACAACTCAGAGTGAAGATACTCAACCATTTACTGGTGATGTCAGATCTGAGTTCACTAATTCTTTTTTTTTTTTTTCTGCTTTTTGCCTCCCCCCCCCCGCCTCTGACACTGAAGATTGTAGCAACAATGTCAAGAGAATGATAGTGAAGATAGCAGAGGTAGCACTGGCAGTGGAGTCTGGAGGATGGCAGGGAGGTGTCTATGCCTTGTCTAAAAGATAACTGTGATGGATGCATCTGTAGATGGGCACTTGTATTGCTCACACTAAGCTTCCTTTTTACGTATATTGCAAGGTTTTTCTTTTCTTTTCCTTATAAGTATTTGCCATTGTTTTATTGCATCTGTTTTTATCTACTAAGAGTTCATGGAAATATCTTTGTTTTCCGGGACAAATTAGTCGTGGCAAAGAGAGGTTAGAATTTGCTCTTCATTGTTGATTTAAAAATTGTTCTCCCACTTTACTTATCCAAAAACAATATTAAAAATTATTGCAAGAATAAAAAAGGTAATATAAAATAATAATGATAATAATATAAAAATTAATCATGATAAAAGCAATATAAAAATTATAATAATGATGATAAAATAAGTATAAAAATGATGATTATGTTAAAAGTAATACCAAAATAGCGATTATGATCCTAAAAGCAATATAAAAATAGTAATCATGACAAAGTAATAGAAATAGACTAATCTATCACCTGGTTCACATTCCACCCATGTCTATTGAACAGGTGAAGAGGCTCATCCCTTCTTTCCTGTTTAGGATGCGGTTTCCGGTTTTCTCTTTTCCAATCTTTTCACTCTTTTCTTTATTTTTTTTTTAATTGGAGTAGATAGACTAATCTATCGCCTGGTTCACACTCCACCCACGTCTATTGAACAGGTGAAGAGGCTCATCCCTTGTTCCCTGGTTAGGATGTGGTTTCTGGCTTTCTCTTTTCCAATCTTTTTACTCTTATGTAGCCCCCTGCGCATCAGTGGCGTTATTGCCTTGCTTGGGGTGATATGATTAAATAAATAAAAATAATGATCATGATGATCATAAAAGCAATATAAAACACCAGTAAAAAATAATAATGAAAAAATTTATAATCAATAAAGGTGATTAAACAAAAAAGTATTGAATAGTATGACTCACCCTCAAAACCAAGAATAATAATAACATTGCAGAATGTGAAATTAAGTTTGATTTATTGCATGGTTATATCTGCTTTAAAGTCAGCATAAAATATTCATTGAATATCTACTTTGTTTTTATCTTGATTAGATGAAGGCAGGCAAACACCAGAAGTCTAATTGATTTTTGGTATGATTAGGAAGGTCAAACCAAAGAAAGAAAAGATGAGGATATTAGTCTGAATAAAATCAATAAGTGTCAACATATATTTTTATTTTTGTACCTATTTACATGTCTCACAGGTTCAATATCCGTGGTCTAATTATCTTCTGACTTATCGAACCTCAAGTTTGTCTATCATGACATGTAAATAAAATTCCTTTCTTTTGAAATGTGTGACATGGTTTGATGGAAATAAGCAATTTTTTTATTTTTATTTTTAAGGCTTTGGTGAGTTCTGGAAAGTACAATGTTCTATACACTAGCAATGATACACAACATTGTATGGGCAAAGTCCATTTACTCTGCTACACAATGAAGTAATTTTTTCTTTCTTTAGGAAATTAGCAGATTCTCTAATATGATATTGGGGAAATTATCATAGTTAAAACATTTTGGTGGTTGGGTATTTCATATATAGCTTGTAAAATCTTCAAAATATCTTCTTCCTCAATAATTTCTAACTATTGATGGTGTGATTGATAGGCATATACAAATATGTATTATTGCACAAAACCTTTGAGAGATGAGATTTCTCTATTGATACCCTATTTCAAATACAGTTGTTTGCTTTATGATCAGATAAATACATTGATTCTTCTTCTAAGTGTCATGTCCATTCAGGATATAGGTGATCGTGGTTCTCCACTACTTTCTATCTCTTGTGGTCTAGCAATTTATTTTCCTCTGCAAAGGCTCCATTACCACCATTCTGCTATACATTTACACAAGTTTGTCAGAGGTAAACAGTAGTTACATATCAATCTCTCTTGCCCTTAACATGCTCTATAAGTTTTCCAACCCCTCCTTCATCATTATGTAGCCAAGGAATTACAGTTATCTTTTCCTGATTTTGAATATAAGTATTCTTTCTGTTGCCATTTTCTTTAAGATTTACTTGATGCTTACTCGCTCAATCCATAAAATTTGCAGCATCCTTCTGTGGAATCACATTTCTGCTGCCTCCAGTTTTTTCTTCTTCCGTTGAGAAAATTCTCCAGCATTCACTACCATATAAAATGATGGATATCACATAGCAACCAGCAATCTTTTCTTTGTTTTGAACAAAATTTTTCCATTTCTCAGCACTTTGCTTAGCTTTTGGAATGCTTCTTTCGCTATTCCAATGAATCTTTGGATCTTAGTGTCACATATTCTATTCCCAGATATTAAAAATTCTTTATAGGGAATCATAACTATCCGCAAATTGCTTCCTTATTGCATACTTGCTCCAACCATGGAATTTGAGCGTGTCCTTCAGAGGAACTACATTTCTGCTGCCCCCAGATTTCTCTTCTTCCATGGAGAGATTGTCCGACTTTCACTGCCATATGTAATGACGGATATCACATAGCAATCCAGCGATCTTTTTTTGTTTTGAACAAAATTTTTCTATTTCTCAGCACCTTGCTTCGCTTTTGGAATGCTTCTTTTGCTTGTCCAATGAATCTTTGGATCTCAGTGTCACATTTTCTGTTCTTTGTTAAAACAGTTTTCAGATTTTTTAACTTGATGTTGACATTTTGTAATTCACATCTTGGGTTTTATCTCTTGCTGATGACCAGACTTTCTGTTTTATTCCTTCTTCTGCTCTGTTTAGAATGTTTCTGTAGTTTTCTTTCCAAGTCAGTCATATCAGTGTTACTTGCTTTTTCCCTCTTTAAATGATTTTTCAGTGCAGAAAATGGTTTGATATGAATAAATAAGCAATTATAAAAGCCATTACTAAAACAAGCCCTTACACTGATCACAAGAGATCAGATTCAAAATGAATAACACTACAGTTATTTTTAAAAGATTGATTTTTTTTTTAAAGCTAAGCTGAATTTGTGAATAAAGTCATCTCTATTAAGCAAGAACTACTTAGTTGGGCTCAATATGACACATGCCATTAGACATGCATTTATTTGATATCAAAGTTTTCCATAATATTTACATGCACACAAACATATCGGAATCTTGAAATGATTCCTGGAAATTTTTCTACAAAGATCACTTGCCTGATTTGAGTATTTTGATATAGGAATATCATATATGTCTTATTCTTATATGTTTTAAATTATATTATCATTAAATAATTAATTATATATCTTAAGTTCTCTCAAGAATAAACAGATATACATTTGAAAAGCTTTTGTTGATGTGTAAAAGAATCTATTAAACAAAAATCCTGGAGGCAGCAGAAATAATTTCCAAATTTTAAAGAGTGACAAAACAACCAAATTAACTGCAATTAACAAATTTATTTGGATATTGTTTAAACAAAGGGTTACAGTTTTTTTCATTTGGTTTTAAACATGACATCCTCCAAATAGTGGTCCCTATTTATCATACACTGTTGTACACAATTTCTAAAGCCTGGACATTTTCTGGAGTTTAAGTATGTTGAGGTCGTTCAGGTGACTTTCTTTAAAGTGCTGAACTTGTAACCCTGGAATTTTCAATCCATAGCAGTATTGATTTTCTATTCAAAACATCATTCCAACATAACCTGAAATGAGCGCAAAAAACTTGTCTTTGTTGCAAGTACACATTTATCAGTCTAAAAAAGAAACATTTCAACAGTAAATGGACAATGTGCACTGGTCCAAGCTATCATGGCAACTGATAGTATTTGTGAAAAAAATGGTAAAATATTGAATAGATGAAGACACTATTGCAACTTGGTTAAGTTCACTAGCATCACACAGGTGACAGTTTAAAATGTGGAAGGTATTTCTACCACATTCTGTAGACCTTCACTAACCCATTTTCATAAGCTCAGTGCTTAAGATCAACACAACAGAATGTGAAATGCTTGAAGCTTCATCTCAGTTGGACATTTACACAATCAAATCACATGATGACATATGACCAGTTGTTATTGAAATAAATATTAAGGATATTGTAACTTATTTGATATATGTCTAATTGATGACATATATTCATAAGGTTAATAATAAAAAAAATAACAAAAAAGCCATACATGTCAAACCTAACAAGATTTTCTCTTAAAGTACAAAATGAGGCCCAAGAGCCTGGTCGTGCTTATATTTTTATCCAAGAGATTTAACTTCTATAATTTCTTTTCAGAAATATTATTTTGCTTAAAATTCACTATAAATGTTATCGTAGAGAATAATAGAAAAGACAGTTATTTAACACTCTGCAACCACTTTCTACAGATTAAGACACTACTCTTTCACATAAGCAGGAGTAGCAGGGCACTGGCCCTGTTCAGCATTTAATCTAGAAGTACTACAATTTGAATAATAGTTATTAAAATTCTCAGAATAGAATTATTAGTATTGGGTTACGAAACGGCGATATTTCCAGTTGTGTGATACTAATATAAACATTAATATGCTGCCATAGCATGTGTAGTAAAAAGAAGGACAAGTTACATGGCAATTAGGCCTTTAATATAACAAAGACAAGTAACAATACATTAAGAATGTTTTAGTATGTCCCAAAACAAGAGGAATGTTCATGTTGTCCAAATGGACGAGAATGTTTTAGCACGTATCGCAAAGAAGTTACATACCATTACACCAACAAGGCTCCTCATGGCTATCCCCTCTAAAGCTGGGAAGGGAACTGACCCCAGACCAAGGAGAGTTCCTCAAAAAGGAAGACAACTGTTGATCATCTTAAGGAAAGACAACTATTGTCTCCCTACAGAATGATGGGCTAGGAAAAAAAAATGTAAAAAAAGAGTTAATAATTACTTTTTCAATAATAAATTAAATTTAAGAATGGTTCCAAAGAGAATCAAATGCAGAAATAACCAGCTAAGATTCAGTAAAATTGAGCAAAACTTAAATTTTGTTCTAAATATGATTGTTTTATTTATAGAGAACTGACAGTATAGCCCAGCGTTGCTCGGATGTAATGAAAGCTTTTATATATATATATATATATATATTATTGATTTTCTGCACTATTGTAAGAACTACAACCTTGAAACTTCTGAATATCATTTCTTATGTCTTTGTCTCTGAGTGTATCAAATTTGATTAAAATTGGACCACTCCTTCTATAACCCGATTTTTTCAATTATCGATTTTCGATATTTATCGGGGGTACCTCAACACAAAACCTAGCTAAGAACACTCACAGATACTTATAGTACAACTGTGTAAATTTTCAAGAAAATTAGTTCAGCCGTTTCAGAGTCTATAGGTAACGGACAGACACACACAAAGTTCCATTTATAAATAAGTTTAGATAAAGAAAAAAGATAATTATTTTATACTCCTATAACCCATTTCCACAAATTAAATGTCACAAGCCAAATGCTACTCAATCACTAGATCCCTGGCAAATGTTCTAACAAAATACATTCATTAGTTCCACCAGTTCAGACCAGTATTGCTCAGACTTGTCATGCTAAATACACTGGGACAAATCATCCCATTCCCTTTATATTCTATTAATAAGGAAGTTCCATTCACAAGATCTCCTACTTTGTGGAGCTGATTCCCAAGTGGATACTTCCCCAATAGTTACAGTCTTAACCTCTTTAAGTCTAGGGGACAACCATTACCTTTCCTAAATATTTTCATAATCTGTACTTCTTACCTCTTCCACCTTCTCACATTCATACAACAACCTCATTCTGTAACCCTCTGCCTTGAGTGACTCTTAGACTTTGAATTAGTTGATCAATTAGTAAAAAATAAATATATAAAAGAATTCTGTTCCCCAATTCCAGTTTCAGTGCTATTAGACTTTATGACGTTTATTTTTCCAACAATGTCTTGATATTTTATAATTATTGAGTTGTTGACCCATTAGCATCTGGTAGCTTCCACTATAGAACAAGTAACAGTAAGTCACTTCAGTATTCTTGACTATCAATTATATTGGAATTATTGACTTTTTCATGTTATTTTTCATGACTTGGAGATCAAGTACCAACAAGTAAGATTTTTTCTCAATACTCTATCCTTTTTTGTAAGATATTTTTAAAACTGTTCAAATCCTAACCTTTATATTCCAAAATGTTTGCTTTAGTTCTTTGATAAAATGTATCATATTCTTCCAGTTTCTTTGGTTAACAGTGACATTCACTGTCTGACAAAATCCCTTACCTGATGAGATTGAGTGATCCTTTAAATTCTAAAAGAATTTTGGCTTTTTCCTTTTTTCTTAAACAACTTTTGGTTTATGCATATATTATTCACGAGTACAATATGCAATTTTTTGGTTAGACAAAATATAATAGAAGATAATTTTATTAGGAATTCTTTGAGCTACTTTGTACATTTTTTTATATAAGAACATCCATTGTTTCTCATCAAATGAATTTTGTTTCAGAACAATTTACTGATTGATCTTTTTTAATCAGTAAACATATTTTCATAATTAGCAATTAGTTGAACTTTGAATTTATCAAAAGTTATTTTTGCACACACTTCTAAATTAATGTCTGTTGTTGAAATTGCTTAGAAAAAAAATGTTGTCATCAGCAACATCTAAATATTGAACTTGCAAACTGAGATCAATGACAAATCAAAAGCCAAGAGGTCATAAGGTTTAAATTTTAATGAAATATTAACCAAATTAAATACTGTTAATTAAAAAACATAGTAGTGACTTGGCATACTTCACGGCGATTAGTAAATTTGTGTACTTTGGAAGTTTTTCTTGGAATAGCTTTGATTAATAATTATACACAGATGAGATGGAGGATTTGGGTACTACTACCAATTTGATGTTGCCTACACTTTTAGTAATCTATATAAGATTTTTATACAAAAATGTTTAGTAATTGACTAAATGTTCATTTTATTTATCATTAAAAAACGCCAACAGCAAAAGAATCAAATCTCAGACACTAAACCATTTTAAACATGTCTGATTATTATTCATTGCACTTTCTCAGAAACCCCTTTTGGATGTGAATCATATTTTCTTACCTTTTTTAAAATAAAAAATACAATTTGCCAAAAATGTAGCTTATTTTCTTTCATCATAAATCTTTTAATCAAAAATAAAAAATATACCAACTTTGAGAAAATTTAAAATGCAAGCTAATATGACAGCTATCATAAAACAATATTTCTGAAATTAAATTAAACTAAGCTCTCTTTATACCAACTAATAATTAAAACAGTCTAAATGTTTTTCTAAGCTATTACAAAATGTCCATTACAACTAACATTACTATTGTTTTATTTGTGATTTAATACATATGCCTAATTTTATAGATAATTAATGATTTCAATTTTTTGATAACAAGAAATCATAATTGTGATTTTTGCTTAAACTTATTATATTCAACTTATTTTTTTTTTTAAAATTTTACATGAAGAAATAGCAGTAGTAATTATGCAAAAATTAATTTATGAAAATTTCTTAATAAAAATACACAACAAATTTTCTCTTAGCAACAAAATGATTTCAGTTTCAAACTGAAATTGTCATTTTGATAAATCCTAATCATTTTTTGAAATTCTGAGATCACTTCCATCATTCCACATTAACTTTCAACAAATATTCTTATCACTGTTGACTTTATCATTATATACTGGTTAATACCCTCTGAACTTCTGAAGGCTGAAGAGTGTATCAACCAAAATAAAATCTACAATGATGATAATATTACTTGAAAAACTTCATGGAGTGATAACTCCTATAGAAATTTGTACAATAAGAAAAAACAAAACACAGATTATCAAAATAGTAATATAACCAACAGGAATAAGGATATTAGCCCAAACAACTTTTGAAACAAAATTTGTTAATTAGTTTTTTTTCATCACCAATATTTGACTAAAACAATAAAACGTAATAAGGATGTTAACATCCACTTACCTCTTCAATGTAAATTTCTGTATGAGGCAACAAAATGACAGTTTTGTTCTCGATAAAGTCTAATTTAATTGTTTTTTGTTTGTTTTATCATTATTCTTGATACTATAAATGTGTGATGAAATATTTCATAAAATAACATATCGTATTCATCATATACAGCCAAAGTCCCATAATACATGGGATAATAATTGTTAAATTTACATACAAATTTCAAGAACTAGATGTAACACCTGTTATGCAACAGGTGTAGTCATGTTCAAGACATAGCCAATCATTACTCTCCATGAGTTCTTGTCTTCTGTTGTTTTCACCACTACATTCCTCTTCATGGAACACTTTTGTGGTATTTCTTTGTCCATCTATTTTCACAAACTTCTAAAGTAAGTTACTCTTTTCTCTTTGAATGTTAAATTCTTCAAGTCTTCTTTCCTCATAAAGTGCTTCCAGAATATCATCTGCCTTTTGAGTGATTTCTTTGGAGTTTTTGTTGAACTTTCTCATGTGTTTTATATTTTGTTTATGGTATACTCAACATTTGTCAGAAAAAGCATATTTCTATTGCTTCAAGTCTTAATTTACATTTGTGATGAAATTAACCAACATCCACTGCCATAAATGTGTGTAGCACTCTTTTCTTCATTTCTAATATTATTCTTTGATCCCTTAATAAGTTTGCGAAATTCAACTTAAACTATCTTGATATATCTTAAAATATTCTTTACAAAGCATCAACTTTAATTTTCTTCTAATAGCTAAAACAATTTATATAAATTATTGTAGTGTTAATTTTTCCTTTGACTTTATTCATGATTTTCTTTACAATTCATTCTTCTTTATATCAGTCTGTTTATTTTCTTAAACTATACAATTTGTATTTCTAAGAAAGGTCACTATGCCAAAAAATGACTTAACATTCCCACCCAGATTTCCTGTTGACAATTTTAGTTCTTATTCCATATATAGGTTATATGTCTTCATCATAAAAAGGAAACATTTAACACAATACTGTTACTTAATCTATTTCATAGAATTAAGCATTGTTGTGTTTTTTGTTCAGTTGATAAAAAGAAGACATATGGCATCTGCCATATTCTTCTTTTCTTTCACCAATGTAAAATAATAAAATGAGACTGATTCTCTGAAAACTCTTATAACAGTAATTCTTTTCTTTTTTTTTTTTTTACAGAGTTGCTAACAAAAGATTAGATTCTACACTGATTTCATTCAAATTCCCTGACACTTTTTATTCTTCATCTTCACCTTTTGTAAACTACTAAAGCCAAAAAGTGGTATAGAAAAAAGCAATTCATTTTTGCCCCCTTTTCTTATTTGTTTGCCTTTATCTTCTTTTACAGCAAACTGCAAAAACTCATTCTTTAACAAAATATAAATATTTGGATATTTCCATATTTAGTGCTGAAGATATCGCGACAAAAAGGCAGTTTATACTTTGCAAAGTTTTTCTTCAAATAGTTAAGAATTTTAAAGCAATTTTACCTTTTTTTTTTCTTTTACTGCTGCTGACCTATGATATTTCCCTCTTTATTGGAACCTTCTTTATTCATTAAGAATCAAATTAAGAATTCTCACCATTTATTTTATTCATTTCTTGCAGAAATATTAGCTTTTATTCTCTCAGTAGTAAAGCACTATGCAATTACGAAGCCTTGTCAATGTCTGTGACAAACTAAGCCCCATCAGTAGCATGCAAGAATGGGGGCAGAGGGTGTGACAGCCCCAGGCAACCATATCTGGAGAACATCCAATCAAATTAATTTGAATAAAGTGTTTATTTCTTGTTTCATCTGTTTTTTACATTTTTAAAATGTCTTCCTTTCTCACATTTATCAGTTCTAGAGTCTTAGGGCCATACAAGAAATTGGTCACTCCAAACATTTTCATATCATTAAGCACAATTACTACTTGTAGGTGGTATAACATCTATATTTTTCTCATTTCATTGTTTTCAAGCCATATTGCCCAAAAGGACCTTTTACACTGATATGAACACAGTTGTTTATAAATTCAAGAACAGATTGTTAGAAACAAAACAAAAACAGTAAATATAGATTACTTGAAAAGAGTGTAACCTCCATAAATAGTTATCTTAATCCCAAACAAAAGTTAGAATGTAAATTCTTCTCTAAGATGAAACTTTTCCATTCATAAGATTTTACAAGCATATGAAATTGTAACAAAAACAAAAACTTACATTTCAGGAAATCTCTTGAATGACAGTACATAAATGTCAACGAATATAACAAGTGAATTTCTATTTAACGAAATGCTAAAAGTAGCTGAGTTCTTTTCCATATGTTGAGACTGTACCTGTGTGAACAAAAGAGAACCAATTAGTAATCACTGGTGATAAAAGCATTGAAAATTTTGAAACTTAATGTTAATTAAAAGCCAACACTAGTTAGCTTATACTTTAAGAACAATAATTGATTTTTGTTTTATCCAGTTGATTTTATATAATTCACAACAGAAATACAGTTAAATATTGCTTATTCCTTTTGGCCCACCTTCCTTTTTACTCAACTTGGTAGCAATTAGTAAGGCCCAAATCATCAGCAATCACTTTTGTTAGCTTTTATTAATTCACCTGTCTTTATAGATTGATATATTGAAATACACTCTAGATATTTACAAAGCTAAACATTGTTAATGCTACAAGTGTCAGAAATTCATCAATGATTGAATGCATTATATTCTGTTATGTGCCATGGGAAATAATGGCTCTCCACAACTTTCTATTCCTTGAAGGTCTTACCAATATTTGATTATTTACCATCCTTCTTTGTCTCCAATCTGCCATCCACTCTCATAAACTTCATTTGTTGTTTCCCTCTGCTTTCAATATGCCATGTCAGTGATAAATTTTCTAAATCCTCTTTCCTGGTTATGTGACCCAGAAATTACAATTGTCACTTTCTTATTTGAAGTAGAAGTGTTCATTTTCTTTAAAACTTCCCTATTGTTCACATGTTCAGTCTTCAGTATTCTCAACTGTAGAACTGCATCTGTTTCGTGTAAAGTTCCTTCTTCATCAGTACAGTAATTGTCCAGCATTCACTGTGATATAGGTGGGTAGATATGATGTAGCAGTTCAGTATGTATTTCTTTACTTCTAAAAAACTTTCCTATCTCTTAATATTTTGTTTATTTTCTGGAATGCATCTTTTACTAGACAGTAGAAATACTTCCTAAGCTTAGTTCACTAATTATTACTCTCTATGTAACACCCTCCTGAATAATATGAAGTATTCAATCTTGCCAGCCTTTTATTTCATGAATGGTATCTTTTTCAATCTGACCAATAACAACTGTTCAATTTCCAAGAAAAATAAATCAGATTAGATTTTAATCATCAAAGTAAATATGATTAAAACAAAAAAAATCTGTACAGTTTGAGTCTCAGAACTCTTCTCAGATAGAATAAATTGCTCAGAAATTGAATTTCAGATTTGGTTTTGGCTTTATATACATACATACCTTAAATGAATTATAAAATATATTAATAAATTTAATTTATATTATTATATTAATAAATCACAAGAAATGGCTTGTTAATTTTGTTGCCACCAAAACAAATTCACTCTCTTTTAAATGTCTGAGAGAACTTTTCTGTCTTCCATCAACGTGGTTGATGCTAACCTCCAAAGAGTGACTCTAATATTTCCTGCAGACATGAATGGGAAAATTTTATTGAATCAATTGTTAGATCTGCTGCTAGCAAAATTGCTGCAGTGTGTTGTTCAAGATAATATTTTTTTGCCAGAATCTATATTCCATATTTATCAGTGTACCATCTGTCTATTCATTGAATATTACTGCTAATATCGTCTGGTACTTCTACTATAGTTTTAGAGATTCTTGGTCATAACCTGGCATCACAACTTTCCAACCACAGTAACATAGATTCCTTGTGCCTTTTCTATATATATGTTGCCGAGATGAACACACCTCTCCAAAATATAACGT
Organism: Ascarosepion bandense; assembly: GCA_037127315.1. Taxonomy (NCBI): domain Eukaryota; kingdom Metazoa; phylum Mollusca; class Cephalopoda; order Sepiida; family Sepiidae; genus Ascarosepion; species Ascarosepion bandense. The sequence goes on from JBBBDQ010000714.1 coordinate 1,907,070, forward strand.
GGACTCATCCAAATAGCATATATACTGACACAGAATATTGTCAGCAGAGAGCTATCCAGGAGTGAGCTTTATATCTTTACCACAGAAATCAGTAAGATTATGTCAACTCCAAGCAATATTATATTTCATGATTGTGTTATCTTCATTCAATGAAAAAAATACATAACAGTGGAATGAGGATTCAAATTCACATGGAAAAAATTTCTCTTGCTTAGCATAAATCACTAGTGAAGAAAATTGAAACTCATGGAAAAGAATTTTGTAGAGTTTGTGTATATTCATAGGGTGACATGAAAGTTGATAAATTGTATGAGCTATTGATATTAGGAAAAATCTTTTTCTTTCTAGTTAAGAATTACTTGTAAGAAAATAATGCCCTATAGAAGAATTGAAAATAATTATTCAGCAAATATTACAACAAATATAGTAGAAGTAGACTGAATATCAAGAACAATTGAAGGCAATCCTAAAACAGGCAATGCATCAATTTCAATTTCACCAGACTCAGTTACTTACTCAATTAATGAATTTAATTATGTCCCAGAAAACATTACATTCTTGTAGTACTTCAGAAGGTGCAAGGCCTTTTCAGAGAAGGAGGGTTGGGTGAAAAGAAAGTATATCTTCTGTTACAAAAATTGTGCCTTGCTGAATATGAAAAATATCTGAATTTCATTTTGCCAAATACTTCAGAAAAAGTGTTATGTCTTGAAACACTGTCAACATTATCAAAAACTTTTGCTTAAAAGAATTCACTCACTTTTTTTTTATGCATTGGCAGTGCATAAAGTTTTTGTCACATATGCCAGTAAAGTTATCTGTGAGTGTTATAAATTTAAACTGAATGAACTAGTCCCAGACAGATTTAAATGTCTAATCTTCATTAAAAGTCTACAATAAAGTAATAATGCAGAAATATAGTCTTGAATCCTGACAAAACTTGAACAGGATTCAAAGTTAACAATGCAGACTGTTGCGGAGGAGTGCCAAAAATTGTCAATTTAAGGTACAATACAACAAAAATTGATCAAAATGACACATCAGAAGTACAATTAGAACAAAAACAAAAAAAAAACAGAATTACCAAAAGAAAAATTCTGAAATAAAAATATTATCAAACTTAAAGCATGCCACAGCCATAGTATGGGTTATTTCAGAATGGACAGTCAATTTAAGACCAAAATAGGTTTTAATTAAGAAAAAAATGGTCACAAATGAATGTAATACAAGTTAAAAAGCAAAAGTTACACTAATTAACTTGCTGAAAGCAGTGCTACCAGCTAAAAAACTGGAGATTTCAATTGGATACTGGTAGCGATAACCATTGATGAACAAACTTGGAACAGAAATGGCAACCCAAAAAAAGCAACAAAGTTGCAAGAAATTAATTTTCTTGAAAAAATTATGTGTAACATTTCTCCTGCAGGTAAAAATAAAAGAGCAGATTTTTATATATTAAAAAATTCCAACTTGAATTTACAAGGCATGGATTGGCTAGAATTATTTGAACTATGGAATTGGCCAAAAATAATGATTCATTTATGTACAGAATTTTTGACTGGTTTGAATGACTGCCTCCTCTCACATGTATTTCTTTTACCATCTTCAAAAGTTATATTTGCCAAATTAAATGGTGGTAAATTCTTATCAAAAATTGACATGTCTGAGGCATATCTTCAAATTGAAGTAGATGGAAAATGTCAGAAGTATTTGACTATTAATACACAAAGAATTCTACAAGTGTACAAGATTACCTTCTGGTGTAAAAGCAGCACCAGGTATTTTCCAGCAAACAAAAGATACAATGTTAGCTGGACTAAGCAGTGAGATTGCTTACATAGATGATATACTTATTAAGAGTGCTACAAAAATATTGCATGTAAAACTAATTCAGCAAGTATTTCAGAGATTGCATGATTACAGGTTCAAACTCAGTGAACAGAAATGTCAGTTCTTTATGGATAAGATTAAAGAGAAGAAACAGAACTTAGAGTTACATCTAGCCATTTCAACTGTAAAATGATGAGACCTTGCTAACAAGGTCAGTCAGTCAGTTAAGTGCCATACGTGATACACGCTTTGGGCAATCATGTCTTGAAAGAGACATGACTGACTGGGTAGAAGATTATCCTACAGTAGGTTGCCATTGCTTTCTGCGGTAGACTGGTTGCTAGCTAAGGCTATAGAACCCAATCTTTCCTATTATTTAACCCATAACTGGAGGAAAGAGATTAATACCTTTCCCAACGGTATTTGCGCATAAGTGAATGCAAGGAATTCAACTGGAATTCGAACTTGGCACCCATTTGAACTTGACAGCACTGATCAGTAAATAATCAATTATGTTATTCTATTTATTCACATGTATAATCGTTATGACTTTTTGTTTGTTGTTAATTTTCTTTTGCACTAACTGCTTGCTTTTATCTTAATTGAGAGTTAATGAAGCTGAAATTTCTTATTGAGTTTCTTTCTCTTGAAAGCCTGTAGTCCAATGTCATCTTAACTGATCATTGCTATTGAAGAAAAGATCAAGCCAAACAAATCCATCTATAAACGTTTTGTTCTTGATACCAACTGGGATCATTGGTGATCTGCTCTACAACAACCACACCCACTGACTGCTACTGTTCTCTCTACCCCACTTTGCAAATTCAGTTCCCATCAGTCTGGTAGGTTGCTGTTAATCAGAATGCATAAATCATACAACGTATACATTTCTATTGGTAGTGTTTCTTTTACTTAACAATGTAAAGACAATAAAGAGAGATAGGAAGAGATGAAGATAAAAAGAAAGATGGAAGCAATAGAAGTTCAGAGGTAAGGTTGGTAAGTTTTGGGATGGAGCAAAAGCGGTAATTTGCTAATTGCTGCTGCTGCTGCCCAAGTAGTCTATAAACTAAGCTTACATTTGTTTCCATTGTCAGATCATAGTTGCATTGTGCACTTCTATTGTCTTGCTTGAGTTGTAATCTATCACTCACTGCCAGACCTATACAAATTGTGGAGGATTTTCTGATCTACTTGTAAATCTATCGTGATGCTTCATATCAAGAAAACAATTGAATCTAACATGTGCAGTATAGATTTGCGGTTCTGTTATTTGTCAGGAACCTGACACTTCTCCTTCATGCTATCCCAAATCTTAGTGCTTTGTTTGTTTGTCCATGTCTCTGTATCTGTCACTTGGCCATCAGTATTGATGACTTTGTCGTAATATCAGCCATAGGTTGTTCACTGATAGACAGATTGCAAGGTGTGGAACTGTCAGTTGAGCTCTCCACTGGAGTAAAACAAGTGAAATTAAGGATAAAAGACAAGATGTGATTGAGAAAGTACTTGCTACAAAGTCAATGATGGGGTTCATTTACATGGTTTAATTATTCACTGTCTATTAATGTATTGTTTATAAATAGGTAAGTTTTTGCCATCTCTCAATCTGCACATTTTGATCTGATATATATATATATATATATATATGTGTGTGTGTGTGTGTGTGTGTGTGCAAGTGTGTACACATTTTTTTCTCTTTTGTTCTTTCTCCCTTCCAGTGTGTCTCTTGCCATTTCCCCTTTTATATATCTCTTTTTTTTTCTTTATCTTTTTCCGATTCTCTTTCTCCCTCTGCATTTCTCTCTTTCCTTATTTCCACCTCTTTCTCTTTCTACTGTTTCCTTTCCATCTCTCCCCCTTTATTCTACTTCTTTCTCCCTTCCTCATCATTCTGCCACTTTTCTCCTCTCTTTTTTTTCTACCCCTCTTGCATCACTCTCTATGCCCATTTATTTTACACACACTCTCTCTCTCTCTCTCTCTTATTTAATATCAGAGTAATGTTAGTCAATTGAATAACAGCAGACAAATTTAGTGCATTTCAACCTGTAGAAAAACTTCATGGGGATGAAATACATTACATAGAATTTTCCCACTTTATAATTCAATTGTCTAATTGGCTTTCTCTCTATAAGGTAGTATTTAATCTGTAGAGGCAGTAAAAGGATTGTCATGTTCACTAAAGATACTCAACATAGAAATGATACTATCTCATATTCCTGTAAATGTAAGAAAAATACATTGTTTATTTGATATTTCTCAAAAAATGATCAAGCACACACAATATGAACAAGAAATATCAATGAGTCTATTATTAAAATAAATTTAATAATGACCTTTGTTTAGTCATAGACATAAAGCAATTGAATGAGTTTTAAGACCAGAAACATGAATCTTGAAACACAGGTTCAAATGATTTGACCACTGAATAAAGCTTGTTTGTAATTATTGATATGAATGTATATATTTGGCTTCTTTTCTCTCCCTGTCAAAGTTATACTGACTTATTTGTTGAATTAATAACTAGTACAGTACCCATGAAAAATGATGGAATTATTCATGTATTGGTGAGCAAATCTGCTGAAGTTTAAAGTATTGCTCCTTGGCACTTTTATTTAGGATCAATGTAATACCTTCATGCTATATAAAAGTGTTCAACTAACTATATATATATATAGAGAGAGAGAGAGAGAGATGTGTGTGTGTGAGAAAGATAGAGACACATCAGTTGCTGATCTGCTCATTTCTTTCAAACTGACAACAAAATTGTGGAAAGAAAAGAAAGGAGAGAGGAGAAAAAGTTTGAAGGTGGAAACATAGTACCAGAAATTTTTTACAGATTTGAGCTAAAGAAAAAATGAAAATAGACAATTTCCAGCATCAAAGAAGATTTTTTTTCCTCAAATAAGTGTAAAAATTTACCTTGTATCCTTCAGTCTGAAACTCATTATTTTATCTATAAAATTCTGATTTTGTCTGTCTGTCTATAACCTCTAACTAGATAAAAGAATACATTGTAGCCAGAGGTTTTCAATTAAATTACTCCCCATATGAGCTAAATTTAAAAATGTAAAAAAGTAATTTGAGTGATTTACAACAGAAGGATAATATTGTGTGGTCTTCATAAACAAAAATAAAATATTCAACAAGGAAAAGATAACTGTTAAATGCTAATTATAATGTACTATCACTGATTTACACATGAATAAAAACACTAGGGTCCAAAAAATTTTTCTATTTTTTAGATAGTATATAAAAATTAGTATAATCTGAAATGCAAAAATTTTTTTTTCTTGAAGAACCACAGTTTGTCTAGTTGTTTTTTTGTCATTTAACTACAAGCAAGACAATAAAGCCATTAAGACACAAGGGGTAACTAAATGTGAGAAAATATTAGAAAAAGAAAACACTATTAAGAGATCATGATACACAAACAGGAATTAAGAATACAGAAGATAACAATTGACATTGATTTTGAAAAATTTCAATCAAAGTTAACTGGGAAGCAAGAAACTATAAGAGAGTTCTGAAAGTAAGAGAAGAAACTGTTAGCATAAAATTTATGGTTCCATCTAACTTTTTCAACTGTAAAATGATGAAATAGCCACTAATCTAGTACTGCATGTAAATTCAGAATGTCTAGGTTACCATAGAGGAATGTTTGTCAGAAAAATCAAAATATTTATAGAAAAGGCATGGGAAAGCTCCATTACAGCAGTGAAAAAGTGACTGAAGGCAAGATGCTAGGTTAAAACTAATAACATTGCAGATTCTTCTTGGTAATTTATCAAGAATCTCTAAATAGTAAAAGAAGTGGCAGCAATATTCAATGCATGTGTGAATGGTAGACTTATAATAAGTGTAAGATAGATTCTGGCTAAAAAAATTACTTAAATTTGTTTATTCATTTTCTTTTTTTCTAAAGTTTTTCAAGTCAATATTGGAGTGTGTCCTTGGGACTGAAGCCACCTCAAAACCAGAAAATAAAATAATTATTGTCCATGAAGATAGCAATATGAGCTTCAGTAATTTACTAACCAAGAACAAATATATTGAAACAGAATTTTATCACAAAGATTCTATAACTCTGAAGAGAAAGAAGAACTTGACTGAGATTCAGAAGTTCATACCTGGTAAAGGCATAATGCCAAGAAGGATAATTAGCCATCAGTGTTATCCAATGGGATGCCACCCATAAGACTTGTCAGTCATCTTTGTTTTAAACAAGACTTGCCAGTGTTTTCATATCACTTTCAACAATGGCAGATTGTAAAGAAAAAGAAAAATTATTGCATGATAAAAGAACAATGCAGACAGTAGCTGGGTTTTGCTAATTGTTTAAATGAATATAAAGTTTTATGCACATTTACAATTATTTGTGAATAGTTTATTCAATGCAATATAAATAAAATCATGAAAAATAATAAATTTAATTAAACTCTTTATAAAACCTAATTTTCTAGAAAGGACAGAAAGTTGTGGAGATCCATAATTGTCTACATCCTGAAGAGACACAACATATAGAAGAAAAGAATCAATGTATTTATCTGATCATAAAGCAAACAACTGTATTTGAAATAGGGTATCAATAGAGAAATCTCATCTCTCAAAGGTTTTGTGCAATAATACATATTTGCATCTGTCTATCAATCACACCATCTCTGTCTCATATCAATATAGAAATCAGTGGTTGGAATTCTTCAAGGATGAAACAATTTTTTTTTTTTGCTATTACATTGTTAATTATTTCTAATGATTTCTAATAATTAGAAAAAAAGCCAGTTTTCTAAGTTCTGAAAATATCTTATGAATAAGCTAGTGATCTATAATGTGTTTTAACAGGGGATGGAAAATGTGACAACAAAATCAGAAGGATCATTGGGATAGTGAAAGATGCCTTCCAAAAGCTAAGCAAAGAAAGAGAAAAATTTAATTAGAAACAAAGAAAAAGAGTACTGGACTGTTATGTTCTTCTATATGAAAGTGGATGCTGAACAATCTCATCAGAAATGAAGAAGATATTTGCAGCAATGTGGTTCTACAGAAGGATGCTCAGAATACTATGGACTGAACATGTGATCAACAACAAGGATTTTTGGAAAATGGAAACAAAAGAACAATTATACTTAGAGATAGTTGAAATTTCTGGGGACATAATGAGGTAAGAGGGCTTGGAGAATTTGACACTCGCAGGGTATGTTGAAGGTAAGAGGAACAGAGGAAAACAGGATGTAACCTACCTAGCAAACTTAAGTAAATAGCTGGTAGAACAGGAATTAGGAGAGATGGCAGAAAAACTGTACTAAGAGATACAAAAGACAGGAAGTTATGCAGAGCCATGATCCTGAAGGAACACAGTACATAAAAGAGGTTATACTGCACCAATTTCCAAGTGGGAAGAGATTTGACATTTGCACAAAAATATAAAAATTTCTCAAACTCCAAATTGGCAATAGAATGAATGACTGACATTGAATTGTTTAATTAGTTTGCATTAATTGAATAAAATCTAGCACCATAAAATTAAACAAATATTAGTTTTGTCACATGTACTCTCCCTTACTGCACAGAAAAAATACTCTTATCTCTTGACTATAATCCTGAAGTAATTATATTTGGTGATATCATTGCTAGTATATTATATAAAGGTGACCCTGAGGAAGTTGTACTGTTTTTCTGTGCTTATTATAAACTGCCCCCATAGAAGTGATTTGTTTATCTCTCTATTGTGACAATAAGGCTTTATTTTTTGTTGCTTCTTTTTTTTTCATATCTACTCAATATCCTGAATAAAAAAAAACAATGAGTGCTATGAAACAGAAAATATTTGAGCCATAGTGTGTTTTTAACTTCTAATCACTGCTACAGATAATTAACCAACATTATCACTTTGCTGCTACAAGTAAAACTTTTTTATTAAACTGTAATACACTTTTCAAATAATCTGTTTATAGTAAACATTTTTTTCTTCTCGTCTCTGAAAAAGTTTTGTCTGTAGAGTAAACAAGACTATTATTTGTTTGAGTTTAAATTCACACAAAATGGCAGAAGCAGAGACAAAAATGAATTTAGCATTTGGAGAAACCATTGTTAACAAATAAAACCAATGATTGGTTTTAGAAATTTTACTCTAGCACAGAAAATATTTAAAATGGGCTTGAAAGACTTACAGATGTCATCAATAATGACCAACTAAGAAAATTGGTGAGTGATAATCTTAGAATAGCAATTTGATTTCTTTCAGGAAAGTATTGTCCGTTTCATACTCCTCCTTCGTCATTAGAACAAGAGTAGAGGCTTGTCTCATGTTTCCTGTTTAGGATTAGGTTTCTTTCACTTTTCCTCCTTGTAACCCCCTTCATACTAGTGCCATTCAATATGATTAATAATTAATACTTTATAATAGTATAAAATCAATTTTTCTTTTACTTACTTAGAGCACCCACTTAGTAGCAACTGATAAAACAGGACACTCCTTCACTTTGGTGAGGGAACCAAAACTGATACAAGTAGGCATATACACTGACGACACTACGGTTTACTCTCACCTCAATCAAAAATCTGCCGCGGCTGGCAAAGCAAACCTCACTGCTGAGCTTGAAAAGGACCTCCAATCCGTAGTGGACTGGGGTAAGAAGTGGCTTGTGAATTTTAATGCTTCTAAAACAAAGCTGCTATCTATTAACCATCACAGACAGTTGCTCCTGCCCCCTATTAACATGAATCAGGCTAGTCTCCCTGAAAGTAAAACACTGCACCTCCTCAGATTAACTCTCACAACAGACCTCAAGTGGAATGTCTACATATAATCCATAGCTGCCAAGAAGGTTGGTTCTCTGTGCAGGGCCAGGAAGTGTTTTCCAGCTGAAACAATCCTGCACATATACAAATCTACCATCCACCCATGCATTGAATACTGCTGCCATATCTGGTCAGATGCTCCTGCTATCCACCTAGGGGTCATTGACAAAATTCAACAGAGAATCTGCAATGTGATCGATCCCAACTTGGCAGCTTGAACACAGCCACTTTCCCACCAGCACAGTGTGGCTTCCCTGTGTCTCTTCTACAAGTACTTTCACAACTTTTGCTCTGATGAACTTAGCTCACTGGTGCCCGCTATATACAAATTTACTCAAGCCACAAGATTAGCAACTAGGTCCCACCCTTTTACTGTGAAGCCAATAAGATATAAACACAAATTCTACTCCATCAGCTTCTTTTCTCACACTTCCTGCCTGTGGAATTCCCTTCCATTTACTTGCTTTGACAATAGCTACAATCTCCAATAATTTAAATGTAAAGTCAATAGTTATCTTCTATCTCACTAAATTGTATCCTCTCTCTCATGCTCTCATCTCGTTTCTGCAGTATCCTCATCTCTCTCCTACCTGCTTCCTGACACCCCCTATAACCTGTCATGCTTTCTCATAACTTTTCTCCTATGTAACCTCCTGCACAACAGTGGTAGTATAATGCCTTTCTTGGGGCAATACAATTATAAAAAAAAATGTCTTCAGGTATATTTAAGTGTTTTCAGAAAGTAATTATGCTTTACCTGAAAGAATATAAAAGCAAATGTAAGTTAAATTCATTTAAATATTATTTACCAAAAATATAATCATCTTTCATTTTCAATGTCTGCAGCCCAATTGGAAGATTTCATATTCAAAGTAATCTGGGTTTTTCTCCACCAAAATAGACTGTTTTTAATTTCTTTGTTTCTGTATGCTTTGCCACTTGTGTTCTATTGATCGAAACAAACAAACATCCGTAGGTGCTAAACATGGTGAATATGTAAAATATGGAAGAACATCTCATCCTAATGGTCTTATTTCTTTTTTGGGTTTGTTTTTCAAGTGTTCCCAAGCTTTATTATGCTGGAGAATAACACCTTTTTTTAACCAAATTAAGTTGTTAGCTATAAACATATGTAGTGATGGTCCTTCTATATTCCAGTAACTTGTTATAGTCAACACTTTTCAGATTCCACCAGACACAAAGCAAAGTCTTCTGAGGCTTATCAGATATGTTGTCACAACCACTATTTTAAGCATTTTAAGGAGCCCAAAATACCAATTACAGATTGGTGATACTAAATACAAGCAGGTACAGAAATTTAAGTACCTTGAATGTGTTCTAACAGAGGAGAGAAAGTGTGATACTGAGATCTGAATGCATATTGGGATGGCCAAGAACACATTCCAAAGGCTAAGCAGAGTATTGAGAGACAGGAAGATTTTGTTGGAAACAAAGAAAAGAGTACTGAACTGTTACATGATATCTGTCCTATATGGCAGTAAATGCTGTACAATCTCCTCACAGATGAAGGAGAGATTTGAAGCAACAGAAATGTGGTTCTATAGAAGGATGCTGAGGGTACCATGAACTGAACATGTGAGCAATGACAAAGTTTTGGAGACATGGAAACAAAAAGGAAACTTATACATCACATCAGAAGGAGATAGTAAAAATTTCTGGAACAAATGATGAGGAAGGAGAGCTTGAAAAATCTGATACTCACAGGGTGGATAGAATGAAAAAAGGACAGAGGAAAGCAGCACATGATATACTTGATGAGCTTAAGCAAATAGATAGCAGAGAATGGTTTGGTAGAAATAAACAAGACAAAATATAACCTACCTAGCAATACAAGAAATAGGAAGATGTAGAGGGCCATGATCGGCTATGTCGTGAAGGAACACATCACAAGAAACAAAGATTGATATACACAAGCCTTAACTACATCCCTATATGTTGCACAAATGCTTTTAAAAGCATCTATAGCACTACTACACTTTCAGAATTCATACAGTAAGCAATAACGAATATATCATTTATATAATTCACATTCAGAATAATGTCTTCATCTTTATTGTTTTTATTCAAATTTTTGTTGATTAAGGTAACTTTCACTAACTGAACCGTTAATGAAAGTAGACTGTTCTTGTCCTGCTGGTCATCCTGAAGCCTAGAACGTGAAGCCTTAAAGTAAATAATAATAATTCCTCATCTCAGAAATTCATTAGGCAGAAACTGACAAATATGTTGCTTTTTCAAAGTTATAATCTACCATGGGTTTGAAATCAAAAATAGGTATTGTTAGATAGAAGAGATAGTAAAAAAAATTTCTAGAAAACAGTTTCCTACCATTCAGTCTTGGTTCCTAGTTGGTTGGTTTTGACTCATAATTTACAGTAGCAGTGAAATACGTGATTGCTTTCCAAACACCCTTATATATATATATATATATATATAGTCATCCGTAGACAGATCTGTCTCACTGTATCACAGCTCATCAGTATGGTTAGACATCTGATTCTTTCTAATCCATGGTCGAAACCCGACTGAATTGGTGTCAGTCGGCAATTCTACCTCTGAGCTATGGGTACTCGGTAGAAGGAGGCAGACTTTTAGCATATGATGCATCATACACCAGTAGTTAGAGTGCTCTAATTCATTACTGAATGAGTGGTGCGTAAATGCTAGAGTAGCTACAGTTTTTTTAAAGTCTACCATTCCTCCAGAGTGCTCAATCAGGGTGTGAGAGCGTAAATAGTCATCCACAGACAGAACTGTTTAATCAGTACAGTTAGACATCTAACTGCTTCTAATCCAGGATCGAAACCCAACCAAATTGGCGTCAGTTGGTAATACTACCTTTGAGCTATGGGCACTCAGTTGAAGGAGGCAGACTTTTAGCGTGTGATGTATCATATGCCAGTAGTTAAAGTGCTCTAATTCATTACTGAATGAGTGATGCATATATATATAATCTTAAAAAGATATAACAACCTTATCAAGCTACCATGGTGTGAAACTAGGTAAGGTTGTTATGTCTTTTTAAGGTAATATTTATGAATATTACTCTACAGACTAGATACTGAGCACATTGTAAAATCTGCTGGAATTGGTCAATTTTGTTGTAGATTTATTGCATAGTTGATTTATTCAAGAAAAAGATCTTATATCAAATAACTAATGCCAGAATAATTTTCTGCCAATTGTTTTGAGGAATTGTTTTGTCATTTTTCTCTGTCACACATGCAGTCCAGTGGTGCAAGCACTGAGCTATCCCCTGGGAGCAAAAATTGTTAATATTGTCTAATTTATTTGTTTATTATGGGATTTGATTCAATTTTTATCAGATTTGAAAAATTTATTCTCTTTGTTAGTGTTTTGTAATAAAATAGTTTATTTTAGATTTGATGGGCAAAAACTGTATTGAATAAGCAGATACCAAACAATAAAAAGAAAGAAAGCTGTATTGTCTATTTTATAAGAAGACAATAAACCAAGGAAACAAATAGCAATAAAAAAAGGTATACAAGTGGCAAGTAGACATTTTGTTAACTGCTGCCAGCCTTGGCATTTTGTTGACAATGCCTCTTGCTCTCGTTTATTTCTTTTTTATTTCTTTTTCGTCATTTTATTTTTTCCATCTATGCAAAAATAAACCACTTATACCTATTTTTCTTTCAAAAATTTTTCACAAAACTTTTTTCATGTCTGTTGAAAACCAGTCTATCTTATGCTTAAAACTTAGTTTTTGCTTTGTCCTCTCTATATATGTCATCTTTTTTATTTTCTAAGTTTTGAAAGATTTTTTTTTATTTCCTTATTACATTTTGTGATAAGTTTGTCCAATTTAATAGCTTACAACTGAGTCTACTAACTCAACAAGATATTCAAACTATGCTTCAAAATGCAAATAACAGGCAACACAATTGATTTTGCAAATATATAAATGAATTTTTATACTTATAGGATTCTTGAATTGCTATAGATTTGATTCAAGATTTCTTAGATTTTATTTTACCAGTTCTGGTTGACATGAATAATATATATATATATATATATATATATATAATCTTAGTCTTGTCTGTATACTTATTAATATATATCTACAGAAGTAAATAGAAAATTGATTTCAAATAAGTATTTCTGTTTGTGCATTATTGTCCAAGTAGATGTCTGTTCAAAGACACACACATTCATATGTGCAGACTTGAATATCTCTATTGTTGTGGAAGTATGAATTTCTGTACTTTTTAATCAGATTTCTGGGTATATAATGCATTTATTATCTGGCTGTGAGTCCAGGTCAAAAAATGGTAACTACCTGTATTCCTAATTCTGATAAAGATACTTGCTTATGCTTTTGTCTGACACTTCCAGTTAGAAACTATAAAAGCTTTGAGGCATGTCATGATCAGGGATAAATTTAGAAAAGAAACACATTTTGAATGTCGAAAAGAATTACTTTTTCTATTTATAATCATTTTTAGAAATGAAACTGTTTTATTAAATTGAAATATTTAATGAAGCTGAATAAATGTTGTTAAGAACGAGAACATAATATGTTTAGAAGTAAAAGCATTTGTAAAAGACATGTTTGCATAAAAAATGATGAAGTGTCCTTAAATAAAGTCAAATCTTAAAAGTGAAGAAAGTTTCTTTCTCAGAAATAAGTAAATTGTCCTTTCTTAGAGAGAAATAGACAAAAGCATAATTCACTACATACTACTTTATCTTGTATTCAAATAAAGACATTTTAACTATCTTAGTAGATTGTAGTGAGCACAAATGTGAACATAAAATATTAAAGAAAAAGAACTCAAATTAAAATAAAGCATTTTCTTTCTTTTAAAACCCATCTCTCTCTCTCTCTCTCTCTCTCTCTCCCTCTCTCTACAAATGAGAAGGCAACCCTCAAATAAAAAAGACAAAGAAGACTTTACAACTACTGCGAAACAGAAGTTCACTGGTTCAGGGTCTAATTATTGTGACTAAAATCTACCAAAATAAGAGAGATTCCATGCATAACTTCGACCATAAAAAAGGAATGCTTGAAAATAAACAAAATTTAGGCCACACAAAAGAACAAAGAGACTTGATGTTAGCTGAAACCAAGCTTTGCAATAAGTAGTCTGAAGCCTTTCTTAAGCGTATATAAAGTGACAGGCAACAAACAGCACTAGAGACAAGTCAGCTAAAGAAGCCAGCTAAGCATGTTGCAAGAAGAAACTAACACATTACTCAATAAGTCCCGGGCCTGACATATGGATGGTGCCACTAATAAAAAATCTATATGATTTTTATGAAGTACTAACTTTCAAATGGCATGTGACAAAATTTGGCCTAATTGGTTTATTAGTTTACAAATTACAGTTATTTAAGTGAAGCTACAGTTGCAAATTTTCAAAACAATGGAAAAATTTGAATTTCATGTGTTGATAAAGCATTGCTTTCTGATGGGAAAAAAATACTGTTCAAGCAAAGCAATGGCTTGATAAGTATTATTCTACTGAAAACAATGGTTAAGAACTGGTATGCTAACTTTAAATGCAGTCATACAGACATAAATGATGCTGAATGCTCAGGTTGCTTAAAATTGGCAGTTGTCCCAGAAAACATTAAAAAAATCCACAAACTCATTTTGGTCAATTGTAAATTGAAGTTGCATGAGATATCAGAGGATTTGAACATATCAGAAGACATTGAATTCACCATTTTGCATGAATATTTGTCAATGAGAAAGTTGTGTTCGTGGTGGGTGCCGCGTTTGCTCACAGTCTATCAAAAACAACAGCGCATCAACAACTCAGAGTGTTGTTTGTGTAAATATGTGACAATGGATAAAACATGGATCCACCACTTCACTCCAGAGTCAAATCAGCAGTTAGCGAAAGCTGCCTAAAGTGACAAAAACACAAACATCAGCAGGCAAGGTCTTGGCCTCTGTATTTTGAAAAGTTTGTTCATCAATTACTTTGAGAAAGAATGAGCCATCAATAGCAAATATTTAGCATTATTGGTGCATTTAAAAGAAGAAATTGCCAAAAAATGGCCACAAATGAAGAAGAAAAAAGTGATCTTTCACCAAGACAGAGCACTATGTCACAAGTCAATTGTAACAATGGCAAAATTATATGAATTGCGTTTCGAATTGCTTTTGTATCCACCCTATTCTCCAGATCTGGCCATCAGTAATTAGAGGCTGTTTGCAGACCTCAAAAGAATGCTCCCAGGAAGGAGATTTGGCCCCAATGAAGACATAATATCAAAAACTGCAATGTATTTTGAGGCCAAAGACAAATTGTTACAGAAGCATTGGAATCACTGTATCACTCTAGAAGGAGACGATGTTGATGAATAAAGTTGAATTTTGCCTAAAAGTTATTGTTTTATTAGTTAAGCCTAGGATTTATTAAGTGATGTCTTAAGCAGTTATCTGCTTAAGACATTTTTCTGCCCTTTGTGAAGGTCAAGAAAATACAACATTTGACATCTGCAAAATATTTCCAAAGTAAACACACTTCCAACTACTACCAGTCCAATTCATAAACTATCAAATATTCAGCCAAACACATTTTCATCAACCCAAATTATAAAGGACTTGCTCCAATCAAAGTTAAATAAAGAAACATATATTATTTCTTTATGCTTTTGATTCTGTTCATTTCTTCCAATGTTTCCAAGAAATATTACTAAGAACCTCTGGTGCTTCTGCTTCTCCACAATTTTCACCATCAGTGACATTAATTCCTATGCAAACCTAAGGAACACTTTTTAACTTGGCTTCTGTCAGCCTACTTAAGTGCTTTTAAAGTTTTCCAATGGCTAAACTTTTACAATTGATTTGGATCTGTTCATTAGAGTAGAATGTTTTTAATATTTCTTTTATTTTATTTTTTTTTTATTTAAATTTTGAATCTTGAAACCTCACCGTTTTTTTGCCAAATCTTGAATATTTGGGGGTTGACAGATCAGGCAAGTGTTTTTGTTATCTTAATTTGTGACTTCTTTGTAAATATGCAGAATTGTCTGACAAAATCTGTGGGTACACAGAAATGTCTTTTTATACACATCTGCTTAATTTAACTGCTATATTGATTTTTATTTTTTTATTTGTCACTTTTTGTTTAGTTATTTAAATATAATTTTAACTTTTTGTTTGACTGCAAAAGTATCTAGAGAAAACATCAAGCCTTATTCTACCTCTGAATGAACCCTCCGACTGGACTGACAGGTGAGGCATATCTGATTGAGGAACCTGGGCAGTGCTTTGCAACCTTTTCTATCTTACCAACATTTGCTTTTTTTTAATCTACATTTATACACATTACAAATTAAACTAAGAACAACTGACAATTAAAGGATGAAAAATTCTTGCTGATTTTCATGTCATTTTTGGGTGCCTTTTTTATCCAAATCTGTAAATTTGTTTTGTTCATGGTAAAACTCAAAAGAGACAATATATAAAATTCACTATTATTTTTATCCATAATGTTGAATGTGTTCAAATTATTAAACTTTTAAAAAAAAAATCTCGAGCTGATTTTAAAATTTGCTCAAAACATTGTTGATATATTTAAGATAGAATGATCTATTTTGACATCAGTAATTTTTATTTAGTTACATTGAATTTATTTTCAATGTTTCTAGTTGAATTGTTCGCCTCTATTACATATGATCCGTTACTATACATAATTATCTTACAATAAAATTTGTATTTTATATGAATATACAACCTTATAAAAATTGAGATGTAATAAAGTTACAGATTTGTTGGGGGTGGGGCACAAGACCCTTGCATTTCCCTGGACAATGCTATCCTGCAGTTTATCAATAAAAAGTTTTGCTCATGTATAGGTACCCCATACCAAAAAAAAACACTTTCTTTCTTTCAAATAAAAATATTCAGTGTACGCTGAAAAATTTCACTGCTGATTTATAATAGATATAAACACAGACTTTTAATGTATTTCCTGTTATTTTTTCTCATTTTCACCTTATTTTGCCACTAGTGCTGCTTTTTAACTCTTTGAAATCGATTTTTTTTTTTTTTTTCAGCTAGAAAATTGATTCTCAATATTTTTAGAAAGGATAAGATATGTAAAAGCTCTCCAAATGTGTAAAGGAAGAAAAGAGTTGAAAAAAAAAAAACAAAGAAATTTTCTTTTTAGATTGTAAAGCTATGTTAAGGGAGAGAAAAAAATGACAAGTTTTGAACTGTTTTCAGACGCTGTTTTGACAGGAAGGGTTGAAATTTTTTTCTTTCTCATTCCAGTTTAATATTTTTTCTCATTTAAATTTTTAAATCTTGTAATTTAAACTCAAACAAATTATATACATATCAAACAATACTTTCGGTAACACGTGCTTTTATTACTGACCATTGACAATTGTTTTCTTCCTAATTTTCAATGCACAACAAATACATATTGTTTGTCAAAGTTTTAATATTCAGTAGAAATATTATCATGGCAATTTTTTATTTTTTTACTCATTATTGTGTAACCAACCTTCATCTTCTTCCACTAATTACTAAAAGTAGGCCAGTACAAATTCTTCTGTGAAAAGGGTTAAAATACACTCTTTTATTCTGTAGACATGGTATTGAAATTAATATTTTGCATAAATTTTCTTGCAGAGTATAATTAAATATTAACCAATGAACTTTTTTGTCTCTAGAATCTTACATATTTATAAGTCATCCATGCTTTCAATATTGCTGCCACATATAGTTTGGTGATTCTACTGTATATTTAGAAATTCTAAATACAATCAAAAGAAGAAATAGCAATATTATTAATTCTGACCTGACATATCAGCTCCAGTCACTTTCCCATTACCATAATATAGCTTCACTGAGAATTTTCCAGAAATACTTTCATATTAATTAGTTGGATTAATTTTTCTCTATGGCACCTAGACTTTATGAATTTAAATACAGTACTAAATTGTCAGCAAGGTTTCATCAATTTCATGTGAAATGGCTAGATATAACCATAAGTTCTATTACACTTCACGCTTGTGGAACTCTCTTCTAGCTTCTTGCTTTCAAGTCAACTTTGATATTCAAAAATTTAAATGCAATGTCAAACATTATCTACTGTCTTCTTGATTAATTTTCTATTATTCTCACTCTTTCTTTCTTTTACTGATTCTTATAATGTTGTATACCAATAAACAGACAAACACGGGGGTATATATAAAAATATATATTATATTTTTATTAAAGACGATGGACCGTGTCGCCTAGGAACAGAGAGTGAGGGAGCGCTCTTCCAAGGTTGACAGGGGTGACGACGGGGTGTAGTCTCTCTCCTTACTCGTCTACTTCTCTGTTTCGACTTCTGACTTCGACTGTGACTCGACTTCTCTTCTACTGTCGAGGCTGGAGACTCAAAACTGATTCCGAGACTGTGTTTTTCGCAGTCTTTATATATCTTCCAAAAGTGGAAATTGATTCTTCCGGTTTTTTCTTGATCACGCGACGCCTACGCGACGCCTACGTAAATTCTCAGAGACCCTGTCTATTTCCGCTCTGCCGGAAATAGGGTCAAAGTGACATCCGCTACTTTTCATCAACCGGAAACGCCCACGCTTCCTCAGCCTTCTTCGGCTGGGGCCAGATTATTATATTACAATAACCCTTTGTGTCTTAGTGGCTTTATTGTCTTGCTTGGGGTGAAAGTTTAAAGAAAAGATGCTTTTTACATATATCATTAGAAAGAATTACATTTTTTGCATATTTATTTAATAATTTCTAGTCATGATATTGTAATGCAAATAATTACCTGTAGAATTAACTGCTATATTTGATATCTAGAATATAGAGGTAAAGAATATTCTTTATTTTATCAGGGAATTATGGAATATTCAGGAAACTATTTTCTTACAAATGGTAATGAAATGAAATGGTTAGGTTCTTATAAACTTATTAAAATGGAATTACATCACATAATAACAAAATTATAAAATATTAACATTTTTTTCCATTCAGTAGTATAATCTATTTCTTAAACCATTAGACTACATGTGGAATAGAGTAAAGTTACAAAATAACTCCCCAGAAAATTGTTCTACTATGACTTTAACTGAATATATTTTTCTGCTTATTGTAATAAAGGTTAAATACTGGTTTCAGAAAGACACTCATTTTTATAAATAAGATATTTTTTGAGTCTTAACATTGGAGAAAAAATTTATTTTTTATTTATTATTTCACACAAAGTTGTATTGTGTAGCATTATTGAAAGCAATGTGATGATTTTATATGAGCAGAAAATAAGTCTGTTCAATACAATAGGATCTGAGAGACAACTTTTATATGCCCTGTCTCTTCCACCCCTTGTTCTGCCATCCATTCAAACTATTGTGGCTTTCTGCCTTCCTTTGTCCCTTTTTCCTTCTATATGCCCTGCGAATATCATATTCTCCAAGCCTTTGTTTCAGTTGTCTGTTTCTGGATATAAGTGTGCTTTTTGTTTCCTTAAGACTTTTCTTAAACACTTTATTCATGGAATTCTCAGCATCCATTTGTTCTCAAACAGTACAAGAAATAAAAAGTTAAAGAACTTTCTAGCAGATTGTTTGTTGGAACCAGCATGTGGATAAATACAATTCATGGGATATCTAAAATATTGCCATTTCTTAGTATCTGTGGAAAGCTAGTTATTTATTTATTTGTTCAAAGTCCAGTAGATTATCTTGAGGATCAAGAATTGAAATCTTGTATATCTGATCAACTCACTTGTCACAGAAAAGACTTTCCTTGAAATCATCTCTGATGTTACACAGAAGAAGCATTACTACAAGAATATCATATGTTTCATTTTTAGATTAGATGGGTTTTCCTTTCAACTGTCAATCAACCCTCAGAAGTAATTCCATTCTTGAAGGGTTTCATTGGAGCTGAGTAATATTGCATTTTATGTCAAGAACAATATGCTTTCTGACTGCGCAAAAGGCAGGAGAGGGGAGAAAAAAGATCACTGAGAAAATTTGGCTAAGAAAACAAGTGATACTTTTAGCCTGATTTCAATTTATGTTCTTCATTTTCATCTTTTTGATTAACATTGGACATATAAGGCTTGACCAGATTATGCATGTGAATCAAATGCTTGATCTGCACCTGACATGAACATTACAGCTTAACACACATCACATTTATTCATATTGACACAATGGTACCTCTCAGAGGTGTCAGACATCTTGAAATATTGCTTGACCAGTTTCTACTTTTAACTGATTACATTCGGGATGTCTCTTTTATGTAATAGTAATGTCCATAACTGCTAGCCCCTTTTCTGACCTTAGTATGCTGTCATAAGTATTTTTTGTTCTTACAGTTCTTATGTTTATTGCCACTTTTACTATGACAATTTTATTCAATTTGATTCCTATTAGTGTTTGCTATCAGGAGAGTGAAATAAAATTCGTCACTGTGTAAATCCAAGTTTCAGGTCGCATCTAGAGCCTATGTTAAACTTTATACAAAATTTCTTGATAAATAGTCAGAAGAAAGAGTTTGATATTAAACAAATAATTTGAATTAGAATAGTTTGAATAAAAAAAAATATATAAAGTATTCAATATATACTTGAATAAATAATACAGAATATAAATTTTTACCTGAAATAGAGATTTAGAAGCTATAATTGTTGGGTGTTTCACAGTCATTTCACTTGTAAAAACTGAATACAAGTGTAACTCCTAAGAACTCTTCTTAAAAATGGGTTCAGCTTTCTGCCTCCTTCTACCGAGCGCTCATAGCTCAGAGGTAGAATCACCGACTGACGCCAATTCAGTCGGGTTTTAATCCTTGGTAAAAAGCAATCGGCTGTCTAACCGTACTGATGAGCTGTGATACGGCAAAACAGATCTGTCTGCGGATGACTATATATATATATATATATATATCTTTATATCTATATATGAAAGTTGTTTACTCATTTTGAATTTATAGCAGAAATTCTACATTTTGGGGAATTTGGTTTGGCAATTAGATGAAGTCTAAAATGAACAATAAAACAAAACTGAAAAAAATACAAAAATAATTGCAGCCTTTAAGACAAAACCTGAAATAATGAAAATAGAGATTATTTAAATTTTAAATTGCACAATATTTACCAAGGAAACTACTGAATTATTCAGTTTAATTGTCTCTTGAACTCTTCAATGTAATGAGTTTGAATTCATCTAGTTATACTATTTCTATCATTTTACAAATGGAAACCACATAAGTCATAATCTATAAAAAGAATACTGTCAAATATCATATATTTACTTAACAATAGCAAGTATTTTTTGTTTATTTTTTTCACAATTTAGTATTAATATGTATAAATATATATGAATCTCTCTTTGCAAGCTCAATCCTAAAATTTATCTTTTAGTTGTGTTTTCTGCAAAGTATTTATGAGATAATAAACTGTGTCTTGGGTATAATTTGAAATTTCATTATAATTCAACTCGTAATGCAACAATGTCATCTTACAATATCCAGAAATTTACTTGTCTTTTTTTATAGTAAGGCCACTTGTGGCAGGGGGTTACATTAAAAGACAGTTTATATAAATAGGAGAGGAAGATAACAGTTGATCCGAGATTTGAACAGGTTAAGATCATACAGCTCAGGAAATCATCCTCTTAAGTGCCAGTTTCACAAAGTAGCAGTTTATGAGAAAAAGATGCTTGAGTGGAACTTACATCTCACCAGTGGAATATGAAAGAAATGAGGATGGTTCGCTACAATGTGTGGGGCATGGTGGGTCTTAGCTATGAAGGTTAGAACTGGTGGAACTAAGGAATCTAGTTTGTCTGAGCAATTTTCATGGAAGTAGTGATAGAGCAGTGAGAGGCTGGGAAAAAATATTAATGAATGCATAATTTTTTTTTTAACTTCAGTTAAGAAATTAAAGTACTTGTTCTTTGATAGTTTCATTTAAAAATGAAAAGCAAAAAAACTTAATTTCACCTGTTCCAACAATTTCTGAATGATTAGGTGAAAAAAATCCTTAAGTATCTTTGTTCATTTATTTCTCTTAATATAATATATTTTTTAAAAAAGGTACCTTTTAATGACTGTTTTATACAAAATATGCCTGTTCTTATTTTATATTAAAAAAGTTATTAAAACAATTTGATAAAATCTTATTTGAAGCAATTGATTAATATGAAGTCCAATTTAGAATGATAATTAATAAGCAGTTTAATTAAGTATAAAACATTTTTTATTAAAACAAAAGAAAAAGAATGAAAAGGCTGTATAACAAAAGACAAGGTTATTAAATCTATGATAACTGAATCAATCATTAAAAATATGACCTAGCATTAAAAGAACAAAATAAATATTGCACTATCAATTATACTGATATATATATATATATATATATATATATATATATATATAGAAGTACTGAAAAGTTCTCAGTCTAATCAAGAAGTTCACCCCATCCATTCCTCATATTTGGTCAGAGTTTAAGAAGTGGGTTGAGTGCAAAACTTTTCAGCATCTGCTTTGTTTGTATATGTTAATGTAGCAAGAATCTACTCAAACAAGTCTTATTAAATAAAATTTATGCTTTATGAAATACGGGAAAGAATTATCCAAAGTAAAAATGTATAATCATCATCAAGAACATAAAAATATTTTAAGTGTCCTAGAGAAAGGTTTTTAGCTTCATTCTAGCATTTTGAGAATGCTTCATTCCAAATTTCAATCCACCTGTATGTATGTTACATGCAACTGACCTTAGTTATAGAATGGTTCCATAGAGCTTGATAACACAAAAGGATGAAGAGGTACAAAAGAAATTCTTGGCATTAAATTAAATATATTTCACCACAAGAGATGCTATTTTAAAATGCCTATAAAAGATGGTTGAAAATACTCAAACAATGAATAGTTTTCCCACAAGTCTTATCCAGATGTGTCACAACTTATTTGTAAATAAGAAAAATATAATAAAAAATTAAACAGATGCATCTTGTCTGTTGAATACAACAACTTCTCTGATTATATATATATATAAAGTTAATAGTTTCATTGAATATATGTTAAATTTGAACTTTGGAGGCCATTTTTACCATTTCTAATGAAAAAATTCTCTAATACTATATACAGTACTGTACAATATAAAATTATTAAAGTATGATAAAGAATATATGATATTTACTCACCTTTTTGACAATGTGATTCACTGGTTCTTTTTTGACATTAAAAAAATCTGAGCTGAAATCTATCATGAAGACCTATGTTCTTATAATTATTTAGTTTTGACATAATTAAAAATATTAGTTTTTTTATAGATTTTATTAAATAATACACAGAAATAATAGTACAGGTCTGTCTTAGACTTGCAATAGAGTCTGTTAAATTTTCTGTTATAACAGATTTGGAATTTTAAAGACCTTATTTATGAGTTTACTATATAGATATCAAGGTTTTATAAGAAAAAATACATGCATTAAACAAAACTCTTTTTGTCCTGCAGTTTCCCCAATCAAAAATTGCTCAATATCAACAAATAGTAAAGCCAATAAAAACAACCAGTTTCAGGATCAAACAGCAATCATCAAACAATAAAAGAATCATATATAAATTATCATTATTTGTGTGTACATTTTAAAAAGAAAAAAAAATGAGATGATGATAAAGTTACATTTAACAAAATTGACAGTTGATAAAAATGCCTTTAATTCCTCTCATAAAAACGTTTTAATATTCAGCAGCAAAGTGACTCAACCAAAGAAATTAGGAAGTATATTAATAAAATTACTAAAAAATACAAAAAATTTGTTCGGACTATTGGCTTTATGAGGTTTCAACCATTGTAAACTTCAATCTTCTTCAGGTGATATATGTTGGAATTTTGAACCGAACACTTTATTTATTCTGTAGAGATAAATTGTTCCAATTCCACATGCTGTACCTTTTTTGGAAATTTCAGTTTCAGTTTTCTCCCTTTCATGTGGAATTAAAACAATCTACTTCCATGAACTAAATAAAAGGTTTGATTTTAAATTTCTATATGTACTACCCAAAGATGGTTGTGTTGCACAATTGCTGAAACTTTGTGAATATGGCAATAAAGATGAGGACATTGGTTCAAATGATGTTATTAGTTACAATACCTCATCTGAGAAATATAGACAGAAATATAAAAAGGTCAAAATACAGATTTCTTTTTTAAAATGGATTATTTCAATTCACTTTTAAAATCAAGTCACCTGATAGATCAATTGTCTTAAAAAAAGAACGGAGTTTTATCGTATCTCTAACTAGTAATACAAGGTGTCCTTGAAATGTATTCACAGACATTGTTTTAATAGATATTTTAAATGTTATAATTCAAATGTAAGAGCTGATTCTAAAACAATTGTCACTGGCATCCTGATGAATTAATTTCCCAAAAAATTGGAAAACTTTATATGTTATAATTCAAATTAATTAAAGCAAATGTAGAATCCTTCTAAATTACTGCAAGTAAATGAACTGAAGGTTGTACACGTCCAGACAGAATCACTGGAATTGTCTGCATTACTGCTTGATTTAGTACTTGCGCACATTTTCTTTCAATAGCTACTTTTATTTAATTAATTGTTGATGATTTTTCATAATAAATCTGTGATATGTCCCAATAAAAATGTTTATTTGTATGAGAGGTCTAGTGAACAACAGACAAAAGATTATGTGTTATTTTCCTCCCTTCACCTCGTCTCTATTTGTGAAGCAGATATTCATTAAAATAACACCTCCCACAATTTGTATCCTAATATGCTTATGAACATCTTCCTTGATGGCAAACAGATTGTGAGATAAGTATTTCTGAATGTCAGAACAAAAGTTTTCCAATGAGTGCACTAAAAAAATGTGATAGAATTTTTAAAATTGAGTGCCTATCTCACAAGCCATTTGCTAAATAGAGCTTCTTTGGGATTTATTGTAACTTTCTCTAGTAGCCTTTCTTCAATTGTGAGGATTGGGAATATCCATAGTATTCCAGAAAAATGTTTAATCAGTTCCTTCCAATCTTAAAACAATGCCAAGTTGGATTAGCATTTCTGTTTGTAACTATTTTGAACCCTTTAAACTTCAACTGTGCATTGTGGTGCAATAGACGTCAGCTTAGAACAAGAAATAGGAGAGCCAAGTTCAAATTCCAGTTGAATTAGTTACATTCACTTACATGCAAATACCCTTGGAAAAGGTATTAATCTATTGCTTCTTCCTCCAGCTATGGGTTACCTAGCAGGACAGATTGGGTTCTATAGCCTTGGTTGGCAATCAGTCTGCCACAGAAAGTAATGGCAACGTACTGTTGGAAAATCTTCTGTCCAGTCAGTCATGTCTTTTTTGAGACATGATCGCCCAAGCATGTATTATGTATGGCACTCAACTGAATGAAACTTCAACTACAGTTCATACACTTCCAGTTGTCCTTTTAGATAAATTTTCTTTTCACAAAACATAGTATGTTTCACCCATTATTTTAAATCAGTTACACCTAGAAAAGAACTAATATTTAATGAGTTGTAGTGTGCACCATTTTGGAGGACATCCTATATTCTTACTTATATAAAATAATGCTTTTAGATGTGTGACATAATGGTAAAATAGTAGTAGTAATCACAGGTATTAATAACAGTAGCATCTGAAATGTGGTTCAACAGAAGGATGCTGCAGATATACTAGATCAAGTATGTGAGCAATGATGAGGTTTTAGAAAGGATGGAAATGAAGAGGAAATTAATACTGATCATCAGTAAAAGACAGCTGAAGTTCTTGGGACATGTGATGAGGAAGGAAGGCTTGGAGAATATGATACTCACAGGTCAGATAGAGGGAAAGAGAGACAGGGGAAAGCAGCAGATAATATATTTTAAGGGCCTGAGCAGATGGATGACAGAGTAGGGTTTGTGTGGGATAACAAGAGAAAAAGTTCTAAGAGTTACCAGGGATAGGGTGACATGGAAGGTTGTAATCATGTACGTCCTGAAGGGACATGGCACATACAAGAAGGAGAAGATGTGTGTAGAAAATAAGGCTTGAGCATTTATTAGGAGAGATTGCCTTGGATTTAGCTCTTTATACTTAATTTGCATATACAACAATACATACATACCCAAACGTCATTAAAAATGTACAATCACAGATTTATTCACTAACAATTTGTAATAAATATATTTACATTAATTTATTTTTTCAGTTGTATGTATTTAAGTTTTAATAAGAAATTTTCTTTTCGAAACCACTTTGTTTTTTATTTCTGGCATTTTAAAAAGATGTATTGTTATCAAGTCATCAAAAGTGTCTGATTCAAAAGAAATAAACTCATTAATAAATTATAAACAGTTCAAAATAAATGTAAGAGCTGATTCTAAAACAACTGTCACTGGCATCCTGATGAATTAATTTCCCAAAAAATTGGAAAACTTTATATGTGAATTATTGAGAAGTGCTGAACAATGATGAAATGTCAAACAAAAGATAGACATAAAACAAACTTAGTTGCTTAGAAAGATACATATTGAGTTGTAGACACTGAAATTGATAACTCTATCATATATATTGGTTTTTAAAGATGATTCTACTTTGGAGAAACGTGGGAGCTTCCCTATCAAATCCAGGTCTTTAATATCAACTAGAAAGCTTCATTTAACTCATGTTCTTTTTATTCGCCAATGCCTGTATGTTATACATTCTTCTTCCTTATTATATATGTTACATCAACATTTGTTTTATTTATTGTTTTGTTTTTAGATCAACACTTGTACAGTTTCCCATTTTCTGATAGCCAAAAAAGAAAAAAAAATACGCAAGAAAGAATACTGTTAGTAGAAACAATTTCTTTCTTTTTACCTTTTTGAAAAATATTTTATCTAGATAGAATTTGCTTATAACTCTTTTGTGAATAAAACATTGTAATTGTTTCTTTTTTAACATTTTTCTTCTACTCATTTGAAAGTTTGATTTTTTTTTTATCTCAATTTCAACTTGTCAGAAATTGTATCAGATATTCTCTAGGCCAATGTTCAAATATAGAACATGATAAAACAGTAGAGAGAAAATTGAAGATTTCATATAAAGTAAGATAATGTCTTTGACTTTTTTGTTTTCCCTCTTTCCATAGAGTTTCAAATACACAATTGCAAAAAAAAAAGTGTGAATAATCTAAGTGATGGTCACTTGTCAGTAAAGAATGAAAGCTGTGTTTTGAGAAAAAAAAGATTTTATTTAAATTAGCTTTTATTTTAAATCGAAATACTTTTAAAAGTAAATTAAAATTAGTGGCAGGAATGACCACTGAAAATAAAAGAAAATTATTCTCCGCTTAACAGGGGGTTCAAATTTGAAGTCATTTTATTTATTCAACAGGCAAAAAAAAACTTTGCAATATCTTTTTTCTTTTTTTGACTGTTTGATCTCATTTCTCAAACACATTTTTAAATTGTTATTCTTATAAATACTAAACAGATTCAGTATAAAATTACAGTTTTCACCTGCATTAGATTTAGAAATGATTTTGAACATAGGTAGTTCAACTGAGCATTTCTAAAACATTTTATTTATAAATAGTAACTGATTGGAGAATTGAAAATTGACAAATGAAAATTAGAAAACACAAAAGGTAAAGATGTAAAGTTAATATAACCCAACAATAATAAAAATTCTATTTTCCAGTTTTAAAACAAATGATTTCCTTCTTCTGGATTAATCTGGTTTCTACAGATAGTGTTTATCTCATAAGCAGATGGTCTGCTCACCAATGATGAAAACTCTTTCCTTTCATTTTGAAATAATTTATTCTCTTAAGTTTACATCACTGACTTGCAATATGATACTTTGTTGTCAGCCCACTACTATAACCATTGAACCAGAATTATTGGTTAAGTTGAAAAGATCGCAGAGATACATCATGCCGATTTTCAACAGAAATGTTTTTGGCAGACATTTTATTTTGATAAAACTATTTTATTTCTTGTTGCTGAATTTGACAGAATAATATGACGACATTTTGATAACACCAAAGTTAAGAAACAAAAGCATATTAAAAAGAGCTTTGATTTATATGAATATTAAATGATTGAATGTATTTCTGACATTTTTAACAAGAATAGGGAGGAGAAAAAAAATTTCAGTATTCTAAAAACAAGCTGATTCACCGACAAATTATGTACTTAAAGAATAAAGAATGTAAGTCCAATTCTTGATGTAGGTTCATTGTTTAACAATCAGGGAATGATAGTCTAAAAGTTGTAATAAAAAGAAAGTGAAATACAAAAGAAAAGAAATACTTGTCAAAAATTAATAGTTGACAAATTTAAGAAATTAAAATATTTCAATTAATATTCTTTAATTCTACTTAATACTTTGGGTAAACTAGTGATAAAATCAAATAAAAAAATAATAATTACAATGCTTAACATAAGAAATTTGAATATGTAGTAAAACGTTTTGTATAAGATGTTGAAATAAGTAGCTGCTAATTTTTCTTTTAATTTCTCAGTTTTTGTTGTTACTATTATACATTTATTATTTTGTATTTTCTTCATCATTATTGTCTTTATCATGTTTTGAACACTGTCGATAACATTCTGGGAATATCAAATGCAATCCTTCATTTGATCTATGCAGTGTCCTTCCAAGAGAATTATAAAACTCATGAACATCTTCATTTTGATTCTAGTCAGCCTCTTCACAGATAACAGCTACACACATGACATACCAATACTACTCAGGATGATCAACAAGACATTTGAGGACATTCCTGGCAAGCATGATTGACTTATGCCACCACCACTGAGCATATGTAAGACTTGAGGGGAAAATGCCTAACCCATTGAGTTAGTCCACCTCCAATTCTAGTTGTATTGCAAGAGGTATGGAATTACGTATTGTAGGATGGTATTCGCCATCTGTACAATTATGCACATGAGAGAGCAGACCTGTTTTAACACCCAGGAAAAGTATAAAGTGTATTAATATAGGGATCTGAGTACTGTTCATCCACCCCTCACTTTGGAACCTGTGCATATATTGAGACTCAACTATATTTCTTGTATATTTAATCTTGACTAAAAGCACCTATTCAGGGAATTGGAAGTATATTTTTCACAATATGTGTGCAATTTCTAAAAGGTTTATGAATTTTATTTATAATCCAACATTATTTCTTCTTTCTTTAAACTTTATATTTTGGACATGCATGTTGCAGTAAATATCTCAGAAATAATGTTGGATTATAAATATGAAATCGTTTAAAATTATTTAGTTTATATTTTGGATATGAAAATAAAGGTAGCAGGCATGATCTTAATTTTTTAATATTTTGTTAGAAACAAAGAAAAGAGAACTGAACTGTTACATAATATCAGTTTTCCTATATAGCAGGGAATTCTGGACAATCTTCTCACAGATGTAGAAAAAACTTGAAACAACAGAAATGTGGTTCTATAGAAGGATGCTGAAAATACCATGGATTGTCAACAGTATTTAAGCAACGGCAAAGTTTTAAAGGAAATGGAAACAAAAAAATGCACTTAAAATTAACATCAGGAATGGAGAGTTGAAATTTCTTGGGGACATATTGAGGAAAGAGGGCTTGAAAAATTTGATACTCACAGGACAGACTGAGGGAGAAAGGAAAATAGTGCATAACCTACCTAGCAAATATGAGGAAATGGGTGGTGGAATAAGGTTCAGGAAAGACAACAAAAACAAAATTTACTAAAGTCTACAAATGACAGGAATTTGTAAAGAGCGATAATCACCCACATTCTGAAGGGACATGGCTCATAGAAGAAGAAGCATGAGTAAATGGATGGCAGAATAAGGTTTAGGAGAGATAACAAAAAGATAAAATTTATTAAGAGCTACAAAGGAAATTGTGAAGTGACACAACATATGGAAGAATTTAACTTTGACTGTGAAACATTCCATGGCTGAGCTGTCTAAAAGCATGTCAGACTTAACAACGGTTTCTCCTACAATGAAGATGCTGGTTCTAAACCTGTCAGAAGATACATTTTCTTTATTAAGACTCTCAAATGCACAAGCCAATAGATAGATTTACACTATTTAAGAAACAAGGATGTCTACTGAAACATGGATATATAATAAATAATAATAATATGTGTGTGCAATTTTTTTTTTTTTTTAATTTTTTTTTTTTACTATTGACAACTTCATTTTACCTTTTAATACAATGTTTCAGCAAGTAGATTCCTTCACTTTCTTCTGACACAAAATAAACCTAAAGGAAACTGAAGAATTTGACAAACCCATTGAATTAAGCAAATAGATGAAGACAATAATCTGAAAAGATGTGAAATTAAGAATTACATTAAAGAATGATTAATTCCTGTTTTCTTGGCATCTATAATGAACAAAATTGGCATCCCTTGTATAATCTGTACTGACAACATTATTTATGTAGATGTGTGATTGTGAAGATCTGAACTGAAAACTGGTGAAAAAAAAATGAAAAGATGAGAAATCAAAATCAAATATGAAAGATGAAAATCATTTATTAAGTGTCTTATTTGCAGAACTAAACCAGTTATATAAAAAACAATTAAATAACACTTGGATATTATCAGTTTTTTTTTTTATTAAGTTAATTTTTTTGCTATATTATAAGTATTTGGGGGATCTGTGAGGTCATTTTGCTTGATTTATTATACATTATGTCAGATTTTATTATGCAAGTTAATGATTCGACAATAAAATTTATTTGAACCAAATGATGTTGTTAATAGTTTAAGGATGAATTATTTTTAGCTTACTAAAAAAATATCGATAAGTTGCTTTGGGAATGTCAAGTTTTATTATACAAATTAAGCGAAACATGAGTTATCTAAACTTATTTATAAATGGAACTTTGTGTGTGTGTTCTTAGCTAGGTTTTGTGTCAAGGTACCCTCGATAAATATCGAAAATTGATTATAGAAGGAGTGGTCCGATTTTAATCAAATTTGATACACTCATAGACAAAGACATAAGAAACGATATTCAGAAGTTTCAATGTTGCAGTTCTTAAAATAATGCAGAAAATCGATAATATATATATGTATAAATCGATACCAGGAAATCAAAATTTAACTTACATCCATTCATTTTTCTTTCAGTCTACGGTTTCGCTTTAACTGGAAACTTTTTAGTCTTTTGTGCAAACGTCCAAAGAGTCTGAGCTCCAGAACCATGGATTAGTTTTAAAGCTTTCATTAGACCCGAGCTATACTGCTAG
Organism: Ascarosepion bandense; assembly: GCA_037127315.1. NCBI lineage: Eukaryota > Metazoa > Mollusca > Cephalopoda > Sepiida > Sepiidae > Ascarosepion > Ascarosepion bandense. Next base: position 1,937,945 of record JBBBDQ010000714.1, read on the forward strand.
TCTTTAATAAATAAATCCCAAATATAGCAACATGTTTAATAAACACAATATCCCATATGCCTAAATAATTTATTATTTCACATGTCAATATGGACTAATTGACATTTTAGAAAGTTCATCAGTATAGATCAGGTCCATCTATTGTAGCTCTACATTCATCACTAAGAATTACCTTTGAAAAACCAGTCTTCTTGTACTCACATCTTTCCCTTTGTGAAGTTTACTTAAAAGAAATAGTTTAATGCATGCATGCATGTCTTTAGCCAATGTTCTACATCTTTTCTGCTTACATTAGCCAACTTCAAGCATTTTCTTGGTGGTTACTCTTTGTAGAATAATTGGCCACAATGCCCAATAAACACAATTGATAGAGTTTTCAATGAAGACTAACAAGAGAAAGAATAGGAAAGAAAAGGGTGAAAATAAGCAAGGGAACAATTATATGAAAGACAAAACAACAGTAATAAGGCAAAAAGAATGCTATTAACACTAAAAAGGATACAGACTGCAGTGTTTGAACTTCAAGTTGGATGAGACCATGAAGTGGCCTAATTTATTGGCTATGAAGAAACCCCAGCATGCATCTGTATTTCATCTATAAATTTAATGAGACAACGTTTTTGCAGTCATTCTAATACACAATTTGAACCAACATCATTCTCCTTTTTCTTAAATATCTTTTTGTGACATTCTTAAAGCCATCTTACTGATCTTTTATCATGTCTGTCCAACTTCTTTAAGGCAGTGAATACTGGATAATCTCAAAGATGAAGAACAGACTTGAAGCAACATAATGTGGTTCTATTGTAGGATGCTGAGAATACCATGAACTTAAATATGTGAGCAACAAGAAAGTCTTCGTGAAAATGGAAACAAAAAGGAAATTTCTACTTCACATCAAAAAGTGACAATTGAAATTTCTAGGGTACATAATAAGAAAAGAGGGCTTGAAAAATCTGAAACTCACAGAGCAGATTGACGACCAGAGGAACAAAGGAAAACAAAATATAAAATACTTAGTGAGCTTGAGTAAATGGATGGCAGAACAAAGTTTTGGAGAAATAACAAAAAGACAAAATTTATTAAGAGCTATAAAGGATAGGAAGTTGTGAAGAATCATGATCATCTATGTCCTGAAGGACATGGCACATAAAAAGAATGTTGCATTCCCATCACTTTATAATATATTGATTTACTTTTCATGTTATATCTTTCTTATCACTCAGAACAATATTTATATATCTGGAATTAAAACACTATCAATAACTATCCTATGATATATGTTTATTTCTTAGATGAGGATCAAACTTTGGGTTGTATTATAAAATCTTATACTATCAAGTAAATTATTGCAATTATTTTCAATAAAAAAAAGACAATCTGAAATACAATGGGTATATTTCTCATTATATCCTAAAAGTCTTGTCAACATCAGGTGTTTAATACCAATTTTAATGTAAAACTATTAACCTGCATATTAAAATCTGCTGTAGTGTAAAAAACTCAGAGATTGTATATAATTATAACTGGATGTGTTTTCTATCAACAACTTTAAAAAATGTTTTTGTATCAGTGTTGCAGTATTCTATTTTGTCACTGAAAAAATTCTTTTTGCCTGACAATACACAAAACAGGTAGGCTTAAAATTTATAGATATCCATTTCCAATAATTATGTATCATGCTTTTATATATATATATATATATGTATGTATGTGTGTGTGTGTGTGTGTGTGTGTGTGTGAATATTCTAAGACGGAGTGTATCTGTAGAAAAGACAAAATGAATAAAAAGAGACAAGAAAAAACTGTACATAGTTGACACGTTTCGGCCTCTCAGGACTTTATCAAGGCAATGTAAGACCTATTATGCTGCATGTGTTTCTATATATAGAGGCAAGGATGCCATTGGTTTATCAAGGTTTGTAAATTTGAGAACACTCATGAATGTTCATCAGGTAGTTGAAAGGCTTTGACTGACCTTTCAACCCCCCTGATGAACATTCCCAAATTTACAAACCTTGATAAACCAATGACATCCTCACCTCTGTATATATAGAGACATGCAGCATAATAAATCTTATATTGGTTTATCAAGGTTTGTAAATTTGAGAATGTTCATCAGGTGATTGAAAGGTCAAGCATGAACATTCTCAAATTTACAAACCTTGATAAACCAATGACATCCTTGCCTATGTGTGTATATATATATATATATATATATATATATATATATATATATATTACCTTCCTGCTTTTTTCCCTTGGATTGAAGTATCTGAATTAAAATATATATATATATGTGCAGCACAATAAATAAAGTGTTGACACACTTCCCAAAATCTGACCAAAGAGCCATAAATAAGATATTTTTGGAAGGGTTTCCTGTTTAGGTCAAAAACTTTTCAGTGTGTTTGTAACGTTTTTAATTAAATATGCAAATAGTGTATACCCATTTTAATCCAACATTATTTCTTATTACTCCAGTGTGTGGCAGAAATATTTCTCATATAATGACATGATATTAGTAGCAATGATGGATACATGTTTTTCTTAAACAGACCAGTTGTTATTAACTTCACTGTTTAAGAAAGTAAAACACAGAGAGCATCTCAAACGTATATTGATTAAAAATATCATTTCTTGTAATCTGCTTTCATTTAATCACCACAGAGAATCTTTTCTGTCTACCATCAAGATGGCTAATGCTAAACTTCAAGAGGATGACACTTTACACTTTCTTGGTCCCACATTTTCCACACACACACAAAGTGGAGTGATTGTATTGAATCAGTTGCTATTCTACTGCAAGGAAGGTTGGTTCACTGTGTCATGTTAAAAAATGTTCTCATCAGGATCAGTCTTTCATGTTTATTAATCTACTATTCATCTATGTATTGAATACTGCTGCCATATCTGTTCAGATGCTTCTGCTGTGCATCTCGAGATTCCTGATAAAATCCAGAGAAGGGTCTGACCAGGCATCTTGTCTCCAGTCACTTTCTCACCAATGGGATGTGGTTTCTCTCTGTGTATTTTACAAATATTTTCATCATAACTGCTTGAACAAGCCTTCTTTCCTGGTGCCTCAACTGCATGAATTATGCAAGCTGCTAGACTGGCAACTAGATCTTTACTGTTCAACCTGCTAGATGCAACCTTCATTTTTCCTCTAACAGTTTTTCTTTTTCTCACAAGCTGTGGGACTCTTATCCAATTTCTTTCTTTCCAGATAACTACAATCTTCAAAAATTTAAATGCAATGTTAACTGCCATCTTCTCTCTTCTTGAAGCTTGTTCCTTTTTTTTTTTTTTTTACCCTTTCCTCTATCCTTGCTATTTACTATCTTCTCATTCAATTTCACTCCTGGTAACTCCCATGTGTTCTAATAGAGAAGCATTTTTGCCTGGTTGGAATGAGATAATTAAGAAAAGAATTAGTATATACTGTAAATATTTTATTTTTATCTACACAACTATTTTATAATCATTTGTTACTGTCATTTCTTGTAGAAGTTTCTCAAAATGTTTTCAGTTTTCAAAATAAGTTTTGTCATCATACAGGTTATAAATTTCCCAGTTATCTTATTTTATTTAATTCAAGTTATACTTCAAAATAAAAATCACAAACAACTGTCTATTACATGCTAGCAAAAACAGTTTTATATCAATATTGCAAATGTGTCGAATGATGTTGCCTTGTACAATAATTGCCTCCCTCACAAAAAACCTATGAAGGAATAGAAATTAAACAAACATGTTTCCATTAAAGTTTTATTTTTATGCCAACCAACTTTCTGACTTATCCCTTGAAGCAAGGTAAGAATCTAAGAAGCACTAACATTTGGGAGTTTTTGAATCATCTTTAATGATAAGTCTACAAAAAAAAAAACATTAAAATAAGATACTGTTCTCCATAAGCCTGTAATAAAGTAAATAATTAATAAAAGTCTATAACTTACTAAACTTCTCAATTAACTTTTTTCTTTTTTCTTTTTTTTACCCACTTTGAATCATATTTTTTAGCAATGCAAAGAAGTTTCTCCCCAGATAAGTCTGGTTTGATTTAGTTAATAATTAAAATATTAAAATGGCATGACTTTTTCAGGATGCCATTTTGGTCACAATGTTCCACTTCTGACCTTCATTTTAGTGAATTTCTTATTTTCCATTCAGACAGAGTCTGGATGTTTACTTTGCTTTTATTCAAGATCAATTTTCTTGTGTCACATTCAACCATAAGCAAAGTCTATTTGAAGGAGTCATGTGTACACAGAATCAACATCATAAATCTTGTGCTAAAGTTTTACTTTAAAAAATTGATTCATTTCTTTTTTTTTTTATCTGTGATCAATAACCTGAAATACTGTCTCACTCAGAAAGTAAAACAGCATGTAGAAATCTATTTATTAGTGTGTTTACAAAAGCCTCATGATAGCTTAGTGATTAGTCTATTGGACTGGAAAATATGAGGTTGATGGTTCAAAAGAAATTTCAAATGAGAAAAAATCAGTGCAATTAAGATAGAAGCAACCAATTCTCTGCCAGCAATCATAGTTCTGCAGTTGGCAGAAACCAAACTTTTGATTAGCTTTTACCACATTTTTTTCATAGGAATATTTCATGTTTAAACATAAATTATTGTGCAAGGACTATAACCATATTTATCATTACATATACATAATATATATATATATAAATTAACCAAGTGAGCCAACAAAACTACCAAGGTTTCATCTAAACGGATCTTCAGGGAAGGTTGGAGCCAACTTTCCCTGAAGATTAGTCTTGGTGAAACCTTGGTAGTTTTGTTGGCTCACTTGGTTAATTTACTTATTCTGCTCTTCTTACGTATTGAGCACTTTTTTGTTATTGATTACTCATCTCGGGTTTTTTCTTTGGGCTACGTAGTGGCTCGGTCCAAATCACTTTGGTTCATATGCTTAGCTCTTTCTTTTTTTACAACTGTTTTTTCCTTCTGCATATGTACGTGGAGGGTTTTTCGAAATGAGTATAGTAATAACTTTGCATTTATATATATATATATATATATATTTAGTATATCGAGGCAGCAAGTAATTTTCTAGACATATTCTATTAAATATAAGAGAAAATGAATGTCTATTATGTTTAATCATGAGCCGTTCTAAACGTCGTATTTTTGCTTTAATTTCAGTTGAAAATAAAGACAAAAATTCTCCAACATTTGGATAATTATTTATTGGTTTTCTTCTAAGCTTGCCAAGCGGAGTTTTATGTCAACACAAAATAAAATCATCGGTGATGGTGGATTTTATAATATTTCAGTTTAAACTACCTCTCTGAAGATGGCTCATGTGAGCCGAAAGCTTAGAAGAAAACCAATAAATAATTATCCAAATGTTGGAGAATTTTTGTCTTTATTTTCAACTGAAATTAAAGCAAAAATACGACGTTTAGAACGGCTCATGATTAAACATAATAGACATTCATTGTCTCTTATATTTAATAGAATATGTCTAGAAAATATATATATATATATATATATATACAATATTAATTTATAATTCAATATAACTTTGTAAAAATTTTGAATTAAAAATGTCGGAGACAATTATATAAAAAAAGGTTAATAATCATCTATTCAAATAAAGGAAAATTTGAAAAAGTTAAATTAAAGATACATTTTAAAAAATGAATATTAAAACAACTTAAATAAAATAACAATCAAAGAAATTAAAAAATTATTTGAAAAATAAGTTTAATACTTATTCATTCAAATACTAATACTGTACCATTACAGCTTACACACACACACACACACACACACACACACACACACATTACTGTGCCACAGTATTTTTTTTTATAATTCTTTTCACCCCAAGCAGGGCAGTACTGCCACTGGTGTGCAGAGGACCACATAAGAGGAGAGTGAAGGGTTACATAGGAGGAGAGCAAAGAGAAAGAGAAACAAGTTATAGTGGGTATCAGAGAATGGTTAACAGAAGGATGGAAATACTGGTGTAAAGAGAGTTGCATGAGAGTAGAGTGAAAAGAAAGAACAAGATACAGGGGTTGTTGGGGAAAGAGTAAAAGAAGGATGAGAGTCAAGGGGATAAGAGATGGCAATTGATGATGCATTTAAACTCTTTGAGATTGTAACTATCAGGGAAGCAAGTATACGAAAGGGAATTCCATTGTTGAGAAATGCGAGAAGAAAAAGCTGATAGAGTAGAAGTGACGGCTGCTTTTGGTTGTTTTGACTGTAAAAGGGTGGGACCTTGTTGCCAGTCTGGTGGCTTGAGTAAATTCATATAGAAGGGCACCAAGGAGCTCTGTCAAGCAGAAACCATGAAAAATATTTGAAGAGACAGAGGGAAGCCACATCCCTTTGGTGAGAAAGTGGCTGGAGTCAAGCTGTGAGGTTGGGATCAATTACATTGCAGATTCTCCTCTGGATCATCTCAAGAACCCTGAGATGAATAGCAGGGGTGCCTGACCAGATATGACAACAGTATTCAATGTATAAGCAGATGGTTGACTTGTATATAAGATGGATTCAGGTGAGAAAAACTTTCTGGCCTAACAAGTGACTCAACATTCCTAGCAGTAGATTTAGCTATTGATTCAATGGAGTCATTCCACTTGAGGTCAGCTGAGAGGGTAAGATCAAGGAGGTGCAGTATATTGCTTTTGGAGAGACTAGTTTGATCCATGCTGAGAGGGGGCAGGAGGGACTGTCTGTGGTAGTTAATGAGTAGCAGCTTTGTTTTGGAAGCATTAAAATTTATGAGCCATTTCTTAGCCCAGTCCACCACAGACTGGAGGTCCTTTTCAAAATCAGCAGCAAGTTTATCTGTGTATGCCTTGATAGATTTTTTATTGAGGTGGGAGTAATTGAGAATGACAGATTCTTTTCAGAAGACAAAACCTGGAACTGTTATCAGGCCATCAAAATATTTGAAAAATGTACTTCCTTTATCTTCCTATATACAGTATTCTATAAACATATGGGTGCCTACCATAGTATAAGAGTTTATAGCAAACTTGTCTCACAAACCTATTGACTAATGAAACTAATTCAGTGCTCACTAAGTATAAGCTTAGTAGCAACAACAAATAGCGAAAGAATGGTGCAGGGTACAATGCAGGGAATATGACAACCAAGTTGACATTAATCCAAGTCAATCTTAATCCCAAAATTGAGACAAACTTTACATGCAGTATAAGTAATTTATAGTAAATATGTTATATATACAAAGGAAATCGATGTCTGCAATATGACATGTAGTTATGAGGTGAATTTTATGTTGGAAGTTCTCCTTGTATAATTTTCAAGTTGTATGATTAATGAAAAAAAGCATTGAATTAAAGTGAAATGACAAGGAGTGAGATAATGTTGAGAAATTTATTGTGCAAAATAAATGCTTTTCATCAATTGGCTACAAACTTATTGGGATAAAAATATATGAATACATTTATTTATTTGAATAAATATATGTACAAATGTATAGATAGGTTCATTTGGGAGAATATGATATATGACCATATATTTTTCTATATTCTCTCTCTCTCTCTCTATATATATATATATATATATATATATATGTGTGTGTGTGTGTGTGTGTATGGATATAGTTTTAAAGTATACTGTATTCTTTATGTGTAAAAGTGCTCAATATCAGAGATAAAATGTATGTAAATGTAAAATTGGACAGGTAGGTCAGCACTAAGCTTTGATAATATCTCATGCTTAAACACAATCTTCAGGCAAGAAATTTATTGTGCAAAATAAAAGCTTTTCATCAATTGGCTGTGTACTTATTGGTATAAAAATACATGCCTGAAGATTGCATTCAAGCAGAGAAAAGACAGTCACAGCTTTGTTCTGACCTAACTGTCCACTTATATATATATATATATTACACTCACACACACACACAGTGTGTGGGATGTGTAAAATGTCACCATTTTATATTTTTATTTTCACACATGCGTGTTGTTTGTTTTTTATTTTGTCAACTGCACTGTAGGGTCAGTTGGGCATTGTAAGAAAAAGAGCACCATGACACAATTCACTCTGCCAGAAATTTGGAAATGGCATGCTGTATTATTTGACATTCATGCTGGAAGTTCCAATACAAACATTTTAGAATATTTGGGTGTTAATCTGAGGACAGTACAGAGAATTTGGAAAGAGTTGGATGAGTCCAATGATGATTATGAATGTACAGCAGCTTGAAAAACTCACTCTGATTCCAAATTTGTTGGTGAGATCAATGATCCCTCCAAGTCAATGATGTCCATTAGCCAAGCACACAGGAATGTCTGAGTTTCTTATCAGGCGAGTAATGCATGAAGGGATGTGCGTTGTGGTACAGTGGATATCGGCTCGGAATGAGAAACCGGGGAGCCGAGTTCGAATTCCAGTTGAATCCATTGTATTCACTTACGCGCAAATACCCTTGGGAAAGATATTAATCCGTCTCTTCCTTCCAGTTATGGGTTAAATAGCGGACAGATTGGGTTCTATAGACTTGTTCAGCAACCACTCTACCGCAGAAAGCAATGGCAACCTACTGCGGGATAGTTTTCTGCAGAGGCAGTCATGTCTCTTTCAAGACATGATCGGCCAAGCGTGTATCATGTATGGCACTTAACTGACTGAATGCATGAAGACAATCAGGAATTTTTCATATTCAGTATTTCTCATACAAAATAAGAAGGGGCCAAGTTTATCCCAAATCATGAAAGACAAGAGGAAAGACCGCACTACAGAGATGTTGAACAAACTGAAGCATCCCCACCAACTGAACATGCTTTGGTTTTTTTCAGGCAAGAGAAATTTCTACCAGGATAACATGGTGAGCATGGAGAGCAACCATTAAACCATTGCTGCGTCCCTAAAAGATGTACTGAGAGTGATTAAAACCAAATATTCAGTCAACATCATGGTGTTTGGAGTAATCACCATCCATCTTTCCATAGGGCCACAGAATCAACACAGATGCCTGCAACAAGCACCTTGAGGAGTTAGTGCTGACCTGAGTCAAGAGGATGGCTGATAGAAGATATATATCTGACACTGCACCATACCACATAAACAAGGAAACCCAGTCATAGCTATCAAACAATTTCTGTAACGACATCATCCCTTACATCTGGCCACCTAACTCCCCAGACTGCAATCCCCTTGATGATTATGTGTGGGGCACAGTAGAGCAAGAGACCAACAATAGTTTTTGTAAGACCAAAGATAAGCTGAAGGCAAAGATTATGAGACCATTCAATTAAACAAGTAGTGTGTAAAATCATCTGGTGGCTTTGGTTGAATTTAATGGCGATTTTACTCTTGTATTTCAAGATATTTTTGTGTAATTTTGATAAATATATCTTTTAAAATAAGTGTTTTCTCATTTTACTGTAATTTAGATGACAATTTATCAATTGCACTCTGGTCATCTATCTATCCCACTCTGTCTGTCTCTCTCTCTCTATATATATATATATACACACACACAGTCACATATACATTTATAAAAATTGACCATTATTGATTTTGACAATCATATCAAGT